>JARHVA010001237.1:862500-1462500 GCA_037957365.1 Torreya grandis
AAAAAAAATCTAAATTATTCTCTAAAACTGCTCTTGATGAACAATCCACATCTCTATTGGAAAAACATCAAAATGCTCCACTTTATCCTCCTTTCCCTAAGAAAATTCAATATTACACTTAGATTTATGGAAGGAAGTAGAAATATGACCAATATGAAAGCAATTCTTACATCTTAAGGGGATGCCTTCAAAATCAAGGGTTTGAAACTAGCTCTTATCTTTCACTTTAAGCTCCATCTTATTAGGAAGATCCTGAGAGGTGTCTAAACACACCAAAATCTTGGTAAAAATAGTTTGACAAAATTTCAAAGAAGAAAAATCAAATTTCAATAACTCACCTAGCATGGATCCAATAATAGAAAGACCAAATTCAAACCAAAACTAAAGTGGTAGATATAGTAACCTCACCCAGATGGGACATAAAGAAATATTTTCTATTAAAGGATTAAAATCATGAGTCCAAGGTTTCATTAGTAGAAGATGATTATCATAGCTCCATTTTTTAGTCTAAATAATCTTTTTTTGGTCATCCAAAAAATCAAGTCACAATAAAAAAACCTTTGGCATAGGGATAAATTTCCATAGTGCCTTCTAGTAATGGTTGTTAAGATTCTAAAAGCCATTGGTGAAGATAGGAAAGAGATGGCCAAAATATATCAAACAACATACTCTACCCCTCTCCACAAACCAAACTTCACCTTTTATAATCTCCTCCAAATATAGATTTTAGAAATTGACAATAATAGATTTATTTGTTGTAACCCTAGCCTAAAACATAGATTCATCAAAAACCCTAGTGGATTGACTTGCCAATTTATCTAATTAATAAGTCTACCTTCTCTCTCCTAAACTATCTTTCCTTTCTCCCAAATTTGTCATTATCTTACCAATCTTGGATAGGTCTTATTCCCTCCAAATTATTTCCAAATCTATTGACTTCCCAACCTACCCCTATCATGCCAGAACACTAGCCTTAAATTCATTATCTTTTGTTTAAATCAACTCAACCTTATGCACCATACTACCAAGGATGGATGAGAACTAGATCCCTTTGTATAATCCATGATTACATAAGCTCACCAGCACCCATGAGTCCTAGATTCGATGTTCTACCATTGGGAAGAGTTATGATTACATATGTTATGAACCTCACATATAATATCATAAATAAACTTAATAATATGTATAAAAATAGATATTTCATAACAAAATATATGTGTCAAACAAATGATCTAATATGAATTATACTCATAAATACCCTTAATGTATGGAAATACCATACAATATTGCTTACATGAAAGGAATCACACCACTATCATAGGGCTCTTTAATGGGGAAACATATTATTATAGTATACAATGTAGCTAAAATATTTATATTTGATTCATACATAATGATATTCCACTCCTTATATAGACCCTCTTATAATAATAGATGGATATATCACTAATCCTAACGTATATCAAATCATTGCCCAATATGATAAAAAACATAAATTATTCATATGAGTCCATATAATATACCCACTAATATACATCATAATATCATCTCTCTTAGAACATTAAAATATCCCATAATAAATGTTGGATTAAATGTTAAATATATAATATAAATTATGGGACCATGGATTAATTCTTAGTGCATATATTAAGGATTGAACCATTATAAACCATGACTCTAAAATTTCATGTTTATGTAAGAAATATATTATAAAAAAAGTACATTATATGAGTTATCACTCTCATTACCATCAAACATAATTTGAGTAAGTGCCTTACTTTTCTTAATTGAGTCAATGATACAAATAAAACCATCAATTAGATGAGTATTATAATTTTTTTGGTTATTTTATTTGATTGTGTATATATTTCATGTGTGGATTTCCATTGTCATTTATTTGGTTATTATGATTTGGAAAATGGTTGGTAGAAATTTATAAATGTTGATTTGATGGAGCCACTGAATCATTTAAATTATTTTTTATTTTCTCTACCTGAATTTGGTTGTTCTCAATCAGATATTATATCTTATGTTTCAAATTAATGAATATAGTTATAGAATACCTTGGGGTTCCATGATAATAAAAATTTACATAGTATTTTTTAGTAAATGGTATTGAATGATGAAATTCTCTCATGAAGAAAAAATAGTCATGTTTTATGAAATAAATCTCTTCAAAACATTATGCGGAATTTCACCAAGCCTAATGAGTTGTAATTAGTTTCCTTTGTAAGTTAATACAAGACTTTTATTTTTTTCTTTCTATATTTTACCACATTCTTATCCTAATTCATAGGTTAAAATTCATTCTCATTGAGTCTATCTTTGAATTTTGTCTTATTTGGCAGCTTAACACTATTAAAAGTTTGAAAAATTTACCCATAATTAAGTACATTTGTATCTAAAATATTGACCTCAAAGTCTCTAAAAACATGAAAAATTTCATCAAAACAATAATAATAATAATAATAATAATAATAATAATAATAATAATAATAATAATAATAATAATAATAATAATAATAATAATAAGTTTTTAACACCACATTATCCTTATGAGGTGGTTGTGGTAATCTAGGAAATTGCCTTCTTGGTTGATTTGATAAAACTAGCTTGTTTGAAGGCTAAGAAATAACAATGACCATGATCTTTGTATAAGATTTAATATCTATTGGCTTATATTTTTAAGATTATTTTATTTAAAACTTTTTTTTAGAATTTGAATTAGATTTAGGTGCATATTTGAGTTTATTCAAAGTAATAATTTTGACTTCTCTTTCTCTTATTGTATGACAAAGTTACTCAAATGATCTAAATTTCTTTAAAATAACTGATTCATGTAAAGGTGCAAGTAAATTTTTTTTGAATGTATATTTTAATTCATTATTTGTTTAAGAGATAAAAATCCTATAGGTAAATTATATGCTATAATATTTGGTTCTAGTGGATTATGGAGCAAATTTTATGAATCCATGGATTGGCTAGATTTTGGTATACCTTGATCTAACTACAACACATGATAATTAAAAACTAAAATGGTTTACACACTGGATTACGTAGTTAATAGGTGATGGATCATGTATAACTATCAAAGGTTCTGTATGAGACATTGGTTAGGTCTAGGCATATATATTTGTTATAAGCCTTATGTTTCCACCAAACTCAAAGGCATATATGTAATAATAGTATCAATAATAAAGGTAGAAACATCTATGGTAGGGTTTATAATGTCAAAGAGGGGATATTTTGTTTGTTGAAAGTATCAAATTTTAATTTTTTATCACTTTTAGAAGCTAAAAGGACCTCAATTACTTTGGGTATATTTTATGGCATCTCATGGAGTCCTTTTCATAATGTGGATAAATATTCGACTTGTGCATGATCTACTCCATCGAGTTTTTGATGATGGATCCTATATGATTCTTTATGATTATATTTATCACTAGGGTCATCTTGATTAGTTTTCTCATTATGATTATCTTTTTTAAAATATTCACAAGCAATTTATTCATCAAAATAAGAGGAACCATTCTTTGTATTAGAGGATTCCATTTTAACAATGGTCAAAGGAATTTGAATGTGTTTAATATGGCCCCTACTTAGCCTAATATTATGCACTGTATAAATAAGGGAGGAAGTTTTCTCAAATGGCATATAATAATAACATAAAATATATACTGAAAAAAATAACTAAAAAAAGAATACTAAAATAAGGGATATTCTTATATAATTAGATTAGTAAATTGCCCTAAAGTCCAAGGTTAAAATAAAGTGGTTTGGTGTTAGATATTAAATCCAAGATTAGAATCATATTATTATAGTGTCAAATATTATATCCAAGGTTGAAAGAAAGTTATTTTAGTGTCAGATTCTGATGAATTTATCTAAACCCCAAGATATTTTTTTAAGTAATGCTCAAATAAATTATGTGTATTCACCAATATGTTTTATAATAATTTTTAATTATTTTTTTTCTTCAGTATAATTAAGATAAAATAATTTGAAAAATAGAAAATGCTGTAAAATAATTTGCAACAAGTAGAATGAAAGCAATGCTGGCGTAGAATATTACTTTTCCACTTTAGCTTACTTAGGTGTTATTTTATTGGAGATGTTTATCCCACATTCATGAGGATGATGGGTTAATGCCTTACTTACACCTATATTTGGGAAGTTAGTTCCACATGCATGGAATGGTTAGGATTCTCCTATCTTCTACCTATTTGTACATCTGTATTGTAAACTATTTGACACATAGTGAATAATTGATAGTTTATTCTTTGTGTGAAATGCATTAGATTCATGGATGTGATAATGGATTCATGGAGATATATTGTTTGAATATTATTCTTAACTTTATCATGGAGTCAGAGTGGTCTCTAACTACCATTTTTCCAACTACCATTTTTTACATTGTTTGTCTACTCTTTAGATAAGATATATGGCTCCTTTTCATATCTAAGTTTTTCATTCATATTAAAAACACCTACATTATGGAGAGTTCGTAGTTATGAGTATGATTATATTTGTTTTTTTAGATCTAATCAGTCATAATAATTTGAGTTGGTTAGATCTATTGTGATGGCCATACACTTTTTTAGAGAAATTATAAAGTGTTTTTCATAAAATTATGACTATTTTGTAGACTAGTTTTATCTTCACATAGGTGTTTGATTAAAAAAAATATTTCACTAATGGAAAGAGGACTTTGAGAGGTTTTCATAAAGTAATCATCATAAATATTTTGATTAATATCAAATTAGATATGATGCTCTAAAGTTGATTCTATGAATATGTTTTTCTATGATTTTTGATGTGCAATCAAGAAAAAAAGCAGATCTTGTATTTAAAGTAAATAATCAACATGGAAGATTGATCTATGTGGAATATTGTTCTTTTATTTTGAAGAAAATTTCCTTCAAATCAACTTTTTCTAGAACTGGTATAAATAATTTAATTTTTTCCAAGCATTTAATATTTTTTGGTGTAATGTTTAGTTTTTTACCCATTTATGATAGGATAACCTTATACAAACTATATCTTTTGATCAATAACTCAAAATTGAGTGTTTTTTTTTTTAAAGTGTATGTTTTTTACATTTGATCTATTGGTGTCATTTATTTTGTAAAAATGAACTAAAATGTAAAGTGTCAAATTTGAGGGGGGGGATATACAATAACCATGGGGGATTTGCTCTTTCATTGCAATTTTGGATGCATTTTTAGCTACAACTAATGTCTTATTTATATAAGGTTTGGCTCACATTATATTGGTTATACTATTATTTCACTTTGCATTATCTCAAACACATTTTTGGTTTATTTTGACATCATTTGGATGTTGTTTGTAGCTTTTCATTTTTTGGTAGCTAATCCTTTCGAGTGTGTTTTTACATACATGATGGCTTTTTTTGCTATTTTCCACAATATTTCATCAGTCCATGACATGATCTATTCTAGTTTGTACATTGTCACTTTGACACACTTATATTTTGTGTCATGTCTCCTCAAGGCCTCTTTTTTTAGCACCTTTCCTTATTTTATGGAGACACATTTTTCTCTCCCTTATTTTTGGAGCATTTCTCATAATACTTGATGGCTTTTTTTATAGGTCAAAAATCTTCTTGTTTAGAGCTATTCTAGTGAATTCCAGTGTCTTGTTTGTTTATATTTGGTGGTTTTTGTGTATGGTATATATTGTACATGCACTAATTTATAAAGTGTCATGAGAGGTTTGTTGATTAGCCTTGCTTACCTTCATGCATTTATGTACTCTATTTTGGGAACCTTTTCACTTATTCATTTGTTTATCTCTTCTATCACCACCAAGGCCATCCTCTTTGAGATATATTAATTGTATTTTCAACACCAATTAATTGAAAGTGGACAATATCCCACATCTTGAAGTGTAGATATTATAGTGAAACCCAATGTCATCTTGTCTTTTTCAATAGTTTTATAGTCTCTTTTAGCATGATATGGAGCTATTCTAGTGTATATAGTGTCAACTTGTGTAGTGTTTGAGTATTGGATTTGGACCACTTGTGTAGACCTTTTTTCCTCCACTTTACCCATTCAATAGTATGGGGAGTGTAGTGTACATTCTACTTCTTAGGTGTTGAGTGTTCCTTGCACATGCAGTATTCTTTTATACTTTTATCACCACTGATAGTCTTATTGATTGGATTTATTTTAGTGAACCCTAATTTTACTTGTTTTAATGATTAAGTATTGGATTTGGACCACTCGTGAATATTGATTTCTTTCATGAATTGTGAGTAATTAGAGTTTGGACTTCTTTAGCATCATTTTTGTGGATATTTCTTTCTTATTCTTTTCTCTCTTTTTTGTCAGGGGGGGAGATTTTCCTATGGGTTTTCTCTCTTTTCTCCACTTTATGAGAGTTATATGTATATTTTGTACTTTTTGAGAGTTTTATAGATTTTTCCTTTATATATGGGTATCTTATTCAAGATCTTTATTTGAAAAAACCCATATGAGGATTATTTACTTGACTTCATGGCCTTATTGGTGATTCTTATAGTGGCACCAGTGTGGTATCCTTACCAATGACACCAATGTGGTATCCCCACCAGTATTTGTGCTAAATTCTCACCATATTAATGGAGGGTGTTACTAGTAACCCAAATATCACCCTATTAAAGGTAGATTGATCAGATCTACTTCATACATATACTAACATTAGAATGGTTTAAGGCCATAGGACACTTGTATCTAGAACAAAACTCTAGTTTTTTAGGCTAACTCCTTTTAATATATGAATTTTGGATCAATTACTAAACCTATTTCATTTTTTGGGATGAAAAGGGTAAGGAATATGACTAAAAGGTAAATATATGCTATGATGGTGATGTAGCTAAATTATGTATGATACTCTATAAAATTTGAAAATTAGACACACTTATAAATCAAAATGGAATAATTTTTCAACAATACTTTCTTAGAATTATCCTAAAAATTAGTTTTTTAGCTAGAGGTTTGATAGTAGGTCTATAAATTGAAGGTGAAGGAATGAAGGTCTTTAAAGACACTGCATACTATCATTCTTCAACACAAATTTTCTATTCTTTAACACTTTAGGTGACCTATAGAGGATGAAATAATAGTATTAGGTGAAGAAAAGACTTGTAAAATGAGATAATTATCACACTTATATGAAAATCAACAATCAAAATTACACACTACAACCATGAATGAATCTGTAACAAACTTTCTTTATTGATTTCTAGTACAAGTTACAATTCTAGTATAGTATTTATATACCAACCTGAGGGATCCTAAAAAATGTCCTAAAGCCCTAAATATATATCAAAATATAAGAGTATCTAGCTAATGATGCATAAAGGAGAGAATAATAAGTCAACTAATCATTAACTTCAAGTCAAATTTGAGTTACAATTTGCAAACAATAGTCCTTAAGACTTTTCTTTGTGTCTAGTGTCTTACATGTTGATTACATGATCTCTTTGGCATTGAAAACAATGTGGTGGGACATTTTTGTATTATCCAATCTATTTGTCCATAATGAGACACCATTATTTTTTTTTTCAACTCCACTTGAAGTGAGTTAACTCATGAATTAAAACTCAAGATGAGTTATGCATACAATTGGACCAATTGAAGACTAGTTAACTCATCATAAGGATCAGTTAAGCATGTGGATGACATAAAGGATCAGTTTTACATGATTTGGATCATATTTATGGAATTTTAACTCCACATTTTCTCTCATATAATATTTTCTACACCATATTCTCTTTACTTGATTGAGTAAATAGGTCTACTAGGCCAAATTAGGCATAATAACCTAACTCCCTATGTTTAGTGGCCATCAGATCCTACATAAAACCTTGATAAAATGAAAAATTATAAATTAAATAAACTATATAATGCCTTATATCATTAAATTGGTCTTCCTTGGAAATCAACACTTGCAAATTAGTCAAACAGGTTGACTAGGTTAGATTTTCCTTCATTTCTTGTAGACTAGATGTTTTGGATGAGCTCCCAAGGGAACTTTTAGGTAGATTTATAATAATATAATTATTTAAGGAGGAATAAAAATTTCTATGGTTCACTCTCCATGGATTGGCATTCCTGTAAACTACCTTGTACTTCTCCTTTTGTGCTTTTTCTCTCAAAAACCTATACTATGCCAAGATTGTACAACATTCATAAAGATAATGGCCATGGATATGGATTTATCAGAGTTTAATTTATGATAAAAGTGATATTAAATATGTTTCAATGAGTTTGGATTCATATTTCTCCAATTATTCACAAATAGGTTTGTAGTAGGGTTTTGTAAGGGTTTAAGAGTGTTGTGGGTTCTTAATGATTGCTCATAAATCTTGGACATTTAATGCATAAACTAATGACACAAAATATTATTATATTAGGCCCTTTAACTCCCCCAAATTCCTCATCTTCCCATGAAAAATGTGTGTATCATGGTGAGCATGTGAAGTCTCATTTTAGAGTTGAAAATAGGCCTTCTAGGCAATGTCTAGTGTTCTTTAGCCAAAATGATCAGTGATAGTGATTCCCTATGGATAAAAATTGGCATAAATCTCTCTAAGGACCTGATTATGATGTTAATGATTATATGGAGTGCCCTCATGACCATTTTTTGGCTCCTAATACTCATTGATGGCCTTGTCTAATGATGTCAAGAATAAGCATAGGTATATGCATAATTTCTTCAATATCTTGACTTTATGACGAGTTAAAAGACTCTTATACAATTTATTATACCTAAAAAACCTATATAGGATGCTCTAGAATCATGATATAGGCTTGATCAAGCCATTCTTCTCTACCTTGCATGAAAATAACTCTTTGTCTTAACCTGAAGACTTATTATCCTATGGAAATGAACCAAATTACCTATATTAATGGCTATAATAGTTTTATCAATAAATTTAATTACCCCATATTGCTTCTCAAATCCTTTTAATTTGTAATTATCCTTCCTTTTCTTGATTTCAATCTCAAAATTACCCTAGTTGTCCTAGTCCATATAGTAAAGGTAATACACGTGCCAACTAACTGGTCATGAAGGTGCTCAAGGGAGTTGAGAAAACCTTTAAGTTAATTTTATATCTCAAACATACCACCTAGATGCATAATTTATATTATTTTATCTATCAGGTGGTTATGAGGGTTTTACAAGGGTTTGAGAGGTCCATAGATTATTAATGATTATTTAGAGCATATATACCTCTAATGGGAAAAATATTTCCATGAAAATGGATTATATTTACCCTCTCATCAACCATTATTATCAATATTTACCATGAAAAAGGTACATCAAGTTCTCTACGTGGTGAAAATGTGCTTCAAGAGGTTTCCAAGAATTGTGTGTGAGAGGAAGGAGCTTGAGGGGTATTGAAAAATAATTTTTATGCATATTTATTCAATACAATACCTTATTCAAGTTTTAATTTATCCTTCCAACTATCTCAATATCCACCAAATGAAGAACTAACTCATGAAAGATTCCAAAAGGATGACTATGTACTTGTAGGGTTTTAGGATTGCCTTCTAGTTTTAGCCTCAAGGTAATGGTTTGCATTGAAATTGGAGTGTGATAACATCTAAAAAAATTTATATAGACTTAAAATCACATTATTATGCTTATCAAATAATATAATGAATTTCCAACCCTCTACCACACTTGTATACACTTCAATAAGTCTACCTGCTTGCTTTATGATTGTCAACACATAGGAGGTTGAAAATGTCAAACTAATGAGTAATTACCATTATAATTTAACATAATAAATAATATGGATAGGTATAAAAAATAATTATGATCATATCCATCAATTTTAATTCTTAGATCATGCATATTGTAGCCTGTAGATGGATTTTCCCAAAGTTAGCTTGGGTTGCCTATGTTTCAAGTCTTAAGACTAAGTTTTTCTATTTTTAACCTTGATTCACATTAGAGGATTATAAATATGTTTTTAATATTCCATTAAATTATCCATTTTATTGGTCTCATCCTTCATTGGTTACCTTTCAGACTTATGCAACCTATCATCATACCATGTTTCTCAAGGAACCTCATTATGACATAACTGTCATAACACTATTGTAGATAGTTTTGATGAGATTAGAAGTACATGGTAACCATGTTATCTATGTTTTTTCTTTTTATACCTTAAATTAATTTTCAAATTCCTTAAAAAACCTTTTATCTATCATATATACTCCTCTTATAAAAAATTTAGGCCTTTTACACAGTCATATTCTATACAACCCTTTGTACCTCCAATTTCATGATTTGAAAGTGCTTTAGTAGATTTGACCAAGGTTTTAAGAATTTGTATTTGATATTTTATTTAATAAGTCACTTCATATGTATCCTCCTTTATTTTAAGGTATCTTGCATTGCATTTTGATAGTATATGACTGTGTGAGAAGAAATTATCATTGGGTATGGTTGTAGGTGTTCAATTTAAAGGTTGAACTTGATTGTATCACTACTTATACACTCTCTTCATATAATTATTTATGATTTAATATCTCCTTTTTATCTTGACACATTATCTTATATTTGATATGAAACCCCTTCATTAGGCTATTCTCTCATTATCTTCATAATAGTAGGTATGCTTGTGTCAACCCATGGCTGTAGGTGGACATTTATTAGGTGAACTTGATTATAGTTTGTTTATATCACAATATTCATCCTTTTATTTCATTACATCATTATTTATCTTATGAACCATTCTCTTTAACATGAAACTCCATCATGTACCACTATGTTATCAACTCCATAAGCTTGGAAATAGGCTTATATGCAAACAGATCCTTATTGTAGGTGGGTGTCTTGATTGTATGATTGAGTGTTGGTGTTAGAACCTATGGTTTGATACAACCTTGACACCATTATAAGGATATTAAAACATGGATTAAACTTTATTAAACCCAAATAACAAAAAAAGACCTCATTATCTTAATTTTTGACTATCAACATGCTTGAAGAGTCCTTTACCCAAATGTAGGTGGTGATTTCTAGAAAATATGACCAAAACTGAGTTTGGTTCTCATTTATAGTATTCTTTTGGTATAAATATTATATCCATCTATTTAGAAAAATATCTTTCATACCACTATTCCTCCTTGAAAATAAGCATTTCTTTCTTACTCTTTGTGTCTATGTTTGACCTTTAAGACCTTGTATGGACTATAAGTCTCTCTCAAAGTGCTTCCCTAATGGTTTAAGACATTGTACTAGAATTGAACTTGAGCCCTATATTGAGGTTATCAACTCTCATACTGATTATTCAGTTGGCTAATCCAACTAGCCTAATTTTCACCTTGATAGGCCTTAAAACTACCAATACACTTACCTACCATAGGTTTTGACCTAAACACAGGCCTATAGGTGTCTCAAAGGACACTTGAATATAATTCTATGGCTAAATCCTTGGGTTTATAAAATGAATGAATCCATAATATGGGTCAATAACCCTTCACTCCTTTGTAATTCACTCATACATTTATTTAATTGTGTCAATCTTCAACAAGACTATGTCCTTTCTCAATTATAGGTGACTGTATATGTTTCATTTGTATGGATTATGTGCAATTTTTAGACCCTAAGAAGGCTCAAACATAGTCTTTATGAACTTTTCATTGATACATGTCAACTTGAGAAGATATTTTGGGAAAAGACCTTGAATAAGACATTTTTTATCCCCTCCTTTCATTATACTTTCATGAGAAACCCTTGACTATGTTTATTGATGACTCTAGGTAGTCATTCTTGACTGCTAAGTAGGATCTCTTGGTATGAACCTCTTCCTTCATACTAATTATGGTCTCTACCCCTTAACTCCCTATGATAGTGGATTTATGGGATGGAGATTGTTTGAAAAGTGGTGATGTTAATGGAAAATGTGAACTTCTAAAATTGAGGATGGAAAGGATCTTTATCATAGTGAGAAATGGAAATGAAAGACTGTGATATGGGGAATGAACCAAGATGGAGGTGAAAATGGACATGAGGAGTATGTCAAGATTACTTTAAGGGTACAATGAAAGTGTGATCATATCCTCTACCACAAATATCAATTTGTAGGCCTTTGATGGATAATAAGAGGGTGAAATTTAAACCTAAGTGTCTGTTAAGATCTTTAACCAATGTTGAGAAACCTTAAAAAATGTTAAACAATGACTCCTTGAGAAATCTTGAGAGACATTAATGGCCTCTTTGTTATAAATATTTGAATAAAAAATTTATAATTTTTCATGAGGGACATATGAACATGAATGAGACATTTTTAAATAAGAATTAAACAAAACTTTGAAACCCTTTCTCTCTCATAAACTGTACAACTTCCTTTTACATGCTTGTAGACTATAATTTGCATTTTTATGCCTTCATGAGATACATATGAACCTAAAACATGATTAAAAAAATTATGAATACCATAGAAAAGTGAAATATTTTAATTATAAGCTCCATAATCTTGAAATTTTCTACCATGATGCCCTAATGAAGAGAAAACACAAAAAATGACTTCCTGCTTGGATGATAGAGCTATAATTATTACCTTGACTTAAAAGGGATGGTTCATAGATATGAGAGGAAAAAATTGAGAACCAATTTACATATATGTAATCTCTCAAAGATTAATTTATCTAACCAAATTTTTATACCTTGATTTTCTCTCTCATGGCCATACCACTTGAAAAACTGAAGGGCTCTCACTATGTGCAAAGAAGCTAGATTACTGAAGGGAACTTATTAAATTTATATTATTTTATAATACCTTATATGACCTATTATTCATTATCCTAATCTTTGATATATAGAATGGGTCATATAAGTTCGTACCTTGCATGGAAAATGCATGAAATAGCCTTGTTTTTGCCTTTTATTCATAATTAAAGACTTAAAACCACAAATATAGGGAGAGGAGGAAAATAACATGATTAAAACATGTTATAACAAGTTTTAATTCCTTTTACATGCTTTTGGGGCCAAAATTGGCATGTGTGAACTAAAAAAGGACCATTTCCACATTTAAACTTACATAAAATGACCTTTTCAAATTATGAAACTTTATGAATAAAGTAAAATCATGTATATTAATGTGTTAAAACGTATTGTGACTAATTTTATGGAATTTTTAAATCATATTTCACATTTAAAGATCAAAACTTGTCTTTTTAGGAAATATAATCATAATTTTATAAAGGAAAATTATCATTAAATGTCATAAAAGCATATCATAGCCTCCTAAAAGGTTTCAAATAGGATTTTTATGAATTTTTATAAAATTTTCAAAGTTTATATCTCATTTCATACCATCCATATACTTAATTATGCCAAAAAAACTCATGAAAAGTCATAAACTATGTTCCTTTCACCATCTTCATTAAAACACTTTCAGATCACAAAACTTCTTAAATCTCTATCAAAAATTTATAATGACACCTAAAAATATGAACATGGCACTAAAATAACTCTCTCTCCACTTGAAATTTAAGGAAACTATGATATCCAAGAAATTTTTTCAATTATAGGGGTTGGTATTTGGCCTTGGCAGGCTAAATTACCAACAAGTGTTCAAGCAATGCTTCCTCAAGTTCATCATTTTACCCAATATTTTGGAGTGTAGTGTTCATGTTTAGTGATCCTCATAGTCATCACCATTCTTACTTCCACTTGGTGGTCATATCAATTTGGCATCCATGTACTTCAACAAGATAGATTGGCATCCATAGGGACATGTGGCTTCATACTAAATCCTTTATTATACCTATTAAATCGATGCTTAAAGGGGGGTTTTGGGTGCATGTAAATGTATCACAAGGTTCTCATAGTACTAAAAAACTTCTCATTTTAATATTCAAAGAATATTTTGCATGTTTTTATCTTCTTGAGATATGTGGTAGAGTAGTGGCCAAGTTATCTAAATATTTCACAAAATGATAATGCAAGTGGTTTTTGGTAGCAACCATGGTCCTAAAGTTTTGTGAAAGATTTAAAGTCATTTAAACTAAGTTTAATAAATGATGATCAAAACCTAAAGTATAAAATTTAATCTAGAATGAATATTTAAAATGAAAAGTAAACTATAGTGAATTCATTAAAAAATGGTCATAATAGGTAGGGTAGGGTATAAAGAGTCATGTTTCTAATCTTTAGTCTAGACATCTTGACAAAACTTTTATTTCATCAAAGATGTGCAATCAAATGAAAATATGACATGAAATAGCCAACATCACAAATCCTATCATATACTAGGCAAGTGTCTAAGGGTATTTGAAATAATGCAAATAAGAAATCAAATTCACTTAAAAAATTTACTCAAATAAAAATGGCACATATTAAAGAAGAGAAAGGAAAATGAAATGAATCTAAAATCTTTAATTTAACCTAGCACAAGCTCAAAATAATAGCTCTACAATAACATATGCACATCTAGAATTTAAAAAATCAATTCAAATATGAACATCAAACTAGATACTTGAGGAATCAATCATGATAACAAACAAACAAATAAATATGAGACAATCTTTGTAGAATTCCCTTGCTTTTATTACTTGCTCCAAAATTTACACAAAAGTTTATTTCTCTAAAAACTTCCTTTCCCTTTACAATGACAATACCCCATTTTATAGGCATCTTATGAGGTATGTCAGTTAGTCATTATCAAATGAAAATTAGACAAGTTTCAAATACAATTGTCCTTCTAAAACATTCTATAACTAATGACACTTTTTGAATGTAACTAACCTATCATTCATATGAGTTACAAGTTGCATATGCTTTTAAAAACTAGAATATTCTTTCTAAATGATTTACAATTTCTTTATACAAAAGAATATTCTTTGTCAACTCAATTGACCTTGAGATACCCCTATATTTTTAGCCTTTTGTTTTTTCTTAATGATATTTATGGCTTTTTCATATCGTTCACCAATCAACTTGAGATTAATGGTTGGATCCATGAACAACACCTCTTCTTGTCCTACCAAGTATTTGAAGACTTTATCATCTATGTTTAAGGCTTATTTAATGCTTCTATCATTACCAATATTCTCTTCTACTAATAATATCATATCCAAGATACGATTGTTATCCACCCCTATAGTTCCCTAGCTTTTATTCTTGTCTTTTTGGATGAATTGAGTAGCTCTATGTTTTAAATCTTCATCAGTTGTCAATCTTGTAGGACTAAGGATGGTTAGATCCTTGATCAAACTTCCTAATATTTACACCATTGTGTTCTCTAATTATTTTAAGTCTCTTGAGAGATCTTCCATACCTTTTGACCACGTATTAACATCCCTAACCTTTTCCATCAAAATTATCATAGACATATTCAAATGTGATAGGCCAACTATTTTGAGCTCAATAATCTGGCCTTCCATTAATATATTGATCAATTATTTTACCTTATTATTTGATGCTTTCCATTGGTTAACTTATTTCATATCCATGAAATGTTTTTTTTTTCACCACATCTATTTTATACCTTATTACTTTCAAAGAATTGAATGTATCATAGATGGTGGCTTCAAAGTTATTAAAAATGTTCCCTAGAATTGATATAATGAATTGCTCTTCTAGATTTGTTTCTCCTACTTTAGACCTTTAATGCTAGATTTTAACCTCTCTACATGGGATAGTGATAGATTTAGAACATCCTCTTCAAATTTAGGGTCATCCCCTAGCCTCTATCCTTCTAATTTAAATGAGTTAAAGGTTCAACATTTTGATGTAGTACTTCTTAACCACCTTCCATGACCACTATCTCAATGACTTTTTATAACCCTATAGTATTTGGATAATATCTAACCCCAATTCAATATTGGCCCATTTTCTTACTTGGTACACCTATTTTTATTTTAACTGACTGACTTGGAGTATCTAATCTCTTTGCTTCCTCTTCTTGTAAATATAGGATCCATGGCTTTAACTCTTGTGGCATAGGTATGCATGTAGAATTTACTACAGTCCATGGATGATAAGTAGGGAGCTTCTTTAACCTTGGTTTATATATAAACCATTTGAGAATAGGTGGTCCATATATTGTATTATATTCACTAAACAAATTGATGTTCTCCAAATGTGGTGTAATGGTCACTTTAGCATTCTTTACTTTTGAGACTATTGTAGTCTCATCTTTTTTCTTAAGAAGATCAATGACTATCAAATCCAATGACTTATCTTTATCTTGATTCTACTTAGATTCATCAAAATTATCTTCCTATACTTCTAATTTTATGATGTCATGGATAACATTCTTAGTGCATCCTCCTTAGATTCTTGAGGATCCAATTCTATCATGTAAACTCACTTGGTAAGTCTTGCTTTGTTATTCTAGAGGACTTAGGAATTGAATAACTTGAAATAACCTCACTTGGTGTCCTCTCTTTAGTCCTATGCTATGATGGTACATCTAATAATGGATGCCTATAATAACCAACATCCACTAGATGATATTGCCTTGGATCAAGTTGGCATCTATCATCCATCTTTTGATCTCTTTGCAATCTAGAGTCAAGATTTATATTGTGCACTTTTAGTCTTCTATCAACTTCAAAGTAGGATGTTGCCTTTGTATATACAAATTCAAATTCACTAGTTTCATGCTTAAAGGGCAAAAATAAAATACCTTTGATCCTCAAATGTTCCTTTACTCTACCATATGGATCCCATTGTATATGATCATCTATCTGTAGGTTGAAAGAAAGCTTATGTTTTGAAGTAGCTTTAATGTGATCCCACTATTTGAAAATAGTTTTTCCAATTATCATGGGAAAAATATGTATAATTCCCTTCCTCTTAGTCTTGTAAATTCCATTTATCCCATTGAAAAATTGGTAGGCTACTTCTTGTTCTACCAACTTGTCAGGCACATGAACTAGTAGTTTGAGAGGGTTAGTTTGGGTTTCTTGAATTCTTATAACTATACAATCAACATATAACCATATGTCTCCCATTGACTCAATTGAATTATTGATTATAGGGCTTATTTTCATCATCAGAATACCATCAATATATTGACTAAATGTAGGGCAAACATGGTCACAAATGAATTAGATGTGGTCTCTATACTTGTAAAAGTACAATTTTGAATAGTACTAAGACATAATGTAGGTACCATTAGGAGACAATTCTTTTTTATTATGGATTTTTTTGGTAGCACACAGGGCATATAACATATAGTACATCATGTATAATTTATTCCTCTTCTTATTCTTAATCCCATATATCTATTTACTTAGGTAAATACTAATGATTTCACCTAATGGAGGAATAACCATTTCTTCAATAATGAAATATGTCACATAGACCCACATTGGTTCTACATGTGTTTTATGTGCACATCCATATAATTTTTTTATCATGATCATGACCATCCTAACTCTAGGCCTAAATTAGCTCACATGGATGTTCTTTGTAGGGTCTATAATGACCTTATTACCAGTTTTTAACCATTTTGCCAAAATGTTCTTCATGGTGTGTTTTTGAATGCATGAATTATTGGAAAATAGGTCTATTTAGGGCCTAGGAAATTTATAGTAAGACTCAAAATCAAAAATGGATATATATGCAATTTTCCTTAGACTAGGTTCATGAATCAACATACCGTTATCAATTTTAGTATCTTTGAAAATTGAACTCAACACATCAATATAGTGAAGTACCTATGGTTTATCATTAACATAATGAAGTCCAGTAATTTGAATGGATAAGATGTCATCATAAATTCTCTTTATTGGGAACATATTCTCCTCGTTCATAGTCAAAACTCCCTAGTTCTCAATTATTGAAAACAAACTCGTGTAATTCCTATCTCCTATGTTTAATGAAGTAGCCATGAATTTTGTGTCTTTTAATATTTGGTCCTCTACATTTGATGATAGGTATAGTTCAATCACTTTCTTTGAATTATATCTATATGTTCTCATTATTATAATCTTAATTGAATTATCCTTTTAAAAATGGTAATTCAACTCTCTCAAATCAACATAGTGAATCTAGGGATAATTTATGGCTTTCCATATGTTCTATGGATTTTTAGAAGTTCAAACAGATATTTAATGATGGTAATCAAGTTTGAAGTATGTGATTTGGTGAATTAAATCATATTTTAATCTTTTATTTATAGCTTCACATTCTCAAGTCCATAATATCTTCCAATATGGCATGTATGTTTATGTGGCATCACCTTGTCACATAGCTTATTTATTTTTAAAATGTGATCATTCATTTGGACATGCCATCATCTTGTGCCTCCTAAAGCTTTATCAAATTCACTCTATCAATCTCCATCTATACTATTTTAATGTGAACCATTGATATTTGATCTAAATGATCAAATGTGCACCATTGATCTCCTCAGGAGTCTTCTAGCCTTGACTTTCATTATAGCTATTGATATTTGATATGGGATTATGATATTGTGCTACTTGATAACATCACATGAAATTTATGTACCTTATAATTAGTTCCCATCACTTTAACACTCTTATGCAACATGGAAACATCATGTCAATCTAGACTCTCTTATTCTTTGACTTGTTTCACGCCATTGATCTTTATCCACAAGATTTAATGTGTGCCATTGATCTTGATCTGAATGATTAAATGTGCACCACTGATTTGTTGAATGGATGATCAAACATGGACCATTGATATTCATCTATTTCACCATGAGTGTGACACTTATCACCATCATGTTCAATCTTAAGATCCTTTGAAAAATTGACTTTGATCTCACTGTTATATTTTCATTGCATCATCAAATGTGCTTAATCAATATTTACTTTGAGAACTTTGATTTCTTGACATGAGAGATCATCTGTGTACCATTTTTATTAGATCTGATCTTCCAAAAAAACTCCACTTATTAGTCCCACATATTTGCATACCTATAAACAATGAAATCAATGAAGTAAGGGTTTAGGATATATACAAACTTAGGATAATTTTTAGGCTAAGGTTTTCATGAATTAATAAATTCGATCAAGACTTAAGCTTAAATTAAACTAAGGCTTAGTCAAAAATAAAGTGACCCATTGATAATGTAAATCCATTCTAATAATAACTTAAGCTAAATAATTTAGACTAAATTTTTAATTATCATTTAAACTTGGATTTAATTAATCAACTAAAGACCAAAGGTTAATCAAAAGGGGTCAAATTGATCTTTGAATCATAAACCATAACCACTTTAGAAGTACAATCACTAAGAGAGGGGGGTGAATTAGTGAGCCTAGAAAATATAGCTTCAATTTAAATCCATTAAAGTTATTAATCAATTACCATAACCATTCATGAAGCATATACAACATTCATAGCAATAAGTAAGAGAGACAATACAAGATCAATAACATAACACATGACATATGTGGGAAACCCTCTTGGGGGAGAAACCCCACTAGAACCTACAATTGGACTATTATCCTATAAAAACATGAACCAATTTAGACTAGATACAACTGATCAAGGAACTATAATCCCTATTTAGTGATCCTACAATCCCACAAGGTATTGCCATACCTATCTATATGAGTTGCAACAACAACTAGAATTTTATCAAGTTTTACCTTGAAAGGAAGATGTAACCACCCTAGATGTTGATCTGACACAATAACACCTATGAATATATCCACCTTTGGCCTAATGTCTACAAAACCTGATGATGAACCTCTAATTAACACTCTTCACCTTTTTTTACACTTAATCTGTAAGAGCACTATTCCACCAATAGAATTATAACCAATAGGTCATATAAATAGTCCTAAATATATTCTACTCTTCAACTCATTCTCAAGTTACTCTACTCCTCTTTCACTCCATAATTCACATATGCAAGCCTCTCTCAAATCTCTCCCAAGTCTCTTGCTCACAAGTCTAGAAACCATCATCTTTGGTTCCACTATTTATAGAGCATAATTGATAATCAAAACCTTGGTTATCAATTAGTAATTCCTTAAACCTTAAGATAACTCTCACATCAATACATATCTCAAAAAAATCTTCATAGGTCAGCCATAACATTTATGGGTCAATCTTAAGAAACTACACCTTTTAATAAGGCCCTTGTAGCTCTTATAGGTCTCATAGAGACCTATTTACCCATTTATTACTTGATAAATCAAAAAAATAACACATTAACACTTTTAAATACATGGGCCCACTCCTTATGTCCCCTTTGACATCTTCAATGATCACAATCATCTTTGTTCACCTCTACATATGCTAGAACAACTCAAACATTGACTTGATACATAGGAACATTATGAACAAACACACAGTCAATCTATTAACCTTTCTTTATAAAAAATATAAATTGGTAAAACCTAAAAATACCATATATATAATCCTCATGGAGTTTACAACACTCCTAAAAAACTAAGTCATCGTGAGACATCAAAACAATGTCTTCATAAGCTCAATTACTCTTCTCAAGTCACTTTCAGAATAAGCATGAACATGCATCAACTTTGAACCTTAATATATTTGATTGTACACACTTAAAAATATTAAAATCCATATTTATATATTCATCTTTGAGTCTTATACGACTTTGCTTTTTAACTTGACGGTAAAATTCATTCTAGATTGAAAGCTTTGACAAAAAAACTAGACATTGGTTTTTCCCTTGTTAAATTCAAATATTTAAATGTCAATAGTCATAGTTAAACTTTGAAAACTAAGATCAAATCTCATATCCTTGATACTCAAGTCAAATACGTACCATCGATCTTCTCTAAACTTTAATGCATAGGTGCCAATGCTCAATTATTAAACCTTAGTTACTTTGACCTCATCTCGTGTACCCTTATAATGTTGACTCAATACACACCATTGATATTTTATACATAGCTCGGTATTTAATAATGCTAAACAATTTTCACTTTGACCTCTTGAATTTAATATGCACTATTTATCTCAATCAGTACAAATACTCACTCACTATAGATCCTTGAAAGCAGCTCAATCTTTACCTCTGTTCAACATTAAACAATGAACACTTGTCATCATCTCCCTACTTCTTAACTTTTTGGAGTAAATTCACTTCGTCAATATCTTTGAGAATTTATCAATCTTTACCTCTTGAAAATTTGACCAAGAATGGGGACCCTTGTAATCTATCTGAGAAGCCAACTTCAATCCTAATTAAATTTTTTTGTGCTTTGATGCATGATCTCAAATTTAGACCATATGATATCCCCACATAGGATAATCCATACATATATAAATCTAATCCTAAAACATACACATGTGTAATATATGTCATCATCAACATGCTCACTCATAATTTTCTTTCACAAAGCCAACTATGCTTCGAAATACCTAGAAGGCCAACTTTGCTCATGTATATCTTTTGGCGTGCTTCATTATATGATCTAAAATTTTAAAAAAATAAACTAGGCTCAAAATTGAACAAACCCATATGATTACCTTTTCTTTAAACATCCACACATTTGAGATATGATACCATAAAAATGATTACTTGACTCTTTCTTGCCTCATGCAAATTTGGCTAAGTATGGGAAAACATTGTTAAAATACTTGGGAGCCCAAATTTTCACTTTCATATATTTTGATGTGCTTAGGTGCATGACCTAAGATTTAGTGCATAATAACTAAGGATAATACTAAAAAACCCATGTGACCATTTCTTCATAACGCATTCATGTGTTGTAATGGTGACATCATTAAACTACCTACTCAATTTTTTTTACCACTGGACCCAAAATGTCTAGATGAAAACAATGATCAATTAGATGATATCCACTCATATACACAAGCAATAAAAGTTTATAAAACATATTAGTGGCCTTTTACACATGATTAATATTCCATTCTCATCCCTAAACATCTCTAACCATGCCAAAATAGAATTTCAACCAAGCATACTATGATAAGCACATTGCACACTTTGTCATTATCACATAGACTATCAATTCACACCATCCACTCACTAGGACACCTCCATGACATAACCATGACATCACTGAAAACTCTCTAACAATATCCCCCTTTATCATTGATGTCAAAAACCATCATATATAGCAATATACAGCCCACCTTCTCTCTCTTCAATCATTCCCACAATAAGAACTGTCTCCCCCTTTGACACAATGATAAAGTGGGCACCAACTAATCTTGAAGACCTAAAAATATGATAAATAAGAAAGGACCATCTTAAAAAGATGTTAAAACCTCCCCCTTACCTTGAGCTTCCCTATTTTTTCCTTGATAACTTCCTCTTGCTCCATGTTAACACTCTCTTCAACCAATCACTATAACCAATTATGAAAGAGCACACAAAACCACAAAAATATGATGGAACTCACCAGGAAAAATATGAGAGGGATTACCCCTAATATTTTTGAGTTATTACACCTTATGAGCATCTTCAGATCTCCACACACTTTAAATAACCACCACATATGCTAACTATCCTTCTCTCTCAAGATACCATACAGACTGCCAATAAAAATTCATGACACTCACCAAATAGGAATCAATCTCTAAACCAACTTGAAAACACCCATTTTGACCTTGTACTATAGCTTCTTCACAAACCTCTAGAGTAAACTCATGAAATATTTGGTCCCCCTTAACCAAAGACCTTCTATTGATTCAAAGAGAAATAAATGACACCCAAGCTTTGTCTTGGATACTTAAAAGTAGATTTTGATAATAGTTTGGTCATAATATCTACAAACTATTCTTTTGTAGGCACATGTTCCTACTTAACACATTGATTAATCACTTGTTCTCTCAAAAAATGATATCTCTAATAAAAATGTGTTTAGTTTTTGAGTGCATAATAGGATTCTTTGAGAAAAATTTTATTGTCATAATAAATAGGACAAGGTCCATTTTATCTTACCTTATAATCCTCAAAAGTTTGTTTCATCCACATGACTTATGTGCAATAAGAGGAAACTTATATATACTCAACTTCTACAGTTGATAGAGACACTGAGGCTTACTTCTTGCTAATCAAAAACATGAAGCATTCTCTCGTGAAGAAGACCCCACCACTAGTACTCCTCCTATCATCCACACATCTTGCCTAATCAACATCATTATATGATTTCAAAGAGAATTCTTTACTCTTGGGATACCATAAACCATAGTATATGGTGCCTTAGAGATATCTCAAGATCCTTTTGACTACTTTCGAGTGATATTCTCTAGGATCATCTTGAAACCTTTATACAAGACCTATTGCTTGCATGATGTCAGGCCTAGCTACAATAGCATACAAAATACTTCCAATCATAGATTTATACAAAGTTTGATCAACTTTTAGTGAGTCATCTAGTTTACTTAACTTGCATCCTATGATAATTGGAGTACCCATTAGCTTAAAATCCACCATGTCAGACTTCCTTAGCATATCCTTGATGTGTTTATCATGTGAAATGAATATCTTTACATCAAGTTTATTAATCTATAATCCTAAGAAAAAAGATAGTTCTCCCAAAATTGACATTTCAAACTCAGTCTTCATAGTATCAACAATTATTTTACTCATTTTATCATTATCAGATTTAAAAACTATGTCATCAACATATACAAAAAATATCAATTGATTATTACCTTTTATCTTAATATACAAATTACTATCAGCTACCCCCATTTAAAACCTTGACTCAAAAGATACTTATCTACCCTATCATACCAAGCTCTAGGAGCTTGTTTAAAACCATATAGAGCCTTCTTCAATTTACACACAAAATATTGATAACTTGACATGAAGTATCCTTTCGATAACTCAATGTAGACTTCTTCTTGTAAGTTACCATTCAATAATGTAGATTTCACATTCATTCAATATACCTTAAAACCTTTGAAACTAGCATATGCCAAGAAAAGTCTAATTGCTTCCATTCTTTCCACATGAACAAAAGTCTCATCAAAATCTATTACTTCAACTTGATCATATCCTTTACACACCAATATATCCTTTTTCCTTGTGACTTATCCTTTCTCATTCATCTTATTTTTGAAAACCCACTTGGTACCTATCAAATTTATATATTTTGGTCTGGGAACTAAGTCCCATGTTTTAATTTTTTCTATTTGACTAATTTCTTCATCCATTACATCATTCCAACTTTCATCTTTGGTAGCTTACATGAATATTTTGGGTTCAATCCTAGATAATATAGATGAGTCATGTTTATTATTATTGATCAACATTCACCTTCTATTCTGCAACCTTGCACCAACATTTCCAATAATTTGAGAGATTAGATGATCTTTCTAAATTCTTCTAGATGGATCTTTAGTATATTATATTTCGTCCTCTTCTTCATCTTCATCATATCTTTGAATAGATAACTCATCACTCTTTGCAATAATATTCTAAATTGAGTCACTTGTAATTTTGGCTTCTTGACTCTACTTGTCTCATCTACCCTTACATTTGAAATTTTAACAATCTTGTGAAGTCTCTTGTTGAATCACTTATAGGCAATACTAATAGAAGAATAACCTAAGTAGATGCCCTCATCATATCTTGAATCAAATTTTCCAAGATTATCTTCATCTTTTTTGATGAATTACCTTCTCATAAAGACATTGAAATATTTGACATTAGCCATTCTATTCTTCCATAACTCATAAAGGAATCTTATTACCATTTACTCTCATTTGATACATGTTTAGGATGTACACAGAAGCATTGGTTGCCTCTTCCCAATATCCATTTGATAATTTTGCATCTTAAATCATGGTTTTACCAATGTCAACAATAATCCTATTCTTCTTTTCAACCACAACATTCTGTTGTGGTGTTCTAGTACAATAATATTGTATTCTTATCCCATATTCTTCACAAAAATCATCAAACTTATGAGACCAAAACTCACCTCCTCTATCTAATATCACACACTTGATCTTTGAACCTTTATCATTTTCCATAAAAGCTTTGAATGCCACAAATTTTTCAAAAACTTCTAATTTTTCTTTAAGAAAAAATATCCAAGTCATCCAAGTAAAATCGTCAATGATAAGCATGAATTAGTTATTACCTTGAATACTTTGAATTCTCACAGGTCTACATAGATCATTGTGGATCAACTCTAATGGCTCTATAGTGGATAATTCCTTGATTTTGTATCTTCACTTAATTTGCTTCCTATGAAGACTTACCTTGTAAAGAGAATGAGGAATCTTAAAAATCTTAGGCATATGCTTTACCAACCCCTTTGAACTAATTTTTATCATATTATCAAAAAAATTATGTCTAAGCCTTCCATGCCAAAGCCAGTTTTCTTCTAATTGACTTATGAATCACTCTTCCTTCTTGGGTTCATGAAATACATACATATTGTTATCTATTTTATGAACATTTTCAATTAAACTACCAAATTTTACCTTTCTTATTTCACACACATTATCATGAAAAGTTAAAAATTTCCTTGCTTACACATTTGGCTCATACTTAAAAGATTATATTTCAAACCTTCTCTATATAATACATTGTCAATCCTAGTATGACCATTGTCCAAACTCATAATACCTTTATTGACTATGTTAGTAGATTTATTGTCACCAAATCTAATTGCACCTGGGTTAGTCATTTTGAGAGTGATAAAATTTATCTTGTCTCCTATCATATGATTTGAGCATCCACTATCTATGAACCATCTCTTATTTTCATCTTCTTGAGTATGAAAAGCTACTTGAACAAATAATGACTATTTCTTTTGTGATCTACTTGGATTTTGCTTCTTTTCTTCTTTAGACTTGGTCTCCTTGAACCATTTGATAATGTCAATGAATTGTATATCCTTTTTCTAAAAGGCTCTACTACAGTTATTGGCTATGTGACCTTGTTCGCTATAGTTGTAACATATGATATCCCTTTTGATCTTTGGAGAGAGATCACAATCCTTATATCTATGAAAAAATTAATTATAGGAGAAGTAATACCCATTGAAAACATTTTTCATGTTTGACCCTCTTTTCTCTTGACCATTACCACTCAATGGATTTTCATTCTTGATCCTTTTGGTGGATTTTAAATCATTTTTATGCTTGGATAAGAGAACATATAAGTAATTCAAGACTTTATTTTCACATTATTTCATCCTTTGATTGAGACCTTTATTCACAATGACCTACAGATTCATGACTATTACCTCTATATTTTTCACTTGTGTCTTCACATTATTAACTTTTGATAAAGCATAAACTAGATTTCCTTGAAGACAAGTCATAACCTCTTTATCAACCATTGTACCTTTGATCACCTTCAAGTGGTTAAACTTTTCATGAAGGACCTGCTCTGATACCAATTATTAGAGGTACAATCACTAAAAGAGGGGTGAATTAGTGAGCTTAAAAAATCTAAATTCAATTTCAATCCTTTCAAATTCTTAATTCATTAACATAATCATTCATTAAGCATATACAACATTCATAACAATAAGCAAGAGAGACATTGCAATATCAATAACATAACACATGACATATGTGGGAAACCTTCTTGGGGGAGAAAACCCATTGGAACCTAAAATTGGACTAATATATTATAAAAATAAGAACCAATTTAGACAAGATACAATTGATTAAGGAACTATAATCCCTAATTAGTGAGACTACAATCCCATAAGGTGTTGTCACACTTATCTAGCTAAGCTATAATAACAACCAAATTTTTAGCAAGTTTCACCATAAAAAGAGGATATAACCACCTTATATTTTGATCTTCCACAAAAACACCTATGAACATATCCACATTTATATTTATGTCTACAACACCTGATGATGGACCTATGCTTATCATTACTCACCTTCTGTCACACTCAATGTTTAAGAGCACTATTTTACCAATAGAATTATGACCTAAAAGTCATAAAAATAGTCCTCAATATATTATAATCTTCAGATCATCCTTATGGAACTCTACCCCTCATTAGATCCATAATTCAACACACAAGCATCTCTCAAATCTTTCCCAGGTATCTCGTTCATAAGTCTAGAAACCATCATCTTTGGTTCCACTATTTATAGAGAATACTTGATAATCAAGACCTTGGTCATCCATTAGGCATGAATTAACCCTTAATTAAAATTTCACATCAATACATGGCTCAAAAAAATCTTCATAGGTTGGCCATAGCATTTAGGGGTCACCCTTAAGCAACTATACATTTTAATAAGGTCCTTATAGCTCTTATAGGTCTCATGGAGACCTATTCACCAATTTATCCCTTCATAGATCAAAAAAATAACATGAGACCACTTTAAAATAATGGGTCCAATCCTTATGTCCTCTTTTATATCCTTAAATTATCATAGTCATCATTTCTCACCTTTACATATGCTCAAACAACTTAAACATTAACCTGATGCATAGGAACATTATGAACAAACATACAGTAAACTTATTAACCTTTATTAATATAAAATATCAATTTTTAAAACCTCTAAAGACCATATATATCATCCTCATGGATTCTAACTCCCAAATAGCTAAGTAATCATGAGACATCAAAACAACATCTTTATGAGCTCAATTACTCTTCTCGGGTCATTTGCAGGATAAACACAAACACATAGTCAACTTTGAACCTTAATATATTTGATTATACACACTTATAGATATTAAAATCCATATTTCCATATGTTTATTGGAGTCTTATACCACTTTTATTTTTACTACATGGTTAAATTCATTTTGGATCAAAAGATATGACTCACAAACTAGACATTAGTTTTTCCCTTGTTAAATTCAAATATTTAAATGCCAATGGTCATAGTTAAACTTTGAAAACTAAGCTCACATATCATGTCCTCAATGATTATAAAAAATATTAACCATATATATTATATAAAATTTAATTCATAGGCACCAATGCTTAATTATTAAACCTCGGTTACCTTAACCTCATCTCGTGCACCCTTGTAATGTTGACTCAATGCACACCATCGATCTTCTATATATAGCTCTATATTTAGAAATGATAAACAAATATCACTTTTAAATATTTAATTTAATATACACCATTGATATTAATTTGTATGAACACCCACTCATCATAGATCCTTGGAAGAAGATCAATTTTTATCTCTATTTGATGTTAAACAATGAACACTTATCCTCATCTTACTACTTATGAACTTCTTGGAGAATGCACTCCATTTATTTCCTTGAAACTTGATTGATATTTACCTATTTCAAAATTGACTAAGTATGGGGACCCTTGCAATCTATTTGAGAATCCAACATTGATCCTAAATAACTTTTTATGTGCTTCAATGCATGATCTTAAAGTTAGACCATATGATCTCCCCACATAGGAAAATCCATCCATATAAAAATTTGATCCTAGAACCATCACACATGTGATATATGTCATCATCAACATGATCACTCATAATTTTCTTCCATAGAGCCAACTATGCCTGAAACTACCTAGAAGGCCAACTTTGCTCATGCATATCTTTTGAGGTGCTTCATCACATGATCTAAAATATAGCACAAATAATCTAGGCTAAAATTTTAACAAACCCATATGATCACCTTCTCCTAAAATATCCACACTTTTTATATTTATACCATCAAAATTCTTACTCCGCTCTTTCTTACCTCATGCAAATTTGGCTAAGTATGGGAAAACACTATCAAAATTCTTGGGAGCCCAACTTTGCACTTGTATATCTTTTGATGCATTTATATTCATGACCTAATATTTAATGCATAAGAATTAGTAATAATACTAAACAAACCCATGTGACCATTTCATCTTAACTCATCCACACATGGTAATGGTGACATCATCAAACTACCTACTTAGATTTTCTACCACTGGACTCAAAATGTCTAAATGAAAATAATGATCAACTAGATGAAATACACCTATGCACACATGCACTCAAAGTTTATAAAATATCTTAGAGATGCTTTGCACATTCTCAATATTCCATACTCATCCCTGAATATCTCTAACCATGCCAAAATAGAAGATCAACCAATTATACTTGAAGCATACTAGGAAAAGCACATTGTACACTTTGTCATTATCACATAGACTATCAAGGCACTTCATCCACTCACTAATACACCTCCATGAAATCACCATGAAATAATAAACAACTGTCTAACACATTCTAATGAATATCCATGGATATTTTAACATGGAAACATATGCCCAAATATTAGCAACATCAAATAAAATAAAATAAAGATTATGTGCTAACATGCCATTGAAATATAAAGCAAAACATGATGTTAAATAATGAATTTTTATCAATTTAAATTCCCAATTTATAGAAAAATTTACAAAATTGAACAAGGGTCCTCATTTTTCAAAAATGGGGATATGCTAAACTCAATAAATGGTGACTTTTGGGGGAAACATTGAAAAATGTTATAACTCATATACTCTTGGTTCAAAATAATAAATAGATTAATCATTACACATGATCAAGTACCATTTTTAATATCAATTCATGATTGAATAAATTCTTACAAATATATAATTAATATCAAACACCAAAACTCAGTCATGTTGTGTGTGTGCTTTGATTCATTTACTGATTGGTATGGGATTCAAAGAATAACTTCCATATTTCATGACCTTAACCATTAACATAGACTTGTAGCATATTTAGAAATTCATTATGAGTCATGCTTTATGAAATGGGAAGGTTTGGGCATTGGTCTGCTTCCAACCAAACATATATAACCTTAATAAAGATCACTTTGGTTTCACTCAAGGCCTTGATCCACTACCAACCATGCATCTATATCCCCGATGGAGGTTATCAGAATCACATTTGCTCATAAAACTTTTATATTTTTAATAAGGCTTTTATTTTTGTATTTTTCAAATTTATTTAGTTTTCTAGCAAAGGTTGGGAACAAAAATTAGCAAGGTGTTTGGGATTTTTGTCAAATGTCTAATTTTTTGACAATCATCCTTGGTCATAAAATTCATCCCAGGTAATAATGTTTTCTCAGTGCTAACATGAATTTGTTTAAATAATTCAAACTTTCACTCAAACATATGCAATCCTTATTAGAATCAAACTTAGATCAAAATTAGGTTTAATATTTAATAAAATAATTAACCTAGATATCAATATTTATCAATTTATCAAAATCATAATATTAAGCTCATAATCTCTAAGATACATGATCAACCAATGTTTAAGATTCACATCCACATTCTTGGTTTATGAAGCTCTTTTGAGCAATTAGATTGATTGGAGATTGAATACTTGTCTTGGAAAACACTTATTGGAAAGCCAAAGAATAAAATAAAGAAAAAAACACACAATAAGCAAACAAATATTCACAAACACTATTTTCAAACAAGGGATAGGAATGAAACTAATCTAAAACTACCTACACTAACTCTAACTAATCTTACAAATTACTCCATGAAGACTTGAGGTAGAATAATAAATAAGGAATGTTTAAGATATTTCCCATTGGCTGGAAAAGATAACTCCACTCCTTCCAAGTATTTGAGATTAAAGGTGTTATCTCCCAATGTTTCAACAATTTGGTAAGGGTCAATCCACAAAGGAGTGAATTTTTCATGTTTCTCTTTTGGCTCAAATGCTTTATCCCATAGGATAACTAGGTCTCCCTGTCTAAACACATTGATCTTTAAACATTTGTCAAACCATGTTTTGACAGTTATTTGATGTCTGATAAATTTTTGAAATTCTTCTTCTCTTATATCCTATATTTGGATGATATCAAACAACCTAGAATTAGCATATTCTTGATCTTCTTCCATATAATCTTGCATAAACTTGTAAGTTATCAATTTGAGAGTAATTGTAACTATTGGTTATTGTCCATATACCAATAAAAATGGTGATGATTTTAAATCATGTTTCAATATAGTTATTGAAACCCAATACTTAAGTAATTTATGCCATGTTCTTGGTTCTTCAGTTTCAGACTTTTTAATATCTTTCATCAAATTCTTGTTTGTGGACTTTAAAACTCCATTACCTTGGGGATAATGTTTTTATGAAAACTTAAGAGATATCTTATTATAATAGGCTCATTCAATCATCTATATATATGTAAATGATGATCCATTATCATATACCAATGATATTGGTGTCCCAAACCTAGTGCAAATGTTTTCTTCTAAGAACTTGATAACATCTTCAATTTTACATTGTTTTGTTGTTATTAACTCTATCCATCTTGTAAAATAATTTATGGTAGTTAGAACATAATTGTTCTCTAATAAATAATTAGGGTTGATTACCCCTACAAATTCCAAACCCCATTGAGCAAATGGTTTGTCAATCAAAACTGGCCTTAAGGGCATAATTGCATTAGGGTCTTTACTATTGAAGATTTGACATTGATGACATTCTCTGACATGTTTATGAGCATCTTTAAAAATGGTGGGATAATAATATCCTACCTTTAGGATTTTGTAACCAATTATTTTCCTAGAGGGGTGTCCACTCCCAAGTTTCTCATGAAATGATTTTAAGATTTCAACTAATTTTTCCTTTGAAACACATCTAAAATATATCCCTTCATAATTTTTCTGATAAAGTATTTCATCCTTCATCAAGAAGTGAGATGATTTAAGCCTCAAATCTCTTCTCTATTCTCTATTTAATCCTATAGGACAAAAATCATTGATCAAGAAATGAATGATTACATCGTACTAGTCATTTGGTTGAAAGTGTTGTTGGTCAACCTACATGATAATCAATTTAAGATTAGTGTTAGCAATCATTTATATTAATCCCTGACACCTCACCAATTTAGTAATTTTAATTTCAAGATCATATTCTTGAAGTATGGACATCCACTTACCTCTTCTTTCTCCTAACTCACATTGACTTAACATGATTTTGGTAGTAGGGTATAGAAATATGGAATGCACTTTATTCCTAAGAATATAGTGTTTAAATTTTTTAATTGACTTAATTAAATAAAATGCTTATTTATTATTTAGGTAATAATTTAACTCAACATTATTAAAATTAGGACTCGTAAATGCAATTGGATGATCACATTTATCAATTTTCTGAGTTAAAACAACTGTTATAGTATGTTCAGAATAAAAAGAATAAAGATAAAAAATCTTTTATAAAATCAAGACTTATCAACATAGGTGTTTGTCTTATTACTTCCTTGATAAGCTTGAAATAGTTATGCATTTTTTCATTCCATATGACCTTTTCATCCTTCTTTAGCATGTCATTAAGTGGTTTCACAATCTCTGTAAAACCAAAAATGAATTTTCTTACAAAATTGATCTTCCCAAAGAAAGACTTTAGTTATTTTTTACTAATTGGGGGTTCTATTTTATATATAGCATTCACTCTATCTAGATCTATAGAAATCCCATCTTTAGTTATCACATGTCCTAGAAATTTTCCTTCAGTTAAACAAAATATGCTTTTATTAGGGTTAAGGGTAACTCCATACCTTTTACAATTTTCAAATACTTAATATAAATGCATTATATGATCTTTCCTATTTTTGGAAAACATAGTTAGATCATCCATATATATAATGATACATTTACCTATGAGACCTTAAAAGGCATGGTATATATCTCTATAAAAGGTAGCTCATACATTGATGATCCAAAAAGGCATCCTATTGTAGGAAAAAGTTCCCTATTTCATTGTGAATACAGTCTTTATTCTATCTTCCTTTTTAATAAGTACTTAATTATAACCTAAAAAACCATCTAGGAATGATGTGATGGTAGAACCACTAACAATTTGAATTACCTAGTCAAGAGATGGAAAAGGGTAATTATTTATTTCAAAAAAATTGTACAAATTCTTAAAATCTATGCATAATCTAATCTTTCCATTTTTATTTCTAACTAGTACTAGATTAGCTACCTAAGTAGAATGTATAATTGGAAAAACTATTTTTACATCAAATAATTTATTGACAACTTTATAAATCAATGGTTCCAAAATAGGATTAACTAGTTTTTTCTTCTGCCTAAATAGTTTACAAGCTTATTTCAAGGGAATGGTATGGGTAACAACTCAAGGATAAAATATCTTCAAGTCTTCACAAGACCATGCAATAACATCTTTATATCTGGTTAAGAAGTCTCTAGCTTTTATCGAGTGTATGTTATGCCAATGTTTACTAGCTTAGGTTGACCTTGACTCCTATGTCAATTGCATTATAATCCTTCCCATTTACCTTAATAACTTTAGAAGTTTTAACTAGCTTGTGTTTTTCAAATAATCTTTCTAAGGAAATCATGTCTTTGGGATTATTGTCATTTAGTTGAACTATCTTTTCATCAACTCTATCATCTTTAAGAGATTTCTCATTAACCTCATCAATAATATGAGACTCAATCAATACTGATTTGTTCATAAATTATATAATATATTGGTCATCACTAAACACTTGTAAATTATTAACATTGTTAGGTACAGAGGGACATGGGATCAATTTCATGTTAATCCTTTGGGAATCTTGATTTGGCATTAGGTTAGTTATAGTTGAAGCTAGTTCATAAGTAGACTTGTTTCCTTCTCTATGGATTGAAATAATATTAAAATCATAAAAACACTCAATCAAGTCCTATAATCTAAAATTGTATTTCTTTAGATAAGACAATTTGCATTGATATTTGCTTCTAACTTGATTGATTACTAGTTCAAAATCACCATACACTAGTAATTATTTAACCTTATGTTTAATATCAAATTATAATCCTAATATTAATGATTCATACTCTACCAAATTATTGTTGCAAGGAAATTTAAGTTTGTAATAGGCATTATATTCTTTCCTAATGGGATTAATTAAAAATTTTCCTACTCTAGACCCAGATTTGCATATACCGCCATCAACATATAATTTCCAAAGTCTAGGCATAGCATGAGAGTCTTTATAATTACATACCTAATAAGTCTCAAGGGTATAAACCTCTAAATCAAATTAACCAAATTGACCCTTTCATTGGCCACATTATATTTAATGATCATGTGCTTCATCTTTGGTTCCCTTTCAATTCAAATTTGATTAGGAACTCCCCTCCATGGTATCCACATATGATAAAAATTAGTTGACATGTATCCATTCAAATATTTGGTCCAATCTCTACTAAGCAGCATCCCATAGGCATATAAAATGTCTACCACTTGAATATCAGTGAATTTTTTCACTCTTGGCTCCAAAGCAAGCTGCATATACACATTTAACAATTCACCAATTACTTTAACTCTAGATTTGTCTAATTGAGTCACTACTCTATACTTAATATGAGTTAAACCAAGCTTTTCACAAATACCTTTTGGCATGATATTTTTAGAGGCACTTGAATCTAACAAATAGTTATGCAAGTTTTTACCAAAAACTTTACTTGTTAGTAAAAAATGTGGAACCTCTATTTTATTCTTTCACATCACTACATTTGCATTTGTAGGTTTTTGTGATTTAATAGGTTTTTAGCTAAATATTATAGAAATAATTCTCTCTATTTAGTTATTTGAGTCAATTCATGTAATGTGATATTAGCTTTAATTCTCTTCATATCCTCTACTATATTATATCCACTCCTAGTAGAAGAACTAGATGAATCAACATTATTTCTAGTGTTACTTCCCTTTAAAGGTTCTATATTGTTATCTACTTTGGGATCAAGAGGATTATCAAAGTTATTTAGTGGAGTAGAGCTTGTCATTGGTTGTTTTTGTTATTTTTTCCTTAATGGATAAGTCTTCTTCAGATACTATTGAAAATCATGAATCTCCTCTAGAGTATCTTTAGTTTCATTCTCATCTTTAAATGGGAAATTAAATGTCTCCACCATAAGAGTTGTTTCAAAATACTTAGATGCTTCTAAAGAGTTATATGTACTTATAGCATTATCTTTGTTAGGCACAACATCAAATGTATCTAATTCATCTTGAAATACTTCAAAATCATTACAAAATTCTACATAGTCTAACTCACCATTCTTTGTTGTGTTATGAACCCTATAATAATTAGTTAAAGCTACATCTCAAATGTTTATTTTAGGAATGTTCTTACTTATAGATGACTCTTTTTTGTTTTTTTTTATATTTTGAAAACTATTTGTAGGTTTATTTAACTTTTGATAATAATATTTTATGTTGGAACTTTCCCCAGTGTTACCTACTTGTCTTTGTACCTAAAGAAAATAAGTACTCAATTTTTTAACCATTTTTAATATTGATTCATTTTCTTTATTAGGTGCCTCTAAATTGTGGACTTGAGTACTATTAATAACTATTATGACCATATCTCATTGATTTTGTGGATGAGATCCACTTGTAGAGTTATTTACTAATCCTAGGTTCTGATCGGGATGAACATGGCTCAAAGGCAACTAGTTTAAAACTAGAGTTTGATTCAAAACATGCATGTTATGATTAGCATTTGGGATGAATTTCAACATGGGAAAATTAGGATTGATGTTAGTAATAACATATGCTAACTAACCTTGAGGTTTCATTTGATCATTAATTTTCACATCTTCACCATAGGCCAAGGCTAACATAATTATTACTCTAATAGATCTTTTCAAAAATACATAAGTCATTAGATCTAAAGTATCCTTGTATATTTATAAAGATAAATATTAATTAGGTCTATAGGGAGATATAGTTATGATAAACATCTTTTTAAATTTAACATTAAAATTTTTAATGGTTTCATTTGAATCTCTCTTTGTCATAGTGAATTATTGATATAAAACATAGGGACTGATGACCTTGCCAAACTAATCAGTGAAATAAGTATTGAAATCATTCCAATTGGTAATGTAATTTTTTATAAGATTAAGAAACCAATCATATGTTACATATCAAAGGTAAAAGGAAATAATTTATAAGCAACATCTTCATGAACAACATTTATTAATCTTAAGGTAGATTTAAAGGACTTGATGTGTTCTTCAATAGTAAAAATGCCTGTAGGACTAAATGAAGGTAAATACATCTCAAGATTTATTGGTAATTCATATACCTAACTAGGCACATTGCTATAAGATCTATCCAACCAAGCCATACCTTAATGAGGATTGAATGTAGCAATATAAATAGGTAAAGTAGGTTGAGATTTAGAAATTCTATGTTTACCTTTATCCACTCTTGTCTTCCTATGAATTTACAAAGAAAGAAGAGGTAGCCTTGTCTCAGACCTTGACCTAGTTCTTATTTATGGTAGTTCCATCTTGTAAAATCCAATTCTTATTCAAAACACAACAAATAAACTCCACCTTTGCAAAGACAAATGATCTTTAAGAAAATTTTAATTAACCTTTACAATTAACATTTCAATTCACACAAATATTGAGAAAAATTTACAAATAATGATTTAATTCTTTCAAAGAATGACTATTTTTATCTGAATAAGCTTAAAGATATCTCTCAACTTGTGAATATAAATTATCTTTACATATAATTACTATCACTAACATTGAACACATCACATTCACAAATCTTAAACAATATTTGTAATAATTTTATATAAACCCCAAAAAAATAACTATCTTTAGATAAATAAGCCTAAATATTGGTCTAAAACCATGGATATCAGTGATCTTTACATAATTAAGCTAAGAAAAAAACAAATCTACAAAAAATCAACTAATCTTTGAATAAAATTCATTAAAATCAGCTCAAGTTATTTCAAATTCAAAAATATTTAGCTCAATGCCCTTCTTATAGCATCAATGGATCACATATGTTGATGCATATAAATGTATCACATGGTTCTTATAGTTTTGAAAACACTTCTCATTTCAATATTTGAAGAATATTTTGCATGAGATGTTGGATTTGATCTTCCTAAGATATATGGTGGAGTAGTGGACAAGCAATATGATTGTTTCACAAAATGATAATGTGAGTGGTTGTTGTGAGCAACCTTGGTCCTAAAGTTTTTTGAAAGATATAAAGTTATTTTAACTAATTTTAATAAATTATGATCAAAACTTAAAGTTTAAAACCTAATCTATCATGAATATTTACAATGAAAAGTAAACTACTATAAATTAATCAAAAAATGAGAAAATAGATAGGGTAAGGAAAAACTAAGGATATTTCTAATATTTAGAATAGATATCTTGACAAAGCTTAAATTTCATCAAAGACGTGCAATCAAACTAGAATATAACATTAAATATCAAAACAAAAAAAAAAATCCTATCATAGACCAAGAAAGTGTTTAAGGGTATTTGAAACAATGCAAATAAGAAAACAAATTCACTTTAAATATTTACTCAAATAAGAAAATTGAATTTGCACATATTCAAGAAGAATAAGGAAAATTTAAAAAATCTAAAATATTTTAGTCAACCTATAATAAGCTCAAATTAATAGCTTTGAATTAACATATGCACATCTAAAATTCATAAAATCAATTCAAATCCGAACATCAAACTAGATACTTGAGGAAGTAACCATGATACAAATAAACAAACAAATATGAGATAATGTTTACATAATTCCCTTTCTTGTATTAATTTCTCCAAAATTTACATTAATTTTTTTCTCTAAAAACTTCATCTCCCTTTACAAAGACAATACCCACTTTTGTAGGCATCTTATGGGGTATGTCAGTCAGTCATTATCAAGTGAGAATTAAACAAGTGGTAGGGACAATTTTCCTTCTACAAAATTCTAGAACCAATGACACTTTTTTAATGTAACTAACCTATAATTTATATGCATTACAAGTTACATATGCTTTTATAAAATATAATATTCTTTCTAAATTATTTACAATTTCTTTATACAAAAGAATGTTATTGTTAACTCAATTGACCTTGAGATATCCCTGTGGCTATAGCCTTTTATTTTTGCTTCAAGATCTTCATGGATTTTTCATATTGTTCACCAAAAAACTTGATATTGATGATTGGTTGTTCCATGACCAAATCTTATTCTTATCCTACCAAGTCTTTGAAGACTTCATCAACTTTATGTAAGGCTTATTTAATGCTTCTAGCATTGCTAATCTTCTTTTCTACTGACAAGATCATATCTAAGATACAATTGTTATCTACCCTTGTAATGCATTATATTTTATTCTTGACTTCTTAGATAAATTGAGTAGCTCTATTTTTGAAATCTTCATTAGTTATCAAGCCTGCAAGACTAAGGATGGTTGGATCCTTGATCAAGCTTCCTAATATTTTCACCATTTTGTTCTCTAATTATTTGAAGTCTCTTGAGAGATCTTCCATACCTTTGGACCACTTATTCACAACCCTAACCTTTTCCATCAAAATCATCATATCCATATTAAAATGTGATAGGATAACTATTTTTAGCTCAAGAATCTAACCTTCCATCAATATCTTGATCAATTCTTTTGACTTATTATCTAATGCTTGCCATTGGTTAACTTGTTTCATAACCATGGAATGTTGTTTATTCACCACATCTATTTTATACATTATTGCTTTCAAAGAACTAAATATATCATATATGGTGACTTCAAAGCTATTAACAATGTTCCTTGGAACTAATAGAATGGATTTCTCTTCTAGATTTTATTTCTCCTACTTTAGACCTTTGATGATAGTTTTCAACCTTTCTACCTGGGATTATGCTAAATCTAGAACATCCTCTTCAAATATAGGGTCATCCCTTAGCCTCTATCCTTTATTCTAATTTAAATGAGTCAAAGTTTTTAATTTTTGATGTATCACTTCTTAACCACCTTCTATGACCACTATCTCAGTGACTCTTTGTAAACCTATAGTACATGGATCATATTTGACCCCAACTAAAGATTGGCCCATTTTTTTACTTGGCACCCCTATTTATATGTTAACTAATTGACTTGGAGTAGCCAATCTCTTTGCCTATTCTTCTTGTAAATATAGGATATATGACTTCAACTCTTGTTTCATAGGTATTCCTATAGTCTTTACTATATCCGATGGATGATAAGTAGGGATATTTTCTAACCTTGGTTCATATATGAACCATTTGGGAATAGGTGGTACATATATTAGATTATCTTCACTAAACAAATTGATATTCTCCAAAGGTGGTGTAATGGTTATTTTAGGTTTATTTGCTTTTGAGACTATTACAATGTCATATTTTATCTTAGGAGGATCAATGACTATCAAATCCAATGTCTTCTCTTTCTCCTTATTCTGCTTAGATTCTTGAACCTTCTCTTCCTCTACTTTTTATTCTATCTCATATGTCATAGATAACATTCTTAGTACCTTTTCCATATATTTTTGAGGATCCAATGCTATCTTGTGAAACTCTTATTGAGTTAATTATTTATCTATTGTTCTAGAGGACTCAATAATTAAATAAATTGAATCAACCTCACTTGGTTTCCTATCTTTAATCCTATGTTATGATGGTACATCTACTAGTGGATGCTTAGAAGAACCAACATCCACTAGATGATATTTCTTTGGACCAAGTTTCCATCTATGCTCCATCTTTTGATTTCTTTGCAATCTAAACTCAGGCTTTATATTGTGCTCTTACAAAAACTCAAATGTTCCTTTAATCTACCATATGGATCCCATTATTTATGATCAAATATATATAGGTTGAAGGAAAGCCTATGTTTTGAAGCATCTTTAATGTGATCCCACTATCTGAAAATAGTTTTGTGAATTGTCATGGGGAAACTATGTATATGTCCCTTCCTCCTATTCTTGTAAATGCCATCTATCGCATTGAAAAACTAGTGGGTTGCTTCTTGTTTTGATAACCTTTTAGGCACATAAATTGGAAATTTGAGAGGGGTAATTTGGGTTCCTTCAATTCTTATAACTATGTAATCAACATATAACCATATGTTTCCCATTGCCTCAATTGACTTATTATTTAAAGGTCTTATTCTCATCAAATTAATACCATCAATATCTTGACTCAATTTAGTGTAAACACAATAAAAAATGAACTATATATAGTTTATATTCTTGTAAATGTGAAATTTTGAATATTACTGAGACATAATTAGGGTACCATTAGGTGATCATTCTCTTTGATTAGGGATTTTCATCATAGCACGTAGGGCATCTAACAGATAGGACATCATGTAAAATTCATTCCTCTTCTTATTCTTAATCCCATATATCTATTTACTTAGGTAAATACTAATGATTTCACCCAATGGAGGAACCACCATTTCTTCAATAATGAAATATGCCACACAGACCCATATTGGTTCTACATGTGTTATATGTGTAGATCCATACAACTTGTTCAACATAGTCATGACCATCCTAGCTCTATGCTTAAATTATCTCATAGGGATGTTCTTTGTATGGTCTATAATGACCTTATTACCAATTTTTAACCATTTTTTCCAAAATATCCATCATGGTCTATTTCTAAGCTCATGAATTAATGGAAATTAGCTCTATTTAGGGCTTAGGAAATTTATAGTAAGACTCAAAAGTAATAGGGGATATATATGTAATTTTCCTTAGACTAGGTTCATGAATTAATATACCTTATTAATTTTATTATCTTTGAAAATTAGACTCAAGACATCAATACAATGTAGTACCTCATGTTTAGCAATAACATAATGAAGTTTAATCATTTGAATGCCCAATATGTCATCATAGAGTCTATTTATTGGGATCAACTTCTACTCTTCCTTAATCAACAATCCTGAGTTCTCAATTATCCAAAATAAACTCATGTAATTATTATCTCCTATGTTTAATGAAGTAGCCACAAATTTTGTGTTTTTGAATATTCATCCCTCTGTATCTGATGATAGGTATAGTTTGATCACTTTCTTTGAAATATCTTTGTATGTTGTCATTGATATAATCTTAATTGAATTATTCTTTTGAAAATGATAATTCAACTCTCTTAGCTCAACACAGTGAATCCAAGGAGAATTTAAGGTTGTTTATACATTCTAGGGATTTTTAGAGGTTTAAACAGAGTTTCAATGGTGGCAAGTTTTAAGTATGTGTTTTGGTGAATCAAATCATATTTGGATCTTGTATTTATGCATTCACATGCTTGGGTCCAAAATATCTTCCAATATAATGTGTATGCTTATGTGGCATCAACTTGTCATGCAGCTTATTTATTTTTAAAATGTGATCACTGTCATTTGGACACATGACATCATCTCATGCATCCTAAAACTTGATCAAATTCACTTTCTTGATCTCTATTTGTATTGTTTGAATATGAGTCATACATCTTTGATCTAAATGATCAAATGCACATTTTTTATCTCCTTAGGAATCTTCTATCTTTGACTTTCACTAAAACCATTGATATTTGATATGGGATTATGAGATTGTACCACTTAAAAACATCACATACAATCTTTGTACCTTATAGTCATCTTCCATCACTTTAATGCTCTTACACCACATGGTGACATCATGTGTGATTTAGGTTCTTTGACTCCTTGAATCACTTAAAACAATTGATATTCATCCAAAAAATTGAATGCATACCATTGATCTTAATCTAAGTGATTAAATGTGTATCATTGATGTGTTGAATGCACAATCAAACATGGACCGTTGATATGCATTTGGTTCACTGTACATATGACACTTGTCACTATCACTTTTGATCTTAAGATCCTTTAACATTTTAAATTTGATCTCACCATTATATCTTCATTGCATGATCGAATTCCCACTGCTGATCTTTGCTCTAGAAATGTTAACTTCTTGACTTGGGAGATCATCCATATACTATTGATTTTGGATCTGATCTTCCAATATTTTGCCACTTATTAGTCCTACGTATTTTCATACCTACGAATAGTGAAATCAATGAAGTAAGAATTTGGGATATATAAATACTTAGGATAATTTTTAGATTAAGATTTTAATGAATTAATAAAATTGATCGAGACTTAGGCTTAAATTAAATTAAGGCTTAGTCAGAAATAAAGTGATTTGTCAATAATATAAATCCATTCTAATAAGAACTTAAGATCAAGAATTTAGACTAAATTTTTAATTATAATTTAAGCTTGGATTTAATTAATTGAATAAATATAAAAGGTTAATAAAAATGGATCAAATTGATCATTGAAGCATAAAACATAAACACATGTTCATTCTAATAGAGATGCATGGATCCTATAACATGGAAACATGAGCCAAATGTTAGCAACATCAAATAATGATTATGTGATAACATGCCACTAAAATTTAAATCAAAACATGATGTTCAATAATGCACTCTGATCAAATTAAATGCCCAATTTATAACATAATTTACAAAATTGAACAAGGGTCCTCATTTTTCAAAAATGGGAGTATGTTGACCTCAATAGGGGTGTTAGTGTATGATATTACTTTCCTAATCTTTAGCTTATTTAGTTATTATTTAATTGGATATGTTTATCCCACATTCATGAAGATGATGGTTTCATGCCTTACTTCCACCTATATTGGGTAAGTTAGTCCCACATGCATGGGATGGTTAGGATTTTCCTATCTTATACCTATTTGTACTTATCTATTATAAACTATTTAACATAGAGTGGATAATTGATAGTTTATTATTTGTGTGCAATGCATTATTTTCATGGTTTTGATAATGGATTCATGGAGAGATCTTGGTTGAAGATTCTTCTTAATTCTAGTAAGCAAAATACTAAAATATATGAAGTCTAGATGAATGAAAGAAACTAGATATGAACTATACAATACGAATCTTATATTTTTTTTACTATAGGTTGACTATGTTTGACTAAGACATGAATAGATCATACTAAAATATGCACATGAAATCAAAACTATGAATGTAACTACATAGGTTCCAAATTGAATAAAAGGGTACATGATTGATTGCCAATACTACCCTTTGTGGGTCAATTATGTACTCTATTGAAAATAAATGAACTTAGTACATAATCACATGTGTCTACTTAAAACTTGCCTATGTGCATAAATTTGTCCATCATATGCATGTGGATGAATTGAAAATGAATTATTAAAAAATAAAAACTTAATGGGGATTGTAATAGATGAAAACCTACAAAGAGAAAGGGGCAAGTGTGATGCATTGACCTAACCCTAATCACTCTTGTGATGATTGCTCACTACTTATGTAACCAATAATCAAAAGATAGAATAAAATATGATGTATTTATCCCACTTAGAGTGATTTTTATGATTGTGATCCTTTTGATACATGTATGAATCTAGAGATGGATTGAATATTTGATAATAAAAAAATTGACTTAGAAAAAATATGATATTGACTTGGCTAGAAACTACCACAAATGAATATAAATAGATTTGGGAAGAATAGGGAAGCTTTAATCTATATTCAATATTGTAAGTATGCTACACTATTAAAATTTATAAGTGATTTCAAGTGGTTTCCAAGGGATAAAATAGGTGACTTAGATGTGCCTTTATAAAAATACAAAAAAGGATTCTAAAAAATGTAGACTAAACTATAAATGAGGGTCTAAATTTAAAAAATAGTTGTTTTTAAGGTGAAGGACATGATTGACCCATAGGGTTCCATACCAACTACCACCATTGAACCATACTAGTTGTCAAATCCCAATTTCTATCTAAGTTCAATAACTTTTTGATGTGTGGATTTTTATGGTTTTTAGTTGATTAACTACTATTTGATTAATATTTATTACATATTCTAATTATGGGATAGTTATATGATGCTTAATTTACATGATTGAATAGCTATAGAGTTAGTTGTACTTTTATATTATATAATTTATGATCATGTTTGTTAGTTTATATAGTAGTATTTTATGGATTTATTGATATTTTATGATAAATACCTTCATTTTTGTGAGGTGGATGTAGGAAAGGATCCATCCCTTAGAGTGGGATGGAAGGAGGGAATCATTAGAGAGGATGGTGTAGATGGAGGCATTGGGGGATGATAGAGAGAAAAATTGAAAACCCATGCACACAACATAGTAGATTAACATGTTTTATGATTATTGTTTTAGTTAGATAGTTATAGTATGTTTTGATTTCTATTATATATGTCTGATGTGATCTTATTTTCTATTTTATGATCTTTTCAATTTCACTAATTTGATTGTGTACTACATTAATAGTTGTTTATTTATTGTTTGGTTGATTAAGGGAATCTATAATTGTTTTATTAGCCTTATTGTTGTCTTGGATATAGCTATGTGGCAGAATGGTGTGTTGTTATGTATACATTACTATAGTAAGCTGTAGATGGATTCTATTTTTGTTACTTGATATATAAGATTATGGTGATAATAATATTTAGAAGATTATAATAATAATCATGTTGCTAAATAATGGATATGTATTGTTTAAATGACTAGGTGAAGTCATTGTGATTAAGCAATGCATTTATGACTATTAGAAAAGATTGAATTCTCTATTAATAGGATAAAATGTTTGATAGACTTATTGAAGTCAATGAAATTCTTGGATAGCATTGTTATTAACTATTATCTATCAATAAGTTGCATTAAATAAGGAATATAATGAAAGTTTAAATTATTTAAAATGATATTTGGTAAATATCATTATTTTTATTTCACATCATTACTACAGCCATTAGTGTTAACCATATGCTAGGGCAATGTTAATGATAACATTATGTGGTAACATCATGATTTATGATTACGTTATATTGTTTGTTTGTTTGTTTGATGACTTTATGTTAAGTTGATGTATTGAATAAAGACATTGATACATGCATAGTTTGATGGGGATATTTCAATTATTATTTTATTTGGTTAATGATGGAACTCTCAAGATAATTAGGGTTAACTAGGCATTGACTTAATGATAATCATACCAACCTAGAAAAGAATTTTTTTTTTTTGGTTTTTTCATGGAGAAATGACTAGTGCACTATGAGTTGGTTAGTCAAGGTAGAATGGCTAGAGAATTTTGTGGCATGCAATTAGCATGAAAATTAATACAATGGATAAATGAGAGGTCATGAAGGACACGGTTGGTAAAAAAAAATATTTTGGAGAGAGGATTGAGCTTGCAAAGGAAGCAAAATTTTGAATCATTAGAATTAGCATTGGAGATTTCTTTACTAAGTGAGTTTTGTTTTAAGATTCATATGTTTGTTATGACAAAAAAATTTAATGAATTTATATAAAGGGTTTAATTTATTTTTAGTATTTTTAAATGAAAAAAATTTGGGCTAAATGATGGACCTTGTGGATGGATCGGTCATCCACATAAACCATCATATAACCCTAAACCCTGATTAGCTAGCCATAATTGTAAACCCATGCTATGCACAATAGGTTTTCAAATAAACCCTATAAGGGATGAATATTATTCCCTATTATGTGCAAATTTAATACAACTTGATAACTATATGTATTTTAGGGGTGTGATGGAAGTTGAAAACCCTAGGTAAAATTAAAAGGGTTAATAGTTTATTTAATTGAGTATGTTTATGATTGAATGAGATTATCCTTTACCTTACTATGCTGAGTATATGGGTATTTTTATTAGTATACCATTATTCTATTTATAATAATCATACAAATGTGAGTTGGGTATTATATGATTTGTATATGAGATAATACAATCAATTTAACCTAGGAATAAGGTTCGAATATGTATAAAAATTATTGATATAATAGAAGTAAATTTGGGTTTTATCATTATTCATTTATCTTAATATGTGTGTGTGTGTGTGTGTGTGTGTGTGTGTGTGTGTGTGTGTGTGTGTGTGTGTAGAAATGTGTATATACACCCTACAAAACCTTGATGACTTGATGTATACATACACATCAACATACATACATACATATAACACTATATATATTATCATGCAATTTATTTTATGGCATTTATGTGACTGTGAATCGACTTAAATTTGTGCATTGTATTGGAAGTCAACTAGTTTTTGTGTATGATTTATTTTATGAATGAAATCAGATAGTTTATATTGTGAATGAGAGTTAAAGACATTGAAATATTTATAGATTGAATGAGTTGTCTTTTAAAAAATAGAATTAGTAAAGTATTATTGGCTAAGTTTGAATTGATAACCATTTAAATTATATGTATATTTAGTTGAGGCACTAAACTGTGAATTATTTGTTATTTTGAATATTTGTGATGAAATATTATAAGGTGAGTGTTTACATTTTGTATACGTGATACTCTAATCATAGGGATAGTTATAGTCTCCTTAGAGTATACTACATGTTCTCTTCAACAATCTACTAGTTAATATAGTATTCATAAAACTATGTGTTTAATTGTATACATAAATATATGGTATGTAAATATGAATAACCAACCTATTAGTAAACTAAAATGGTATACCATATATAGATGTATACAAGTTGTTTAATACATGTGACCAATAATTATATAGCAAAGTATTATAGATGCTTTGTTATGTTTTTAATGTTTAGTTGAAGCATTAAAAATAAGGTATTTAAAATATTTAAATATAGATCATATTAATTTTGTTATATGACTAGATTATTGTTATATTTTTGGAATATGAAAAAAGGAATAAGATGTGATTAATGTTATGTTACATGGATGAAATAAAATTTTAAGTTACATATTGATATTAGGTAACTTTTAGTCTAGATATAATTCTTACCTAGATGGTTGTTTATATTGAGAACTATTTATGATTATATTTAATAATATATAATAAATAATATGATTATTAGATTTATTGCATTACATTTGATGGACTAAATATATGTATGTGATATTTCCTTACTTAACATATTTATTATATACTAATATGATATATTCTAATTAAATTTACTAGTTTTTATATTACCATATATTAATCAAATATCACATTTATGACACTAAATAAGTAGTGGATAGATTCCATTGGCTTAATTAGCACCATCAATGTAAGATGAGGTGTAATCTGATTGAGTGGTGTGTATTAAATTGACTAATACTAGAGATCATTAACTATTTGAAAACTTTGGCAAAGGTAATGTTTATAGTTAAACATTATCATTTCATGTGTTTGATATAGTTTACATATTTGTGTGATATCATGTTATAATGGATTTATTTATGATATACATCATTCATTAGTTATCTTAAAACACACAAGTTCTAATTTGTCACTTTGGATTCCTATACCGTCATTATCTATCCATCCATGAAGAGAGGGTCATTCCCTTTTTGGGAGATAATGCAAGGGATTAATGGTCCATGGTTGGTGTGGAAAATAACTCAGATGATTTTATCCCTCCTTTCAATAGTATTACACTAAAGATAACACTTATGATTATAGATAGATACTTGAGTCATGGAAACTCATGCTTCATGGAGCTTTATGTCATTGTATTATTATTTAATGAGACATTATTTATTGATAAAACTGTAATATTTATTCATTTGCATATCTACAATAGTGGTTGTAATGTTATATCATCCATGGATGAAATTGTATAATTACTTCAATGAAATAAATGTAGTCTTTACTTTTTATTTAGCATTATTTATATTTTGATATATCAGTATCATGGTGATCATTATCTAAATGGATTAGATATAAACCTTATGGGTTAACTAAAATAATGAATTTAGTTAAATATCACTTAGTTATATTTCTCATGGTGAAATTTGCTAGAGAATATGTGTAATTATCTTTTTTATAAAAATTACTCTATTCTGGTAAAACCTAATGGGGTTGTTATACTGGTCAATTTTGTCCTGAAGGGTACCATTTGATATTTTTGGATTTGGGATGTCCATACAAATTCTTAGAGAGGTTTTTAGTGTTTTTTTATAGGTGTAAGACAAAAATTATAAAGGGATAGGTATGTATAGGTACTCAAGATAGAGTGAGGTGGATGAATAGGTCCAAATTAAGTGCTTAAGTTAATGAAACTGAAGGTATGCCAAAATTAATATTATCAAGTATTTGTGACTAAATTTTGATGATTAAATTATGGTATCAAGTAGGTAACTAGAAAATACCCTATTTTTTTCAAGTATTATACACTTTTTTAGATCCAAAGACTAAAAAATGTCACTTTTGGACATGATAACACAATATTTTTATGGTGAAAAACTTAGTCAATCTTTATAAATGGAATTAGATATGGCCCTTCATTTAAATGAAGGTATCTTAGGTCCATGTTGAAAGAGGAAAAGATAAATTTGAGTTAGTAATTTTTATATAATTATTCACATCGTGATGAACCTAAACAACACACCAACTTTAGTAGAAATGGAAAGGAAGACTCAAAGAAAGAAATAATGTGCATCCATGTCAAGAATATCACAACTCAAAAATAGAACAACCCATTATATTATATTAAAAAAAAATTGAGGTAAGGAAATACCTAATTTAGAGGGTTATGATAAAATCTTCTCTCTACTTTCACAGGCTCTGACCTTAACCATTAATCTCAATTGTAAATGCTTTGCTTTATTCTTAAGCTTCAATCTTCAACACTAGTCTTTTATCTTTCTCTAGGGTTTTTAGCATCCTCTACTATGTCCCTATTGAATAATCATTTTTAAGTCATTATTTACTATCATTAGACCCTTTATAAACCTCATTTCTCATCCACTCATCTCAATTCCTTCATTTTCCCATCTCCTCTCATTTACTCACTCATTAGCTTCACACTAATTAATCTCCCCAATGCTCAAAACATAAAATCTTGTTATTAATCTCATTAATATAAATTGTAAACATGGATGAAATTTATTTATCATAAAATACTTATTTCAACCCCTTTTAACCTATCAATTACTCTTAAATATTCACGTACACTCTTCAAGCTCAACAATGAGATTATTTCTTTGTAGCCTTTTTTAACATAGATTTCCTTAGTTTGAAAAATATAAAAGTAGTATAAAATATATAATCCAAGATTTGGTAACCCTCTATCTCATTACTATTTCCTAAGAAGTTTCATGTCCTAACTCTTTGTGTAGATACTCTTTCCTTTGTAACCTCCTTACCAATTAGGCCTTCTAGCCCTTATTACACTTACTCAGACTTAAAATTTATAATGTATGGTATTGTACCTGGTCAAAACAACTTGAATAATTATCCACATGTAAAAATACATGTTTTTACAAATTTTAGTCAATTTCCCATAGTTATAACCAAATTTATTGGGGTTTTTGTTCTAAAACCCTAACTAGTGGTTGTATAGGCCGAGAGGGGTTAAAATGCCATATTTTTGGATTAAAATAATTTTTTAAAAATATGACCATCCAAAGATCTATACTAAAAATATCCACCTTAAAAATTGGATGAGGATGATTGATCAATCCTATTATGGATTATACCAATGTAAAACATAGAATTTTGAGTCCTATTTATAGGATTGTGTAATGGTTTTAGAAATATTTTACACTTCAAAGGGTTTACAGACTCAAAATTAACTATTCTAATGAATTTTCTTCATTCCACTTATAACAAGGTATAAATAACTTATTAATTACCTTATTTCTCTAAGAATCACTCCTTTCTTACATTCTAACTGAGAAAAATAGGGTTATAACTATGTAAAAAGAGTTTAACCTTCACACTTACTATATATTTAACATTTGTTAATTATTTTAAATTCAAACCATATAATCTATTATTCCAACAAGGATACTCTTATTAAAAACCAACCTAAATATAATAATGATCTACCATAATAATCATTTAACAAACTCCAAACCCTAATATTACTTGACTATCATAATCAAATAGGGTACATGGATAGTGGCAACTTCATTGAGTTTATTTATACTAGAACATTATGTATGACCAAATAATGGACTAATTGATACATGTATAATTTCAAGATAATCTTACACATTTTGTACTGGCATTTCCCATCTCCAAAATCCATTAAAATAGTCTTGTATCTTGACTATAACCTATAGTCTCTACTCAGACCTATAACCAACACAAAGAGTGATATGTTTATATCTTCAAGGGATTTTCAAGGTAACACATATAAATAAGATCAATCCAATACCTTTCATGGAAGAATAAACACACACACATGAGTCTTCTTTATTAAAATTAACCATCAATAGTTACATATGTAATCCATTCATATACTATGTCATCTTCTTGAAGAGTATCATTCTCCTTGTATTTGTTTCTTATCTCTCTCCTTTATGGATTTGTCATCATATATATTTTACACACATCTTGATGTTGTAGCATGATGTGCAAAAATATAATGATCTAATGGGATCACCTCCAAGCTATAGGACCTTGATGAATTGAGGTGAACCTCCAAAGAATGCTAGCTTCCTTTCACTAAATTTAGTGCAACTGATAAACTACTAGCTCATGTGTAAATTATGCTTCTTAGTAATCTTACTTCTTAATTAGGGTTTGACTATGAGAAAAGAGTTTTAGAATTTAATTTTCAAATTAATAAATGGTGATTTCACCAAATATTTGTAGTGGATTTTAATGCTTGATTTGAATGAACATAGAAAAACAACAAATATATTGAAATTTATTGGAGCAAAAACTCATGCAAATGTGAAACCAAAGGTAATATTATGTATTTCTCATACAAGGGACAAGATTCATTGTTTTTTATCAAACAATCCTTCAAAAGGGAAAAATAATTCCATAAATGAAATTTTGTGACTTAAATAAGAATAAGATCATCCAAAATTTTGATAAATAACCTTGCATACACAAAGATAACATAGATAAAAAAAGGCAAATCTTTAATTTATTCTCATTCTTCATCTTTTTGTTTTTAGATAATTTATTCTACATTTTGAATAAGTTATCTACATGTTGTAACTTGAATAATGAAAATAGATTGAAGATTTGCCTTCCTTATTTATGTTATATTTGTGTATGTAAGGTTATTTATCAAATTTTTGGATGCTTTTATTCTTATTTTAGTCACAAAATTTCATTTTTGGTATTATTTTGCCCTTTTTAAGGATTGTTTAAGAATAAATAAATAATTTTATCCCTTGTATGAGAAATACCCAATATTACATTTAGTTTCACATTTGCATGAGTTTATGCTCTAGTAAAATTTAATATATTTATTATTTAATTATGTTCATTCAAATCAAACATTAAAATCCACCACAAATATTTGGTGCAATCACCACCTATAGTTTTGAAAATTCATTTCTAAAACTCTTTTCTCAAATTCAAACCCTAGTTTAGAAGCAAGATTATTAAGAAGTAGAATTTCCACATGAGCTATTAGTTTATTAGTTGAACCAAAATTAGTGAAAGCAATCTGACCTTATTCAGATGTTCACCTTAATTTTCCAAGGTTCTACAGCTTGGAGGTGATCCCATTATATCATTATATTTCTTCATAGCATGTTACAACATCAAGAAGGGTGAAAAATATATGTGATAACAATTTCATCACACCTGATGGGACCTAAAAATTATTACTAAAGATATTTGTGTTATTCTCATCAATCATTATATGATCCCCATACACATTTCAAAATCACATGGAGACTCCACTAGGTTATAGACTCAAAAATTCAAGTTTTGCATATGCCAAAGAAACAAACAAGATCATTTATCAAAGGTAAGAAAGATGATTTTTTGTAATTGTCATTTCCATATAAAAAGAGATAAAGATCAATTATACCTTACACTAGAGTCTATCCTACAAATATATTTGCATCTCCTTAAAATATCCCCAACATTTTCATACCTCCCATTATGGTTTTGAGAAATCAAAATTTCATAGCCTTCAACAGAGGTATCCCACTTTAGTTAGCCCAGTATGAAGATATACCTACCTCATATTTAAAAATCCCTCCTTATTTTAGCAGGGAATCTTCCACCACTCTTATGGAACATATACAATACATTGTTAATCTTTTTTAAGTCCATAATCTAGGATAAGATAATGTTGCATCAGACTTCTAGTCTCCTCTTTTAAGGGTAAAACCTTAAAATGGTATAGAGGCCTTCCTTCCAATTCCATCCATGTTTGGGGTGAATTAAGAACTGCACTATGCATGAAATTTGAATATAAGAGTGACCACCTCTCCTTGGTTGAATAATTAATTGTTATTCAATGGGCTCCTTATGAGTTCATGAGTGATTTCAATTTTTGCTTTCAAAAGACATATAATATAATTATGGTATTGGTTATGCCAACACCAAATAATTATTTTATATATTACTTAAGATCTTTTAATAATGATATAATTGTTATGGTTTTGTCAATGGGTGGCACCACACTCCCCAATGACTATGAAATTACAATAAGAGCATAAAATTGCTTAATTCAAGATGGAAAAATTGCCCCAAGGCCACCAATGCCTTTATTTGTAAAAATACCTTCTACACAACCTAAAATTTCTCCAATTCCCACCATAAGTAAAGCACCAACTCTAGCTCCCACTCCTACTGATGATTTATATGAGGTTAAGTCACTGCTTGAGATTTTTGGTAATGATTTAGTAAGAATAAAAAGGTAATAATCCTAGAACTATATGCATATTTAGTAAGCTAACCAAACATACCAACCTAATAGGTATCCATAACAAGGAAATGCATATCCATAAAGTTAATATATGAAAGCAAACCCTTTAAACATTCATGTTCTACCTACATTTAGGTACTTCCAAAGCTATTATACCTATTCAAAACAAATTGGTTAAAGAGTAAGAGTGGTGTTATCCTTGTGCTTAACCAAATAATCAAAATGCTTTCCCTAAGTGTGTCATTATTCAAGCCTTGATGGTGAAAGGCATATCAAACATTCAATAATAGCAAGAAGAAGCCACTTCCCCATAGAAAGATAAATAAAAACCTTCTCAAAATGAGGTTACTCTTCTAAATGGAAAGAGGATTTTTATGTTGTAAATCAAGAGGATGCATTATTCAATGGTGGTGGTTGGTGGTAGTAAATACATGTTCAAATAAAAGATCAATATAAATTGAGCAACCCTTAGGTTAAAACAAGATACAACTTTTAAAGTTATATAATAATATTCAAAAGGCAACATAATATGAAGATCATCCTTTGTGTTAATGGGCTAATCAAAATCAAAAGTATTGACCCTAAATATTTTGAAAGAAGACATATTTCCCACAAAGGCATTAGTGAAGGTAGGTAACATTCCTTTTAGTATTATTGAACAAATGAAGAAAACTAATTTGAATGTCACTATGTGGGAAGCATTATCCATTTCAACACAAAGATATTTGTTATAGGATGTTTTGAAAAACTTCCAAATAATAGACAAAGTTATGACAAAGGGACCTAATGCTACAATTAATTTATGTCAACCATAAACTAACACCAGAGTGAGAAAAAATGGTAAGCCTCCCCCTTTCTACCTCTAAATTATAGTTGGGAAACCTCTCATTCATAATTTCATGGTAGACTCAGGGGCTAGTTGTTATGTTATGCCTTATAAAATAGCTAATGCTATTGTTATTAATTATACACCTATCTCAAAAGGTGAAACTTAATTGGATGGGATTACTACTCAAATATTTGAGACAATAAAAGGTTTAAACCCCACCATCCACACATATACAATATTTTCAATTTCCCAAGATATCTTAGTTATTGATCTCCCCCTTTATTTTTCTGTTTGCCTTTCACAAGACTTCACTAAAAAATGGGAGGGTATCTATCTACTAACTAGTCTCACACGTTTCTTAAGACAAGACATGGAACAAGAGTAATAATAAGAGTTGATCTAAACACTAAAGACCATATTTAGCCATACACTCCTATCCCTATGGACATGAATTACACATTGTAGTATTAGTAAGAGGTGATGGATCATGAAGTTGAAACACCTATGGAATATATCCTAGACACTCATCTAGATGAATGGGTATCAAATCTCCAATTTTATCCTTATGACTATGTGAAATAAATTAGGTTGGGTACATATTTCATTCATGAAAATTATGTAATTATCCTAAATATTATAAAACTAATTGAAGATCTTCAAGTAATGTGCCAAATATTATTTGATGGCTCAAGAAGTAGGAATGGTGCAAGTGCAGGTATTATTTCGATATCTCCAAAAAATGAGAGTTATTTATATTCTTTAAAAGTTTAGTTTAGCTATACTAATAATGTAGATGAATAAAAAGCATTGAACCAAGGTCTAAAATTGGTGAAGGAAAGAGGGATAAATTACCTACAAGTATTTGGTGATAGTGAGTTGATTGTTCACCAAGTAAGATCTAGAAGCATAACCAAGAATAACTTGTTGAGATCTTACAAACATAGGGTTTGGGTTTTGTTAGAAGATTTTACCACTTTAAACATTCAAGTGGTACCAAGAGCTCAAAATAAATATGTTGATAATATGGCCTCGATAGGCTCCTATATAACCTACATGAAGAGATAAAGAGGGAAAATAGCTAGCAGGTAAAGTTGATAGTAAGGCCATCAATTCTTGATAATACAACTAACTAGCAAGTCTTTGACAATGATTAGTGAATTGTAAATTTTTTGAGAGAAGAAGTTAAATTCTCTAATAGAAACTAGTCAAAACTCCAAGATCAATATGAGGATCAAATTATTTAGTTTAATACAAACAAATTACCTATGGCCTTTATTAATGTAGAGATTATCTTCAATTTAGATGATTAGCTAAAAGGTGAAAAGAAGAACATCATCGTCAAGAAAGAAGACTACAATCTAGTATTCATCTTAGAGGGAAAAAATTAAATATTGGAAAGGTATGTAATGAGTTTGAAAAATAATATTTTATTGAATTGTGTCAATAATTTGATGCTAAATTCACTTGGAGTTATTAATATATAAGGGGGTTTGAACCTAGCTTATCCTAACACACAATAGAGCCTGGCCCAAATACCAAACCTATTAGATAGAAACATAGATAAATAAATCCAAAAATAGAACCCTTGAGGAAGAGTGAGTTGTCTAAACTAATAGAGGCTAATATCAAATTCCCTATTAAACACTCATCCTTGGTTGCTAACTTGGTCCCTGTAAGGAAAAAGAATGGTGAAATCAGGATTTGTGTAGATTTCAAGGACCTAAAAAATAATCCATAAAGGATCATTATCCCCTTCCATCCATGGACCAAAATATTCAAATTATATCAGGATATGAAAGGTTTGCCTTTTAGATGGTTATTCTGGATATAACCAAATCCTAGTGCAAGAATAAGACCAGTTTAAGACTACCTTCATTACAAAATGGGGTAAATATTCATATAAAAATATTATTTTTGATCTAACTAATGTTTTTTCTACATTACAAATAGCTATGGATATGGATTTTAGAGGTTTGATAACTTAAATGATCCTAGTATACCTAGATGACCACTATTTACTCAAAACATGATGATGAACACCTAGATCACCTTAGGAAATTTTTAAAAAGGTGTAGATAATTTGGAGCTTCCATCAATCCAAATAAGCATGTTTTCATAGTTCATGAATGGAAACTAATAGGACACATTATTTCAAAAGAGGTTATTGAAATAGACCTAGAGAGAATAAGTTTTATATTTATATTAGCATTTCCTAGCCATAAAAAGGGGTTACAAAGTTTCCTAGGAAAGATTAACTTCATAATAATATTTGTACCAAACTTCACCTTTATGGCCAAGCCCCTTACTATAATTCTTAATAAGGGTATGATTTTTAGATGGACATAGGAAGGAAAAGACAATTTTGAAGCCATCAAGTAGGATATTTTTGAGGCTCCTACTCTGGTCAACCCCAACTATGAGAAATATCTCATTCTCTATGATTTTGGAGGGGAAGGAAACATCTTAGCTATTCTAAACCAATATAATAAAGAACAGTTGGAGCAACCAATATCTTTATTTAGTCAACCCTTGAAGGATTGTGTAGAAAAGTATAGTTTTATGGAGAAGCAAGTATATGCTATAATCAAATCTCTCATGAAGTTTAGGCATATGCTCTACAATAATAAGATTCACCTAATGCTTAGTCACCAAAGTGTCAAAGAGTTCCCATTGAGATGGGAAATAAATGAAAAAAGAGAAAGATGGATCACAAAGGCCATGGAATATGATGTGGACATCATAATTATGAAGCTTTTTAGAGGAAAGGGATTATGTGAATAGTTGGCTTCTAATATTAAGACTACTAAATCAATATCTAATGCAGTATATGCTTAATTGCATTCCAACCAGCCAATCCACTTCTATTCAACAGTTGGATCCATGACATGACTATCTTATTATAAACTAGTGAGTACTCATATGATTTTCAATAGTCCAAGAAAAGGTATTTCAAACTCCAATCCATTACTTATGTTCTTGTTGATGGGATATTATTTAGGAAATATATGAATAGATTCATGCTAAGATGTATCAAGCATAATTAAGTCTAGAATGTGATCAAATAATTTCAAGATGGTCCATTAGGTAGACACTTCTTTGTAAGAACCACAACCATAAAAATAATGAGAGTGGGTAGTATTGGCTTGACATATTCAAATATGCCCATCAATGGGTAAAGAACTATGAAAAGTGTGCTTAATTTATAGGCAATCAAAGGCTATTAACTCTTCCTCTCAAACCAATCCAAACCAAACCTTTTTCTCAATGGGGATTGGATTTCATTAGCATGATAAATCCACCATCAAGTGTAGGATGTCAATGGGTCCTTACAAAAACTAACTATTTCACTAGATGGACTAAAGAAGTTGTACTAAAATATGCCATAGAGGAATCTATCTTGGAATTCATGGATGATATAGTCATAAGGTTTGGTGTTCTTTACACCATTATCTCAGACAATTCTAAAGTTTTTGTGATCACTCGAGTGAGTGAATGGGTTGTAAGGAATAATGTATACTTAATTAATTCTTCTAATTATTACCTATAGGGTAATGGTTTAGTCAAGTCTACCAATAAAAATCTCATAAGGATTATCAAATAGACAATGGAGGACAACTAAAGGACATGGAACATGAATTTGAAATCAACACTATGGTCTGGTAGGATCACTCCCAAGATAACCATTAGGAATTATCCATTCATGTTGGTATATGTAAGGGAAGCTAGAGTCCCTCTATTAATTGATTTACCATCTCTAGAACTCAATCATCAGTTAGAATTGTTTGATAATGATGAAATGATAGTATGATTGGTGAAACTCATGGAACTAAAAGAAGTCAAAAACTAGTTAATGAAAGTTTTGGAATCAGATCAAGCTCAAACAAAGATAAATTTTGACAAAAAATCATTTGATAGGAGATTTAATGAAGCAGACATGGTTCTCAAATGGGATGAAGACAAAGCTAAACTAGGCAAGCACACCAAGTTTGATGTAATACAAAGTGGTCCATATATTATAACTCATTACAAAAGAGATAATGCATTCTAGTTATCTAAGCTTGATGGATTAGAACTACCTATCTTAGTCAATGGGATATGTCTCAATGCTTGATTTTGATGTTTTAATTCATTCCAAAAAAAATTGTATATGTTAGGGTTAGTTGTGTTTTCTAAATAAGTGTTTTTGCATAGGTCAAATCCTTAGGAATTTTTGTTTCCTTAGTTTTTTCTATTTTTCCCTATTTTATTCTTATTCAGGAAAATCCTAGTTTTTTTCCTTCACTAGTTAAAGTGTGTTAAGATTAAAATGAATCCATGCCCAATGAACTAGAAGGCTACTAGAAAGAAACTGATAAGCAGGAAATCACCTCACATAGGTCACTAAAAATATTAATATTTTTTTCCTAAAAATGTTAAAATTTTAAGTACCCTAAGGGAGACCCAATAATTTTCTAGAAAAAATCCTTAAAATGACTTGAGACACTCATTTCCTTAAGCCAATGGAAATTATAAATTTGGGTGCAATTTGTAACTTGCAAAATTGCAACTTACATCCCAACCTCCACTTCTCACTATACACCAAGTCAATATAAATCAAAGATTAGAATGCAATTTGAAACTTTCAAATAACTTCCAAACCTCTGTTTCCAACATAACTCACACCCATTGGAAACATGAAACCCACTCTTAATTTACAACTTGCAAAGTTGCAAATTACAAATGGATTTTTGCTTCCTGCTAAACAGATACCCCATAAAAACCAAAGATTTGAATGTAATTTTTAACTTGAAAACTTGAAAATTACTTCCCAACCTCTGCTTCCCATGCATATTTCCAACCAAAAAATTGAACTCTAATTGTAATTTGCAACTTGAAAAGTTGAAAAATGTAACTTTAGTCTTGCGTCCCATCAACTACCCTTCCTATGAAAACTAAAACTCTGGTTACAATTTACAACTTGTAAAGTTACAAATTTTGCCTCAATTTCCACCTTCACATTTTCAAAAAGATAATATATCTTACATAATGCAAAGGTCAAAGTGAAAATTTAAAATTTGAAAAGTTGTAAAGTTACTCCCAGATTCTGGATTTTTGAACTCCCCACCAACCATAAACTTAGGCACATATATTATAGAGGTTATATAAATCTAACTAAGGTTATTTTTAATTCATTTTTATTTTTCAAATCTTGATTTGGACCTCCATGCCTTGAATGATGACCCTGCTAGCAACCTTGAACCATGATGCCATGTGCTTCAAGCTATGCATTCAAACCATGACTTCATATCTTTCCCCTACATAATATTCCTATAAGTTTCTTGTGTTTTCAAGATATGTTTTATCTCAATCAATATTGCTTTAGTTATTTTCATTTTCTTGTGCTCTATTAGTGGAACTGGTTACATTTTACCATTTTTTCTTGCTTAACATCAACTCTAGGATTTCTTATTTCATTTTCTTAGTGTAGTTTCAATGAATCATTATCAAGAATTTTCTAATCATTTAAAACCTAGGGTATTTCAAATCCATTCAAAACTAGTCAAATATTCCCTTTTAAATTCCTTGCATAGTCCTTGTAGACTTTTTACTTGCAAAAATAATTCCAAAACCCATGGGATTTCCACTTGCATCCATAACCCTATATCTCTGTGGAAAATCCTAGTGCATAGAGCAATTCCAAAGCCCATCATAGTTTTGACCAAAAATTACAAGTGTGTTTTGTAACCACCATCTCCACTAGACATTTTCCATATATTGTAACCCCAATCTCTATTAGATATTTCACCTGTGTTTTTCACCTTCAAAACCCACCAAATCTGTAGTTAGTTTGCCCTATAGATTTCTCTAGAATCCATGTCTATAAAAGAGATGAAATTTAAATCCAATGGACTTGACATCCCACTCAGCTTGGAATCAAACACAAATAAGATCATAGACACAGACCTAGGTCACATTGACCTAAGTGATTTTTATACTAGAGTGAATATTGAATTCAAAAATGACTAGATTCAAAGAATTTATGATTATGGGCTACCTCAATTAGTAACCTTCCCCCTATTAGTACGAATCCCTAAGTTGGTTCTCACATTAACAAAATGTTATGATGTAAATAAGATAAAAGTGATGAATGATAAAGGGGAAAGGATTCTAAACCTAGACCCTAATTTCATAGACTTAGTTTTCTTGATACCTGAATATGAGAGTTACCTTGATATAACTCCTGAATCATCAAATAAATTTTATCAGGATAACAACACTAGATGTCTAAAGGTAATGAATAAGAAATGGCTAAGGGTCTCTAGGCCTACATCCACAAGATTTCCAAAAAAATTGGAAAGGATAGATTTCAAATATGAAGTGGGGGATTTAATCATACTCTTACATAAAGTCACTAAAATCCCTAATTTGAAGATATTTCAAGATTGGATGTACCAATACATGTGGGTAATAAATCAAAACAAGAAATGCATCAACTAGGTACATTTAATAAGTGATTCCATCCAAAGTAGTTGATGGAAGTCAAGAATATAGGGAAGTTATATATGACTTATTATATAATCTACATATTATCCAAGGGGAGAGCCTTCCCAAGATTAAATATAGTAGCTAACCAAGCAAATAAACTTTTAAATTATTACCATGACCTCACTCTTGAGGCTAGTAGGCAACACTTCATAATAGTAAATGATGCATTCATCTACTACATCGTAGTCATGTTTGACAAAGAGATATAAAAGAAGAGATTCTATGATTTTTCTACTTCAAATATTATAAATTAGGGATCTTATTTCAATCAATTCTCCACATATTCATGCATTAGAGTATGGGGATTTAGTGGTTATCCTTACACCCTCCCAAGGTATGTGAGTGATAAATTGGCTTTAATAGAACTTGTGAGGTAGCTCATGGAGACTCACAAGTTGTTATCCATAAACACAAGGAGAGAATCCATTTCCCCATTAGTGTCATTATTTATCTAAATCCAAGTGTGCATACATTGAAATAACTTAGATAACCTTGAGGGCTCTAGAGGAAAGGCCATTTTATGATGTAAATGGTAACATTACTAGTGCATTAGGGATCTCAACATATTTCCATGTTCCCTACTATGAATACTATTGGGAGGACCTTCAAGATGATGAAGAAGTGAGATTGAAGGATTAATCCATAATGAGCCTAGATCAAATCAAGGCTCTTAACATGACACCATTCCTCAAGGACTTGGTAGATGATGAATCCCTAGTCGACAACATCTACTATGATAATACAATCTATTCGCAACCCTTTCTAGGAGTTAGGTGGTCCATTCTTGAGTCCTCATTAATGGATAGAACCACCAACATAATAAAAACAACAATAAATTGGCTTAGGAAAAAAGGGGTTAAAGTGACTAAGGAAATAGTGAGAATTAGTGATAAGTTAATAGAGCTCAAGGAGAAGGGAGTACCACCAATAGTAAAATTTTTTAGTAGTAGAACCCTCTCAGAATAGGAAAATAGGCTAATGATATCCCATAAGAGAAATCAAAATTCAAAGGTTAAGAGAGGATAATAAAGTATCCAAAGAGAAATAGTGTATTAACTAATAGTGATTTCATTTGAAGATACACTTGCTATTAAAACACCAATAGTTTTTACTCATATCTCAGTCATAATATCTACTCCTATCTATGTTATAGTCCCTCCTCCTATCTCTATCATTCCATCAGCTTTAACACTTCCTCCCTTATCTCCACTCCACCTTTACCTCAAGAAATTGCCCCCTCCATTTACACCAGTTCACCTGTGCCAGTAAGTTCATTACCAATAGTTCAATCAACTCAATTAGACACTCATGTTTCACTTCTACTCCCCTCTTCTAAAATTCCTCCCTCTTCCACAATTTCACTCCCTTATTATACAATACCTTCTATCTCATTCTTAATAACCACCTCAACCTCATTAATCACTAACACCACACAATAGTATATAGATATAGATTTAGTCATCTTGACTATAATCCCTCTAGACATCTCAACCACTAGGATAACTATTGATTCATATTCATCTCCTATCACCTTGCCCTCTTCATCAACCTTGAGTGTCCCCATAACTCTGATTGATTCATTTACAGCTCTAGATTATATAATCATACTTCTCATGACCCTACTCCTCATGATTACACATCATTTCATGTGTAGACTACCAAACCTAGTTATTCTACTTAGAAAAGTTGATCATTAGTTTGGACCTTTCTCTCAAGTTATTCTCATCCCTTACAAATCCTTAGTCCATCTCAGCACTTTTGCATACTAGATAGGATCTCTAAGGACCCTCAGGTCCCTTTTGGAAACTTGTTGACCACCCTAGATGACATTTAGAACCCAAGCCATGGATTAGGGAGGAAACCTATGGCCTAGGCCATATGTTTCCTTCAAAAAAGTTGTGGACTAGGTAAAATGCATGCAAAAGTGACCTATTTGGGCCTACATGGATAAAAATGGCTAGTTTTTTGTGATTTGGTGGATTAGGGTTGAGATATATTATTTTTACTCATTCATTTGATCCTCTAAATTCACTTTCTCCATCATCTTTACTCTGATCTTCTCACTTGATCATTCCACTCAAATCTTGGATGTCTCCTTGAATATTTATTGGTTCTTATTTGGCACAATAACTTTCTTTATGACAAGGGATGTCCTATTCTATTATAGCTTCCATTGGTGACTCACATTATTCTTGATATTATTCTTGAAGATTTTGGGTTTCTCCTTTCTCCATTAAGACTCCATTACACCTATTTTTTTGTACTCATTGTAGTGGATTTCTTAGATTGGCAGTTTCTTCTTCACCTCTTCCATAGCTTTTGGCTCTTGGTCTAGATTTAACCTACACATAGCCTAATATTATTCCTCTCTTATCTCCTAGCTTGTATAATTATTTGGTATAAAGTATACACATCTCTATTGAGATTTATATGAGGGCACTGTTCTTTGCAAAGTGAAACTCTTTATTTATTTACTTTGTATATATTATAGGGTTTAATTTGTTTTAGAAAATTAGTTGTTTTATGTATTTCTTATAGTAGTTTATGAAGTTTCTTGTATTTGTATATGGTTAAAAATTACTTCCATTACTTAAAATATTCCTTTATTACATGTCATTACTTTCTTTAGAATCATTCCTCATTACATATTAGAAATATGCATGCTTAAAACTAGACAACTTGCTTAAATAATCTCTCTCTCTCTCTCTCTCTCTCTCTCTCTCTCTCTCTCTCTCTCTCTCTCTCTCTCTCTCTCTCTCTCTCTCTCTCTCTCTCTCTCTCTCTCTCTCTCTCTCTCTCTAAAATAGAACATTACATTGTTAGAAAATAATAGTGTTGAATTTAAAAGATAGCTCAAACCTAAACTAGGCACACTTTTGAACACTTTCTTGAAAATGTATTTATTTATTAAAACATATTTTATTTGGCTTGAGAGTGCCTTAACTTCTAGATTTACATTTCATTTGTTAGCTCTCTTTATTTGGCATTGTTATTTCCATAATTTATGTGAAATCAATAATATAGTCTTAGCTAATTACTTTAATGCGGTTGGATTCACTAGAGATACTTGCATCCTTTGTGCACATAATCATGGTAGCCCCAACCTAGTTTACAAGCCTATCTATAACTTGGTGTGAGCTAGCAAACCAGGTAGCCACTATAGATATCTTGTAGCCCATAGAAGCCTTGAGCCTTTTATACTCTTATTGGTTTGATTTATCACCCTATCAAACACTGGTGGTTCCATTTAAATTCTTTGAGATATAAATTCCACACTCTTATAAGTTCTCCTTTTTCAACTCCCTATGTTTACTCCTCTATTGGTGTCACTTCCATCTCCCACACTCCCAATAGGCACATCTATTCCCAATGCACCCATTTATTTCAATTCTAGAATACCCCCAATCCCCATAAAGGAGGTAGAGATGGATCAAGTATTTGATACAAATGTGACAAATCAACCCACATATGGGGAAGATATTTGAAAAACATTAGCATAAGATTCAACATCTTTAACATTAATAGACTTAGCACTTGTCACCATAAGAACTAGTGTAGAAAATTTACCTACAATTCACATTTGGAAGTTCTAGGACAATATGATGCCACTCCTAGTTAGATAGTACAATCAGTGGGGAATAAACATAATAAGATGGTGTACCCAAGCACACTAGATTTTATCCTTACAGATATATTTAAGAAATCAAAGATAGCTCCTAAAACCATATCAAGAATATTATATGATTTAGTAGAGAAGTATTTAGAGATTGTAATCCCCCCACTATACAAACAAAAAAAAGATATACTCGTGGGGGATTACCAAATATCAAAGGTTCACCTTAGTCATATTTTAAGAGAGGGATTGAAACATGATGTTCAATCTAGCATTAACTTTGAGAAAATGGATAGTGACAAGGTCACTAAGGATGAATTGAATAATAAGGTTGAACAATTGATGACTAAATTAAATATGTTCATTGATCTCACTACCCACCAACACAATCTATTACTCAGATCATAGATATAGAAACACTTGATGCAGTGATAGAGATTGGAAAAATGGGAAGGGATATAAAGGACTAGGCAGAGGAGTTCATTTCAAAGAAAAATAGAGTTATTAAATTAGAAATGGATTATTACAAAGATATAAAGTATGGATGGGCAATGTTGAGTAAAAATAATCCAATATTAGGAAGAGATAGAAAGATTGAATCTTTTTTATCCAAAGTTGATAACTATGGACATAATTGAAACTGACATCATCATTATAGAAAAGATACTAAAAAATGATGTAGATTATGAGGAATTGGATAGAGAAGCTCAGTTAAAAATAAGAATACTCACATAGAGTATCAATAAAGATAATGTTATACATGAAAAGGTCGAAAATATTCTCTTTGACATAGAAGAATTGTTGAATAAATTGTCATGTCAATAAAAAAATCAAGACCAAATCCTTTCAACATAGGAAGTTCATGACAAATTCAAAAGAGTGGTTGAAGGAGAGTCAACACAACATTTAGCTTGAGCTAAATCCACCATTTTATTAGGTACCATAATATACTTGATCAAATGGGAAAGGAGACTCAAGTATACAAGGCTAAAAAAAGGGAACTCTTTGACATAATTACATAATGTAAAATAAGACACCTATACTCTTTTGGTCCTGATGAAGGTTGTATCCTATACATCTTCAAAAATTTTGATGCATATATTAAAAATACATAGGCAAAGAAGGACAAAGAGTCTTCAGAGGTTTTGGTTATAGATTAATTATTTCCATTAAAAATATTTGGTATATTGTATATCCTTGTAAAAAATATTTTAAAGTTACAGATTGTAAATTAAAACTATCATTTTGATAGTTTTCTTTGAGAAAGATACACTTGTAATTTCCATGATCCTTTTTGATAGGTTGAAATTTGTAAATTGCACTTTCCTTTTTGACAAGTCTCAGTTGTTTAATTTTAAAATCTCATTTTGTAAATTACATTTCTAGTTTTGTCAAAATTGGGTGACTTAGAATTTGTAAAAGTCATAATTTAAAATTATAATTTAGGTTTTACAAATATAACCTAAGTTATCTAAAAGCTATCATTTTCTCTAAGTTTGAGTTTCACTATGGTGCCTCATTTCATGGATAAGATACAAAAGGTCAATTGAAGAAGAGGAAGGAATTACATGAAGATTCTACAAGTTCTTCCATGCCTTCAATAGTTTTTTTTAGAATTTCCAATAGTTTCATGCTCTTTTCTCCACTTGTTCACTTTTCCAAGGATGTCATTATAGCTAAAAATCATGCCCCCTTTGCATGTATTTTTTAGATTTTGAATTCACTTGAAATAGGCATGGAGTTTTGGTTAATTACATCTCTTCCAAGAGAATTTTTTGTATAAATATGTGTACTATGGCATATCCCATTCATATTTTTTTTGTTAGAGAAGTTATTCTGCATTTTGAATAAGTTATCTATATGTTATAACCTAAAGAATGAGAATAGATTAAAGATTTTCATTTCTTGTAAATGTTATATTTGTGTATATAAGTTTATTTATAAAATTTATGGATGCTTTTATTCTTATTTCAATCACAAAATTTCATTTGTGGTATTATTTTGCCCTTTTGAAGAATTGTTTGATAAAATAATAAAGAATATTATCCCTTGTATGAGAAATACCCAATATTACCTTTGGTTTCACATTTTCATGAGTTTGTGCTCCATTAAATTTCAATATATTTATTGGTATATTATGTTCATTCAAATCAAGCATTAAAATTCACTATAAATAGTTGGTGCAATCACCATTTCCAATTTTACAAATTCATTTCTAAAACTTTTTTTCTCACAGTCAAACCCTAGTTTAAAAGCAATAATACTAAGAAATAGAATTCACACATGAGTTGGTATTTTATTATTTGAACTGAATTTAGTGAAAGGAATCTATCCTTCTATATATATTCACCTTAATTTTTTAAGGTCCTACAACTTGAAGGTGATCCCATTGTATCATTAGATTTCTACAAAGGACATTACAACATCAAAATTGGTACAAAATATATGTGATATATATCCTCTCTTCATACTCTACCAACTCTCCTTGAATAACTTACAAATTCTCTTGATTTCATCCTTTTTATCTTTCCTACTATCTTGGAAACGTTTATGCAAAGCTCTCTTATAATGGCCAACTCAACGTATGAGTGGTAGTTACACTTAAAAATGATTCTTGATTTTCACCAACTTTAATGACTTAGACATAAAATGTTTTTAAACATTCTTGGAATGACTTTTTGGACCCTTTTTACAAAAAAATTCTCACCTAATCACTTCATATTATGCTTATGGTCCTTCTATGCTTAGGTCTAGGATTTAAATTTTCAAACTTTCACTTTTGGAGAAAAAGCTCCAATACATTAAAAACACACTCATAATGACTCATGATAAATCTAAAGACAAAAAATGGAGCCTAGAGGATCCTTCACACACTCCTATATCCTAAATGGATCATATATGACCCCTAACTAGCTTATGAGTCTTCAATAATTAAAAATGATTTTTGTGTACTAAATGATCCTAAATCATACTTTTGAGGTCAACATACCCCAATTTATTAAAATGGGGACCTTTTTTTCAATTTTTTTTCAAATTTGTGCTTTGAGTTAAAAATTCCACTTGATTAGAGTTCTTTATTTGAAGATCATCCACACCTAGTTCTCATCTAGCTTAGTTGACATGTCTCCATTCAATCTTTGTCTTATTATTACTAATATTTCTAATGGTTACTTTTATGTTTCCTAGTTAAAATATTAATGGAGTCTCAACATTATGGACAATGTCTAGGGTTTTGAGCTTTAATGATAAATTGACCCTTTGATTAGTCATTGGTTCTTAATTATTTAATTGAGTTCATGTTTGAACATCTAAAAACCCTTAGTCTAATTATTTTAGCCTAATCCTTTTAAATTTGAATTCAAAATTATGTGGGGTCACTTTATTTGAAATTTATTCAAGAACACTTTATATTTTTTTTAAACCTAGCTTATATTTATCCTAAGTTATTGTTCATGTTTATTAACATGAATAAGTCCTTAGTCTGAAATTGTAATGCTAAGTTCTTTATGATCCAAGACCCCCTTGATTCTTTTATTATCTGTATGGGATAATTAAATATAATGTCCTTTTATTATATTTTACACTTAGTCTAAAATATCACCCTAAAGTTATTAATCATATTTAATAATGTGACCAAAACCTTAGGTTAAGGATTTTATCATAAGTCCTATATCTTCCCTGAGCCTTATTTTATTTTTTTTAATCTAAAAGAACAAAAGGGACTAAAAAAAGGATGAAAAGTGTTAGGATCTCAGGTCTTAATAAAAATATGTATGGTTCATGAGGACCCATACAAAGTCAAAAGTCAAACATCTAAATCGATGATGCACATTTGAGTGGGTAAGGATGATTTTACAAAAAGTGAGGCATTAATAAGTTAAAGATCTTGTAAGTAAACAAAGGAATAAATCACATTCAACTCCATGGATTAAGATCCAATGGTATGCTTTGATCTACTTAAGGAAGATATAATGGTGTGTATCAAGGTCAAAATGTCAACAAGCCTACAATTATCATACCCATAATAGATAGTTAAATCTCGAGCATTATCCTGAAGATCAATGATGCATGGCCATTTGTATGTATTTTGATCAATGGTGATCATTTATTCAAAACTTCAATGAATCCCTAAGAAGAGTGAGAAGGCAAAAAGTATCACCATCATGGATATTGAAATATAAAATTAATGGTTCATAGAGAAAATGATAAAACCTATAAGATCTAGATCAATGGTGTGCATTGATCCATGAAACCATGATCCAATGGTGTGTATTGAAAATTGACTTTTTATAGAGCATTTAAGGCTCAAAAATATTCTAAGTATGCCCTATGATCATCAACCTTGGGATTATGATCCCATTTATACCAAGGCATCTAGCTACTTTGAGGTCATAAAGAGGTTAGAGGAGCATAACCTTAGACCTAAGCCTAGATTAGAAATAAACAAGAAAGGAGGTGATAGGTGAAAACTTAGGCCTATGAAGTATCATTTTTTAATCAATGCACCTGATAAACCTCCATCAACTCAACAATAAATAGAGCACAAACTTGAGGGACATATTGAGTAGATACTAGAGGAAAGAAGGCCTGATGAGATTGCATCATCTTCAACCCAAGTAGAAGAACAAGGATCACTTGTTGAGGAGATTCACATGATAATATTATACCCTGATGAATATATAGAGGATGCACTCAAAATTTTATCACTATCTTATGAATCAGATGATGAAGAATCTCAAATTGAAGAGAATAAGGAATAAAAAGGAAAGGTAATATTGTAACTTGTTCCTATGGATATCCCTAAGAGAAAGGCTAAACTAGCCATTATTCTAGTAAAGACCAAAAAACCCAAAGTGACTTTCACTCCTCCTTTGAGTGAAGTCAATCTATTTAGTTAATAAAACTTGATATATGGTAAAACTATTATATAGTGGTTTTTTTATGGACCTATATTATAGAAAGTGCCTACTGCACATCATCCTTCGGTTATGATGCAATTTTTCAACATCCTTGTGCATGAAGACATCAATCCATAGATTGTGGCTCTACAAAAAGAATATGAAAGAATATTGGCTACCCTAAGAGAACCAATTGGAGTACAAATGGAGATCCCTGCACCATAGATAATAAAATCCTTAGTTGGTGTCAAGTTTGACCCAAAGATAGATGGATGGTAGAGAGTAATAGAGAAAAATTTCATGGTTGGTGGAGAGGAGATCACTTTCCAAAAATTAGAACCATTAAACAATTTTAATCTAGTGGAAGGACAAAATCCTAGTGAGAATCCCATATTTGAGGATAACATGCTTGAATTGGCCTAAGCATAGTCATCATAATTATAAGTTATCCTCAAAGGCATGTAACAACAAAAGGAGAATTTAGAAAAGTTGGCTATCTTGTCACTATATAAGGCCATGAAAGAGATGTTTGAAGCATATTTGTTTGATATGTTCAACTCTTTGAAATTAATTAAATCCAGTTAGAATGTGGTGAGACAACAAAGTAATGTGGCTATGAATCTAGTCCACCAACGGTATAAATCAAGCAAAAAAATAAAGGATTTGATCATTATCCTAATAGAGGATCAAATTCTTTGCTTTGAAATAATTAGATTGGCTAACCTAACTATGGCCATAGTAATTTTGGTAGATAAGATCAAGGGTTTGAGAAAATGGTCCAAGAACCTGGAAGACCTTCATGAAGATGGAAAGTAGATGATAAGCAAGATGGAGAAGATAATTAGGAGAATGATCACTTACCTAACTTCACTTAGCCTCATGAGTCTAATCACTAATGAAGAATTCAAGTTAAGAGCTACTTAGGTCATACATGAAGTGAGAAACTAGAGCTAAAGAAAGACTGGGGCTAACAACAACAAGATATTAGACATGATCTTGAATGATGAAGAAAGGATAGGGAATTCAAGGAGTGTTAAAGAAACCATGGAAAAGGATGACAAATAATTTAAAGACTTATTAGATTAAGAGGATGGACTCTTCATAAATCCTATTGTCAATTTTAAGTTAATAGATGAGAAACATGCCAAGGTAATGATGATCTTTCAATAATAGCAATAATGCACTTCAGTATCAAAGGGATCTCAAGGCCAAGATAATCTATTTAAGAATATTCCTTTTATATCTTAACTTGTATAATTTTTTGAAAAGATATATATTTTTTAAAGTCATGTGTGACTTATAAATCACATTTCCTATAGGTCAATCCACTAGGAAGTGATTAGAGTATTCTAGAAAGATGTATAAGGGACAACTATCCCTGACACTTGTATTATTATACTTTGACATCACTGACTGGTATACCTCATGAATTGTCTATATAAAGAGTTATTTCCCATTGTAAAAAGGGAGGGAGTTTGGAGCAAGAATATTGTGTACTAATTTTGGAGGAATTAATCCAAACAAGGAATTCTAAAATGTTTGTCTCATTTGTTTGTGTGAATTATATCATAGCTTCTCTCTCAATTTTCTAGTTTACATTTCAGATTTGAATGGTTCTTATTAATTTTCGAGTTGTTAACTTAGGCTAATGCTAAGTTGACTGAAAGTTTGTAGGTTTATTTCATTTTCTATGCTCTACTTTTGGATGTGCTTATGTTATTTATCTATAGGAATAAATCTTCAAATTAAATCAATTTCTTATTTACATTCTTTATTTTCTTCATATACTTGCCTAATGTGTAGTAGGATTTGATATTATGTTATTTCATGCTAAACATTATTTTTAAGTACATATTTGGGTGATATTTGAACTTTGTCATAATATCTATGCTAAAGATTAGCAATATGAATATGTTCCTTCTCTGCCCTACCCTTATTTTTGATTTTTATTTGACCCATTCACTTTATATTAGTTGTCATTGTAAATATTCACTTTATCTTGGTCTATATATTTATTTCTTTGAGCATAATTCACTTTACTTAGTCAAGATTTATTTCATTTTCATAAAGATTAACTATCAGGGCACGGTTGCTCCCAACAACCAAACTTTATAAATATTATGAAATAGTTCACTTATTATTTCATTATTCCACCAAAGATAACAATATTATCACAACTTGAAACTCATGCATTGGATTCTCTAAATTTATAAATGAGTAGTGTTTCATAAACAATTTTAACCACCTATGATACACATACATGCATCAACACATACTCCCTAGAAGGAAGAAAATTGAGTGCTAAAAAAAATTCTCCTTATTTCCTTCAAATTCATTCTTTGAGGATTTTACGTACTCAAATTAATACTTTTCCTCCTTTCTTTCTCCTTTCTCCTCATTAGACTCTTGTATTTTTCCTTGCCTTTTCTATTTTTCTTGAAAACTCATCCTCTACCTTTATCAGGTATACAACCCACTGCAAATATTTGTTATCTAGATTTTATACCTTTTCCAACATAGTTTTTACTTCATCATACTCTGATTCTAAAATATGGTTCTCACTCTTCATTCTTGATCTTGCTCCATTACTTCATTCTTCATTGATCTCGCTTGGTTTGTGTTTCCTTAGGTGTCTTTTCTCTTTGGAAATGTTGTTTACTTCTTCTTTATGATCTAATGGCCTCATATGGATCTCAACCTTTGTCAAATTTTCAAGGAGTATCTCTTTTTATAACTATTCATTACACTTCTCCATATTTTTATGTGTTTTCACATAGCCTTGATCATCTTGCAAGAATAACTTATTAACCAATTCACCTTCATCATGGTATAATATTGTTTGACATATTATTATCTTTAAATCATCATGCATATCAACAAACAACTTAGTTTTAACTTCATCCATTGAATATATTACCTTTTAAACTTGATCATTCTTCAATTGATTACTTTATAGTTAGATTGATTGTAGCTTTACTTACATAAATCCTTATACTTCCCTATGTTGTTACCTCATCTTCTTGAGTTCATAATAATATTTTATATCTTATATTCTTTACTTATTTCCTTATCTACCCATACTTTTACTTGAATCAATTCATTATAATCCATAGTCAACCTTCCTTGAGTTGTCAACTTAATTACATATTGTACCAATTTTTGTCAATCTCTTGGGTTGTAACTCATCACTTGATTATAATTTTCTTCTCTCATATGACTTGCAAGTTCATATTCATTTTCTTGGGAATATTAATCCACAACCTATCATTGAACTCACTCTCTCATGAGAGTCAAATCAATCTCCTTCTTCTTCTACACATCAAGTCCTGTAAGCACTCTATGAGGTGCTCATCTTCATTTTGACTTTACACAAGCCTATCCATCAATGCCATTGTTTCTATATACAAAACATCTTCACTATTTGAAATATATTAATATGAATCATCAAAAATAACATTATAAATCAAACCTTGATACCACTTATCCTCTTCATACTTGTCATCTTGTTTCCTCATTTGGCTACTCAACTAAAATATCATCTCTTTGTCTTTGTTTGCTTTCACCATGTCTTCTTGCTTATTGAGTTTGTAATTTTCTCCTATATTCATGATTTCTTGGAGTGTTCTTTAAATACCATCTTTTTGTACCCTTTCCATGCTCTTCATTACCCATTGTCTTTATTGCACATTCTTGGACTGAGATGGATTTCTTGTCTCACCTTCTTCATGATTTTTTTATTGATAGCCTATCATCTTAACTTGATTTAACCTACCCTTTCTTTCTTCCTTTTTTGATCTTGTGTTCCACATAAATTCTTAGATTTAATAATCCCTTGTTTGAGGTTTTCCTTTTCCATATCATCGAATAATGCCTTGATCCACTTAGTCACTACATACCCAAGATATTTTACTCTCTTTGAGAAATTTACTTTTCTCTTCACTTTTCCAATCTATATGTTATCTTATTTATTCTCATTTGTACAATAAAATTCAAGTCCTAAGCATTCCCTTACCTCATTGAAGGGCTATTACATGGTTAGTTCCTCTTTCATGTCTTCATGGTTTAAATTCATGTCTTCTTTGTAATATTACTCTATTGATTTAGCTACAATGCTTGTCAAAGAATCATATAATTCTTCTTCCATCTCATCTTTAAGATGTTGAGAATCTTCATCATGTTGTTTTATACAACCTATCCTCTTACCTTGTCATCTTATTTCATATTGATGGGTGATTCATTTGACTCATTTTTCACAATATCTAAGGTCTCATTCTTGGCCTTTATTCATCCTTTATTTACACCAGCATAAACACACTCAAATGTAATATTATAATAATAAACAAGAGACCAAATTGTCTCCATGAATGTCTCTTTCATAAACATTTTCCTCTTTTTCTTGTCTTCTCTCTCAAGTGTTTCTCTTGGCACTTCTTTGTTCATGTTCTCCTTAATGAGAAATATTTTCTCAACATATCTATCATGTTGCTCTTGTGGTGGTAAATCTTCATTATTCATACCTTTATGGGATATGATCTATTTGTTCTTATCTTTCCCCAAGGTACTCATCTTATGACTTTTCTCTCTCATAACTAGCTCTATTAGCCACTTCAATCTCTTCCTCACATTAAAATAAATCCATTAGATTTATTTATCACTATTTATCTTCACCATGAGCCCTATCTTATTGAAAAATCTACCCCAACTCTCTTCTTATATATTTCACTTCTTCTACATCCATCTTCTCTTTTTTCCTTCACTTTCTAGGCCTTGATTAGACCTATCACTTAACAAGCTTAACTTCTTGTATTTTATACCTATCTTGGATCTTATTATCTTTATCTAGTCCTTTTCTCAAGACTTCTCTTATCTCTCTTAACTCTCACTTGGAGCCTTCATCTTCTCTCTCTTGAGCTTCAATGCTCTTTTCATTCTATCTTCTCTAGATCTCTCTTAACTACTTTCAAATCCTTCACATTTAACCTAGGGTATTTAGTTTCTCTCTTCACCAATATATTATTTCTCTATTTTTACCTCAATAGGTCATACCTTCACCACACTCTTCTCTCACAATACTTTTGTAATTTCATCTCATGCAATCCTCATAATGTTCTTACCAATCTCAAATTGACAACCTTTAATGACTCAAAATAGAATTAAACCAAGAGATTAGCTTACTATTATACCAAATGATGTAGAGGGTTATGAGAAAATATTCTCTCTACCTTCACTGGCTCTGACCTTGACCATTAATCTCAACTATAAATGTTTTTTCTCTATTCTCAAGCTTCAATCTTCAACATTCATCTCTCATCTTTCTCTAGGCTTGTTATCATCCTCTGTTATGTCCCTATTGACTAACCACTATTGATTCATTATTTGATATCATTATACCCTTAATAAACATTATTTTTCATCCACTCATCTCAATTCCTTCATTTTCCTCTCTCTTCTCATTCACTCACTCACTAGCTTCACACAAGTTAATCTCGTCAAGGCTTAAAACATCAAATCTTGTTATTGATCTCATGAATATAACATATAAAAATGGATGAATTTTCATGATCATAACACACTTGTATCAAACCCTTTTAACCTATCAATTACTCTCTAATATTCACTTACACACTTTAAGCTCAATAATGAGGTTATTTCCTTATAGCCTTTTTTACACAAATTTCCTTATTTTTAATATTATACACATCATCTAAAATATATAATATGATATTTAGACACACTCTATCTTATTACTACTTCCCAATAGGTTTCATCTCCTAACTCTGTGTAGATACACTTTCCTTTATAATCTCCTTGCCAATTAGGCCTTCTAGCCCTTCTTGTACTTGCTTAGACTTCAAATATGTATCATACAGTACTATACCTAGTCAAAACCACTTTAATGTTTTTCCTAATGTAAAAATACATGTGTTTATAAAAAAATTTCATTTTTACATAGTTAGAATCAAAGTTATTAGGGTTTTTGTTCCAAAACCCTAGCCAGTGGATTGTATAGGTCGAGAGGGGTTAAAATGACATATTTTTGGATTAAAAACATTTAAAACAAATATAATACCTTAAAAAGGTTTTTAATAACACTATATACCTTTCCAAAAGGATAAATATCCTTGATCAATCTTGTTATGGATTATACCAATGTAAAACATAGAATTCTAAGACTTCTTTCTAGGATTGTGTAATGGTTTTAACAATCTTTTACACTTCAAAGGGTTTCCAATATCTAAATTAAATATTCTCAATACTTATCCTCCTTCCACTCATAAAAAGGCATAAATAACTTAGTAACTACCTTATTTATCTAATAAGCACTCTTTTCTTGCATTTTTATTGAGCAAAATAGGGTTCTATCTATGCAAATAGATTTTAACCTTATAATGATTGTATATTGAACATTTTTCAATTATTTTACATTTAGATCATATAATATATCATTTCAACAAGGATAATCTCAATATATACCAACCCAATTAGAACAATGATCTATCGTAATAATCATTTAACAAATTCCAGACCAAGGGACTACTTGACTATCACAATCAAACATGGTACATTGATAATGATGTATTCATTAAGTTTATTTATACTAGAACATATTGTATGACCAAATAATTGAATGCATGATACATGTATAATTTCAAGATAAACTTACCATTTTTTTTACTAGCATTGACCATCTCCAAAAGCTATTAAAATAGTCTTTTCTCTTGAATATAACCTCCAGTCTCTACTCAGACCTATAACCAACACAAATATTTATATGTTTATAGCCTCAAGGGATTTTAAAGGTAAGACATATAAATAATATCAATCCAATACCTTTCATGGAAGAATAAATACACACAAATGATTTTTCTTTATTAATATGAACCATCAATAGTTACATATGTAATCCTTTCATGGACTTTGTCACCTTCTTGGAGAGTTTCTTTATTTCTTATCTCTCCTTTACTTATCTCTCTCCTCTCTTCTTAATCTACCAACCCTCCCTAACTACCTTAAAAATTCTCTTGATTTCATCATTTTTATCTTTCCTACTATCTTGGTAGTGTTTATACAAAGCTCTCTTACAACCACCAACTCAACATGTGAGTGGCAGTTACACTTAAACATGATTCTTGATTTTAACTACATTTAAGTAATTATACATAAAATTTCTTCAAAAATTCTTGGCATGACTCCTTTGACCCTTTTTACAAACATTCTCTCACCTACTCACTTCATACTATGCTTATGGTCCTTTTATGCTTAGGTCTGGGATTTGAATTTTCAAACTTTCACTTTTGGAGAAAAAACTCTAATACATTAAAAACACACTCCTAATGATTCATGATGACTCTAAAGATAACAAATAGAACCTATAGGATCATTTACAGACTCCTATATCTTAAAATGGATCATCTATGACCCCTAAGTAGATTATGAGTCTTAAACAACTAAAAATGGTGTTTGTGTACTAGATGCTCCCACATTATAATCCAAGAGGAATAAAATTTGAGTGATAAAAAAATATTATTCTTTATTCCCTATAAAATTCATTCTTTTAGGATCTTCCATGCTCACCTTACTACTGTTCCTCCTTTATTGATCCTTTCTCCTCATTAGACTCTTGTATTTTTAATTCCTTACCTTGTCTATTTTCCTTGACAACTCATCCTCTACCTATACAAGGTGTAAAACCCATTGTAACACTTTTTTATCTAAATTGTATACATTTTACAACTCAATTTGTACTTCATTATAATTTTCTTATAATAGATGGTTCTCACTTTTCATTATTACTCTTGCTCCATTACTTCTTCATTGATTTCACTTCATTCCTACTTCCTTAAGTGTATTTGATATTTGGAAATGTTGGTTACTTATTCATTATTATCTAATGTCCTCATAGGCATCTCAACCTTTGTCACTTTTTAAATGAGGCTCTCTTTTGATACATCTTCATTACACTTCTCCATCTCTTGATGTGTCTTTACATAACCTTGCTTATCTTGCAAGAATAACTTCTTAAGCAATTCACCTTCATCATGGTAAAATATTATTTGGCATCTTCTTATCTTACCATCATCATTTATATCAACAAAAAACTTATATATAACCTCACCCATTGATTATATTACCTTTTGAACTTTCTCATGCTTTAATTGTTTGTTTTCTTGTTGGCTTGCTTGTATCTTTGCTTTTATAAATCCTTATGATTCATTATGCAGCTCCCTCATCTTCTTGAGTTCATCATCATGTTTTCCTATCCTCCATTTTTTACCTATTGAATTATCTACCCATACTTATACTAGAATCAACTCATTAGACTCCATACTCAACCTTCCTTGAGTTGTCACCTTACATGCATCATCTTGTACCAATTTTTATCCATCTCTTGGGATGTAACTCATCACCTGATTCTAATTTTATGCTCACATATGACCTACAATTTCAGCTTAATCTCCTTAGGCATATTTATCCATAACATGTCCTTGTATTCCCTCTCTCATGATATTCAAATCAATCTCCTTATTATGTTATACATCAATTCTTTTAATCACTTTATGAGGTGCTTCATCTTCATCTTGACTTTTCACAAGCCTATCCATCAATGCCATTATTTTTCTATACAAAAAATCTTCACTATTTGAAGTATCTTCATATCCATCATCAAAAATAACATTAAAAATCAAATTTTGAGACCACTTAGCCTCTTCATACTTGTCATCTTGTTTACTCATTGGGATACTCAACTGTAACATCATCTCTTTGTCTTTTTTTGCTTCCACCATGTCTTTTTGCTTCTTAAGTTTTTAATTTTCTCCTATCTTCATTATTTTGTGGAGTATACCTACATTACCATATTTCAATACCCTTTCCATGCTCTTCATTACCTATTTTTTGACTTGCACATTCTTTGATTGAGATAGATTTGTTTTCTCACCTTCTTCATGCTTATTTGCTTGATAACCTATCATGTTAACTTGATTTAAACTACCCTTTATTTATTTCCTCCTTGTTTGCTCTTGTGTCACCTAAATTCTTGGCCTGAATGACCCATTGCTTGAGGTTTTCCTTTTCCATCTCATCAACTGATACCTTGATCCACTTAGGCACTACACACCCATGCTCTTGTACTCTCCTTGAGGGCTATACTTTGCTCTTCACTTTCCGAATCTATATATTAGCTTATTTCTTCTCATATGTACAATCAAATTCACGTCCTAAGTATTTATTTACCTCATTTAAGGACTGTTGCCTAGTTATTTACTTTTTCATGTCTTCATGGTTTACATTCATGTCTTCCTTAAAATATTACTCTCTTGATTTAGATGCAATGCTTGTCAAAGAATCATGGAATATTCTTCTATCTCATCTTTAGCATGTTGATAATCTTCATCATGTTTTTTTATATAATCTATCCTCTTACCATGTCATCTTCTTTCATCTTGATGGGTGCTTTATTTGATTCATTTCTCACAAGATTTAAGGTCTCATTCTTGACCTTCATCCATCCTTGATTTACACCTAAATACACACACTTGAATTCAACATCAAAATAAAAAAAAAGAGACCACATTATCTTCATTAATGTCTATTTCATATACATTTTCCTCTTTTTCTTGTCTTCTCTCTCAAGTGCTTCTCTTGGCACTTCTCTCTCCATATTATCCTTAATGAGAAATATTTTCTCAACTTATTTATCATGTTTCTCTCTTGGAAACTCTTCATTTTTCATACCTCTATGGGCTATTCTCTCTTTGTTCTTCTCTTTCCCTAAGGCACTCATCTTATGCGTTTTCTCTCTCATAAGTAACTCTATTAGACTCTTCAATCTCTTCCTCACATTATATCCAAGTTTTTGGCTTTCTTTATCCTTCATGAGCTTCACCATAAGCTCTATCTTCTTAAAAAAATTCTCCAACTCTCTTCTTATCTCTTTCACTTCATCTTCTACATCCATCTTCTTTATTTTTATTCACTTTCTAGGATTTACTTAGAGTTATGTCTTAAGAAGCTTACCTGCTTATCTCTTAGACCTATCTTGGATCTTATTCTCTTTCTCTAGTCCTTTTTTCAAGACTTTTATTATCTCTGTTGAATCTCACTTAGTGCCTTCCTCTTATCTCTCTTGAGATTCAATGTTCTTTCTACTCTATCTTCTCTTGATCTCTCTTGACTAGTTTCAAGTCCTTCACATTAGAATTAGGGGATTTAGTTTATCTCTTTACAAATATATTATTTATATATGTTGACCTCAATAGTTCAAAATTTAATCACACTCTTATCCCACAATAACTATACAATTTCATCTCATGCAATCCTCATAACATTCTTGCCAATCTCAAATTAACAATATTTAATGATTCAAAATAGAAGTAAACAATATCTTAAATTGATGTAATACCAAAATATGTAGAGATTTATGATAAAATATTCTCTCTACCATCAATGGTGCTAACCTTGAACATTAATCTCAACTAAAAATGCTTTGTTGTGTTTTCAAGCTTCAATCCTCAACATTAGTCTCTCATCTTTCTTTAGGATTGTTAACATCATATACTATGTACCTATTGATTAAGAATTGTTGAGTCATTTTTTACTGTAATTATACCCTTAATAAACCTCAATTTTCATCCACTCATCTCAATTCCTTCATTTTCACATCTTCTCTCATTCACTCACTCACTAGCTTCACACTAGTTAATCTCCTCAAGGCTTAAAACATCAAATATTTTTATTGATCTCATGAATATAAACTATCAACATGGATGAATTTTTTAAATAATAACACACTTGTCTCATCTGATTTAAACCTATCAATTAATCTCCAATATTCACTTACACACTTCAAGCTCAACAATGAGGTTATTTCCTTATAGCCTATTTTTACACAAATTTACTTAGTTTGAATGTTATACAAGTCATGTAAAATACATAACCTGATATTTTTACACCCTATATATTATTACTATTTCCCAATAAGTTTAATCTCCTAAATCTTTGTGTAGATACTTTTTCCTTTGTAACCTCATTGCTAATTAGGCCATCTAACCCTTCTTTCACTTGCTCAGACTCAAAATTTGTAACTTATAGTAATATACACATTAAACACCACTTTAATACTTTCACTCATGGAAAAATACATTATTTTACAAATTTTCGTCATTTACCCATGATTGGAACCAAAGTTATTAGGGTTTTTATTCCAAAATCCTAGCTAGTGGAGTGTATAAGCCGAGAGGGGTTAAAATGCCATATTTTTGGATTGAAAGAATTTAAAACAAATATAATACCTTCCAAAGGTATTTATTAACACTATAAAAATTACAAAATGGATAATTATCCTTGATAAATCATTTTATGGATTATACCAATGCAAAACATAGAATTTTGAGTCCTCTTTATAAGACTGTGTAGTTGTTTTAGCAGTATTTTACACTTTAAATGGTTTTCAGTCTCCAAATTAACTATTATCAAGACTTTTCCTCCTTACACTCATAAAAATTCATAAATAAATTATTAACTACCTTATTTATCTAAGAACCACTCCTTTTTGCATTCTAACGGAGCAAAATAGGGTTCTAACTATGCAAACAAAGTTTAACCTTCATACTAACTATACATTAAACATTTGTTAATTATTTTACATTCAGACCATACAATCTACAATTCCAACAAATATACTCTCACTATATACCAACCCAATTAGAACAATGATCTACCAAAACAATCATTTAACAAATTCCAACCCCTAGGATTACTTGACTACCATAATCAAATGGGTTACATGGACAATGACATCTTCATTGAGTTTATTTATACTATAACATATTGTATGACTATATAATAGACTATTTCATACATGTATAATTTCAATATAATATTACCACATTTTTAATATCATTAACCATCTCCAAAAGCTATTAAAATAGTCTTTTATCTTGATTGTAACCTACAGTCTTTACTCAAACCTATAACAAACATAAGGAGTGATATGTTTATAGCCTTAAGGTATTTTTTAGGTAACACATATAAATAATAACAATATAATACCTTTCATGGAATAATAAACACACACAAATGAGTCTTCTTTATTAATATGAACCATCAATAGTTACATATACATTCCTTTCATGGACTCTATCATCTTCTTGGAGAGTGTCATTCTCCTTGTATTTATTTCTTCTCTCTCCTTTATAGAGATATATACTCTCTTCATACTCTAAAAAATCTTTGTAACACCTTATAACTTCTCTTTATTTCATCCTTTTTATCTTTCCTACTATCTTGGAAATGTTTATGCAAATATCTCTTATAATGGCCAACTCAACGTGTGATTGGTAGTTACACTTAAACATGATTCTTTATTTTCACCACCTTTAAGGACTTAGATATAAACTTTATTAAAAAATTATTTTCATGACTCTTTTAACCCTTTTTACAAACGTTCTCTCACCTACTCACTTCATGTTATGCTTATGGTACTTCTATTCTTAGTTTTAGGATGTGAATTTTTAAACTTTCACTTTTGGAGGGAAAAATCCAATACATTAAAAACACACTCATAATGACTCATGATGACTTTATAAATAATAAATGGACCCTATATTATTATTCACACACTCATATATCCAAAAATTTATCATAGATGACCCCTAACTAGCTTATGAGTCTTCAACAATTAAAAATGATGTTTTTGTACTAGATGCTCCTACATCAATACCAAATAATGCTCTTTATTGGAAGGAAACCACTCCATATAATTTTTCTATTTTGATACACCAATAAAATAAAATAAGCTTTACTATTATTACATGTGTAAGGTTCATGTTTATATATATACATGACCCACCAACATACAATGAATTATCGCAACTAACTCACCTACCATTATGACTAGATATAATGAATATAATTGTATCTTCTAAGTAAGCCACATACAATTATTATTTATTTATACCTAATACAAATATAATTATCTATTGGGGTTACTTATAAAACATATGCACCCAAAGCATTTTTTATTAACCTAATACACCATAATACCATATTAATAAGTATTATTTTACCCTAAGTTGGTTTAATGGATTAAGATTAATCTAGTTAAGATATGACTTTTAAAATATAATTTGTGTTAATAGATGTGGCATTGAATCATGTATTTTAATGTAAATTATTTAAAATTATTCTTATTATTTTATTATGGCATATGATAAAAATGGAAAGTACCAAAGAGATCACAATACTTAGATTTTCTATCTAACTATGTTTTGGAAGAGGAAAATAGGGATAAACATACCTTTAGTATGTTTGGTTTAGGAACAAACTTACTTCTTGTAGTGGCTCAATTACATAATACTTGGTTAGTATCAATAGTTTATATTGATTTTCTAGTTGGTATTAATCTATGTATAAGTGGATAACATTAACTATATGGTCACCTACAATTTTATTTACATGTTTTGTGTTTGTGATCCTAAACCCTTATGATGTGTGCACATCTATAAATCAAATTCCTTTGCCCTGAAACCCTGAATTTATTATGAGGTAAATAAATGAAAAAAAAATTGTAAGTTTAATGTAATAATCTGATCCCAATCACCCCCATGTAATTATTGGCCACTACCTACACATCCAACACTCCAAAGAGAGAAATCAAGCCACACGTAGTTCTCCCACCTAGTGTGATCATGTAATTATGCTCCTTCACTATGTGTATGAAACTAATAATTAGATTTTTATACTTTAAAATATTTTATTTGACCTATATTTGTATTTATTTAGACTTTTATTATGACTTCTCTTAGTGATAGGTATGAAAATAAGGAAGAATAGGGAATATTTGCTTAATGTTTAATAGTGTATAAATGCATCACAAATAAGGTCTATATAGATGCCATGTCCATTTTGAATACAAAATTTATTTTTTTATACAAGGATCCATCTAAATAATTCATTATAACACCAACACACTATGCTTATGGGTAGACCCTAAGGATGGGTTTAATTTGGGGAAATAGCCTTTTTTGGGAGCACGATGGTTTTGACTAGTGCAGACCATCATCAACTATTGATAATAATCATAACCATCAAAACTGACCCATGTATAGGTTAATTACTTTTAAAATTTAGAGATGTCTATGAAATATATTTAGTAGGTTTGAAATAGAAAATAAGGTTCTTATATGTGTATAGTATAAAATTTAAAGGGTTGAATCATAAGATAAAATGTGAGTGTGAGAGGATGGAAAATTAAGACCTTGTTTGGGTGCTCAAGTTTGTTGATGTGTGTTTTATACAAATCCTAGGAGATGAATGGAATAAATACCTCTTATTTTAGGGTTTAAGACACAACCCATGGCATGAGTTAGAGTTTAGGGCTCTTCTACTTATCATGCTAAGAACAACTCTAAAATATATATAAATGATACCACCCAAAGAGACCAATATTACATCCAAACTCTACTATATTTCATATCTTTTTTATATTAAAAATATGAATATTAAAAATGATTTCTAATTAAAAGAGTGATTTAGATTAAATAAATATAAAATAGGAGGGTAAGGTAGAAAAGTTAGTTCTGACTTTGTATGGATTTTATTGTTTGCACGGGTTATCTATGAACCTGACTAAAATTTACCTCTATCCAAGTAGTTATGCTTAGACTCAAACTAAATTAGATATGGTAGAGTCTGAGGAGAATTTTATACTAAGCATGATCCCTATAATATTACTTATTTATATGAACATCTAAAAAAATTATTAATAAAATGCATTCATATATGATGATTTAGATAAACATAATAAGTTGTAGAGATTTGTTAGGTTAGTTATTTAGTCATCCCAACTAATAAAACATAAAGAAATCAATATTCCTAACATAATACAAGAAAGTATCAAACATCCACCACATTTTTTATTAGAATTGAGGAAGAATTTAATATAAAACAAAGAAGAAACCAACATTCCTAATAATTTTTGAAGTGCTATGAGATTTTATATTAAAAATCCAATGAGATTACAATGTTTGAAAGATGTTCTTATAGAACATGAGATGAGAGCCACCATAAATATAATGATATCCCCTTCACAAACATAATGGAAATGTTTTTTACAACTATATGAATGCATATAAAATGGAAAAAGGTACAAGTGAGTGGGAATAAAATATCAAAATATAATAATATCATTTTCTAAGGCCACATGGATACAAGATGATTCCTTGTTAAATTATTATTTATTGTGGGTCCACCATCCAAACATTTTTGGCTTTCTTTTATTTCCAAGGCCTTAGAAATTTATTTATATTCATTAGCTATGTTAGGGAGATTAATAAGGGTTCATGAAATAATAATTATGCATGTGTCAATAGCTATGTATAGTTCTTTATTAGGGTTTGACGCTACCTTTGACTACATTCATTTTGGTGATTCTCTTAGTGGTCTTGGTGGCTATGTTGACAACTAAATGTGATCCTTACTTATTAAACTTGGTGAATTTTATCTTGAATGTTTTTGTTTAATCTTCTGATGTATATTCTAAATTCATCCTCAGTGATGATTGTGTGATCTTGATTAAAAAATATTATTATGATGACCTATTTTTAAATAGGACAATATATTGTCTTTATTCTATTCTAAGGAGTTCATGGTACCTTAATGTCCCACAACCATTATTCTAAGGATATCCTCATGTGAAATTTAAAATTTTGATATAGGATAAGGTCAATCAATGACATGATATTTAACTAAGGAAACATTCCCTTCTTGATCACAATTTCCATATTCTTTAACTTGTTATCCATTTTTATTATTTGATCTAAATATACCCATCCTTATGATAAAACATCTTACTCTTTGAAAAAGCCTCAACTACCTATGATAAATCATTAAAGATGTTAAATAGTGTCCCTTATACTTTGTTAATGAAGTATTTATGGAATATGGTTTACACTTGGGACTCTACATTTTTGACTTGGCTCTTCAATTCCTCCATCAACTTCTCTCTCATCTCATTTGTGGGGTTAATTTTAGTGGGATACATTAAAAAATCCTTGGAGGTTCCTAGGTGAATTAGATTTGTAATGGTGTAAAACAATTTTAGAAGGTGATTAATTGTATAGGTAAATCAAGTGAAGGAAAATGTGAATCAATATTTTATATATGCCACAACCATTTGCATATGCTAGTGGCCTTCTACATATGTCATATCTACATATATTGGTGACCATCTGCATATGATGGTGAACATATTCATATATGTATATGATGATGGTTGTCTACATATGTTGACAACCATCTTCATATGTCGGTGGTCATCTATATATACTAGTGACCATCTATATATATGTACATGCTAACAACTATATATATATATATATATATATATATATATATATATTGATAATCATCTACATATATGCATATATCAGTGGTCATATACATATATGCATATACCAATGGTTTTTTACATATATTGGATTCCATCTATATATGTTGATAGCTATCTACATATATCAATGGCCATCTAAATATGCTAGTGACCATATTCATGTATGCATATGTCAATAGCCATTGGCATATGCAGATGGATACTAGCATATGTACATAGACACTGACATAGTCAAATGGCCATTAGCATATGCATATATGCAAATGGTCATTGGCTTATGTAGATTTCCACCAACATATAGAAATAGTTGTTACCATATGTAGATGGCCATTGACATATGCATATATGTAAATGACCAATAGTATATGTAGATGATCATTAGTATCTGTAGATATGGCATATGTAAATGGCCACTAGCATATGTAAATGGCCTTCAATATATATAGATACGTATATGTCTACCATCATATGTAGATGGCCATTGACATATGCAAATGATCATATACATATGTCATGTGAAGTAACAGTAGCTAGATTGCCTTTCAAGGTACTGATAAAAAACATTTATATGAATTAAATTATTTTAAATAGATGGTGATCTAACCCTAAAAATTAAATTACATCTATAAAATTTAGGTGATTCTAGGCTCTTCAATACCCAAAAAAATGCCAAATACATATTTATAAAAATGGAATATTCATGAATTAATGAAAATTCATCACTAAACCTTTCCTTGCTCGTGGGTGGCTTTTAATACTAGGATAAGATCCTCAACATTTTTTCCTCTCCTATCTTTATTCTCTTTTAGGTCAAGGAAAACAAGTCTTCCTCTATATGTCATATCATGATATTACATTCTTGTATGAACTTGGAGGTCATGACTATCTTAAATTTCCCAGTCCCTTTATCAAACTTGAGTTAAATGTCTAGGTCACCCTGGTAGACCATATTTGGTCTTTGAATATTCCTAGCCTAGAGAGAGTCTATCCAATATCATCCATGGGCTACCACTAAAGTATCTAAAAATATAGTATAGGAATTTTCAACTTGTGAGGTGGATAATAAAGCAATAGATGTGGGAAGAGGTTGGATGGAAGTGGAATATAAATGTAGATAAATGGCATTGTATGAAGTGTTTTGGGTGGAAAGGGAAGCTAAAAATGGGTCATATAGGCATAAAATTGATAATATGTCATATTATATATGTGTTTAATGACATTTTTAAGAGTGATCATCATCCTTAGGGAAGAGATAGGTCAATTGAAAGAAAACTTAGTGGGGGCCTTAAACATATGAAATAGGGGGTAAGGAGGTATCCACTAGTGCTTCTTGACTGAGTTGTCAAGGATGGAGTGGATAAATTAGAACACTCTCAATTATAATAGGGTTAATGAAGGGATCAAATACTAACAATATCACTATGAGACTATTGGGTTGAGTGGGAATCAAGGAAAAGTTTGAAAAATTGATGTGATTCCTAGTATTGGGCTTATTGCTTGGGCATTCACACTTGTGGCTAGTGTAATATATGTATTTGGTGGGATCATGTCATTCATGGTGTAATTATATGTAAATATATAGGTCATTATATTTCTATGAGGAGTAATAGATGTTAAAGTGGGAGTGGAAACATGGGAGCTAGAAAATATAAGGGAAATAGAATAAGCAATGTAATATATAGTAGACATGCTAGGCATAAGTCTAATTAAAGAGGAAAATGTATGTTAAAGAGGTGAAATATAAGTGGGATTTTATAACTTAGGGAACAATAGTTGAGTTGTAGGTGAACTATGTTGGGACTCAATATTTATTTCAATATAAGCAATGGGGACATGTATTAGTCTCCTCCCCTGCAAAAATTATTCCAGAGAAGGGGTACCAGCTAATGAAGAAGAAGGGGTAGCCAAATGGAGTCATTGAAGGATGATTTTATTCATCCTTTGGTATCTCTTAGGTGTGTTATCCAATGGAAATATATTGTTATTCCTTTATTCTAAAAATTCATCTTTATGCCCTTGGGTTTCCAAATGTCTCACAACCTTTAACTTCTTTATAATTTCATTATTATCTATATGATCCAAGAATAAAATATCATCATCATGAGGCTCATGAATATAGGTGATATTTATTTGAGTCATTAATGATTACACATGTATTTAGACTCCTCTTTGAGGATCCCACTATTTGTTATCATGAAACTATATCATGTTAAACAATGGCCTATCAGTGGACATGGTAGATGCTATTGGGATAATATTGTATTCATTATATCTAACTCATAGAGGTAAGTGTGGGTAATAATCCATTCTCCTATTATTTTAATGACTTACCACACCATTGACATATTGATAAAATATTTCCTTGTCACCTTTTCTAACACACAATAGGGTAATTTTAGAGGGGCTATATTAACCCCTTTGAACCTAATAAGTATGAATTATTGATATTAATGTTAGGATCTAATTGCCATGATTAATTCCCTCATTTCATTTGATAACATAGGAGTCCTATTATCATTGAATGAAAAAGATAGAGGTGGGTATAAGTGATTGAAAATGTCCTTAATATGTACCATGAAGTGGTGGATGTATAACTTAGAATATACCAAATACAATGTGTTGATGCCTAAATGTGTGTCACATGAACCTATAGCATTTAAGAACACTTCTAATTTTAGAATTCTAGGAATTTAGTGCATGATTTTTAGGTTGTGATAATCTTGTTATCTGTTGATGGAGTAGATGTAAAGCAAGTGGACTGTTCAGAATATTTATAATGTTTGGTGGTTGGGAGTCACTATGGCCAAATAGTTTATCTATGCAAAATATGAAGTATTATATGATAATTATAATGAATTATGATCAATAACTAATATAAGATGAATATACATAATTAGAATTAAACTAGAGTGATCTAATTAAAAAAGGGAACAAAAGAAAGGGTAGGCTATAAAAGAAATGTTATTGATCTTCAATCCAAATATTATGAAAAAGTTCAAATGTCATCTAGGCATACACTTAAAAAATGTATAACATGAAATACCATGAGCTGAAATCTTGCTACACATCATGAAAACATCTAAGGAATGAGAAAATTACAAATAAGAACTAAGTTCATTTTAAAGATTTACCTTGCAAGAAAACAACATTAGCCCAAATGCAAGAAGAGTAAATTAAATGAAATGAACTTGAGAACTTTTAGTCAACGTAGAATTATCACAAGTTAACAATGTTACAATTAAAATATGCACACCAATATTTCATAATAACCATTCAAATATGGAAATGAGAACAAACAAGTGAGAGATAAACTTTAATAATAAATGACACAAATGAATATGGATTATGTTTACAAAATTCCTTTCTTGCATTAATTGCTCAAAATTTTACACAAGTTTTTTGGCTCAAAAAGTCCATCACTTTACAAATGACAATATTCCTTTTATATAATGCAAGGAAGTATGTCTATCAATCATATCCAATTACAAGTGTAAGGACAACTATCCTTTCTAAAAAAGTTTTAGGATACACTAAACGTTTCCAAGTGGACTGACTTATAGGCAATGTTCTTACAAGTTGCACATGCCTTTACAAAAAATAATATTTTATTTTCAAAATATTACAAATTTATATAAATAGAATATTTCTAACTAACTTCAGGTCCTTGTGTCGATGTAGTTCCCTAATTTTTCTAAAGAATCTTCATCTTATAATGTTTCTCATTGATGAATTGGAGGTCAACAATAGGCTTCATGAAGAGATCCTTTACATGATCTTCTAGGTCTTAAAGGTCCTTCTCAAGTTCTATATTACTTGTTTGATGCAATTATTATCTCCCATTTTCTCTTTAAATGATATAAGTAGACCCATTATCCTCTTTTTGTCATTTTTTATTTGGCCTTGCCCCTTTTTTTTCACCTCATGCATAAACTAAAAGGTCTTGTGCTTGAAATCTTCATCAGTTATAAGACTCAATGAGCTGAGGGATATGGGTTCCTTAATCAAACTATCTAAGATATGCAACATTCCTCCTTCATGTTATTTAAAGTCATTGGCAAGGTCCTCCATTCATTTGGACTAGTTGTTTAGGGCTTAAATCTTGTCTACCAATATGGCCATAGTCATATTCAAATGTGCTAAAATGATAGTCCTAAAGTCAGGGTCTAGGTTCTTGGTCAAGACCTTGATCAAGTCTTTCACTTGATAGCTTGAAGCCTACCATTGGTAAACTTGTCATGTAGCCTTAGTTATTTACTTCTCCATTACTCCCTACCTAGTTCTAACTAACTTTAAATAATTGAATAGATCAGTCATGGTGTCCTCAAACTTCCTAAATCTATCTTCATGGATTGATAAGATAACAACTTCCTTTAGATTCTTATTTTGTTATAATAGTCCCTTGATCATGGTTTAAAAATATTTATATTAAGCCTATGCTACATCAAGGATATTTTATTCAAATATCTTGTCTTCACTTGTATTTTTGACTTCAATAGGGGTTAGACCTATGAATGGATCTATCTTTTGGAGGGTGAATTCCTCACCTCTAAATATGACCTTCTTTTCAATCACTCCTTCTAGACTGGCAATGTCTAGATTAAATTGAAATCTTATTGATGATTGAGTCACTTTTGGAGGCTCTAAATTTTCTATTTGTGTGCCATTTAGCTCCCCTATGGAACTCATCATGTTCTCCTCTTCTTTTTACAAATCCACAATCCATGGCTTAAGCTCATCATGCATAGTTATATTGATAGACTTTGTTATTACCCAAAGATGGTGTAGAGAGGGAACTTTATATAATTTTCTATATAAAAACCATTCGATAATGGTTATACCATGAATTGGGTTTTCATCACTAAAAAGGTTAACCTCACTCAAAGGATGAGTGAAGGTCAACTTGGGATTCTTGCCTCCTATTGGAATCAAAGCTAGCTCAACTTTTCTCTTTGGGGTACCCACTAGAACTAAGTCCAAGGATAATTCCTTATCCTTTTATTTCTCTAATACTTCATTTTGAGCTTCTTCTTCATCATATTCATAGGCACTAACTAGAATCTTCAAAGCATCCTTCACTATCTCTTTAGGGTCCAATTTTATTATGTTAATTTTTTCAATCTATGATTTTGGTTCTACTACCTAGGATGAGGAAGATGAAATATACTTAAGTATCCTCTCCTCTATTTGTGGTTGAGTTGGAAGAGGTCTAGAATATGAACCTCCTAGAAAATAGTATTGTCTTGGCACTATCTTCCATATATAATCATTTGGATTATGCTCTCTTAGCAATATATCCTCTAGTTTGATATTGAATTTCTTCAATCTCCCCAAGAATTTTTGAAATGAAGAGGCCTTAGTTTACATGGGGTCATAAGGTCTATACTAATGCTCATAAGTCATATTGATCCTCTTTTCCTTTAAATGTTTCTCAACCCTTTCATGTGGGTCCCAATGTCTTAGCTCATCTAGTTGCAAATAAAAGGAGGTTCTATGTCTATAGGTAGCCTCTATATTGTACCATTATTGTAATATATTCCTTCCAATGGCTATGGGTAGGATATGAAGTAATCCATTCCTTTTGGTTTTACATAATCCATCTACCCCATTGTATATCTAGTAAGCCACTTCCTACTTTGCTAGCTTGATTGGCACATGAACTAGTATCCTAAGGGGTTGGTTCAGGGCTCCTTCAATAGTAATGATTGTGCAATTAGGATAGAGCCATTTATCTCCCATGGATTCAATAGTCTTCTTAATTATGGGGTTGACCCTCATCATTGGGATCCTTATGATGGCCTCAACTAAGGTTAGATAGACATAATCACATATGAATTGTATGTGATCTTTGAACTTGAAAATGTGCAATTTAGAATAATATTGGGTGATTATTTGGGTTCCCTTAGGTGACCATTCTTTGATGTCGATAATCTTGGTGGTGACAAGTAGGGAATATAATGAGTATGACATCATATAGAATTGACTCTTGGTATTCTTCTTTATTCTAGATAATTGTTTACTCAGACATGTGCTAATAACTACTCCAAGAGGAGAAGTTCTCTCACAACCATAAAATATATCAAGGGTACATATATTGAATCCACATAAGTGGTGGCCAAATTTTCACATAGCCTATTCATCAAGGTCATAATCATCCTGATCTTAGGTCTAAATTACCTAATTGGGATGTTTCCATTGAAGTCTAAGAATACTTGATTCCCAAAATACTTCCATAGGGTAAGGATGGTCTTTAGGTCATTTTTTTAGCATAGTTATTTATGGTGGTCATGTTTGTTTGGGGCTTAGGTAGCTTATAATAATTTTCAATGGCCAAAGGATAAATATATGTAACCTTCCTAAAGCTATATTCATAAACTATCATGCCTTTATCAATTTTGTAATCTTTAAATATGGGAGAGATAACTTCATTATAATGTATTAGCTCTAGTTTGGCTACAAAAAAATGAAGACCAATCATCTAGAGGGCCACGATGTCATAATAACTCCTTTCTTTGGACATGTTCTTCTCCTCCTCTTTGGAAATGATTGGTTGTTCTTAGATTATCTATAATAGATAGGACTAGTTATTGTCTCCTACATTTAGAGCCATTACATCAAATTTCATATCCTTGAATATTCTCCCCTCTACGTCTGAAGTTAGAAAGAGTTTCACATCTCTGTGAGTTTGATAAATTTATCCCTAGTGGTCTATAGTTTGATTCTATATTTAATTACCTTTGTTCATATGATGATTCAATATCTTAGACTTGACTATGATTAATTTAGGATTGAATTATGTATTTTGTAGATGTTATATATTTTTAGTAGGTCTTTTTAGAGCTTTAATGTTGATGGATTTTTGCACTTAAGTGAGCTTTGTGCCTTAGATTTCATTAAAATTCTTGTACTTATACTTTTAACTTTCTCAAGACATAAAATATTTAGTTTTATCACTTTCTACCCATGTGGCATCTATGTGGCATTTTCATGATAGACTTAGTAATTTTAAAAAAAACTAACCATTGCCTTTTTAAATTTGCTTTTATTTCACACCATCAAATCTCCTTACACAGATCAATGTTAGTTGTTGATCTTGATCCCTTTAGTTGAATTTCATTGGTCACTATATGTATTTGGATATGAGTTTATGCCACTTGGTAGTGTTATGGGCCTTTTGAGCTATACACCTTGTCAGTTTGGTAAGTTCATGCACTTTCACCACATGGCCATCTCAGGTTTACTTGCAAGGTCTTTGAATTTTCAACATTAATTATGAACCATTAGATCTGAAGGGTATGTATCAATGTGGACCATTGATCTTTGGAAGATGCATGAGTTTTAATCTATACTAGGCCCAAAATTTATGCCACTTAGTAGTCTCACAAGCCTTCTAAGATTTGTACTCTATCAGTCTTACCATATAATGTGTTCTTACCACATGACAGTCTCACTTTTGCTTAGAGGTTCATTGAAAAGTATACCCTTGTCCCACACCATTTGATCATTAACATCTAAATAAATGCAAATTATTGGATCAAGATCTAAAGGATATACCACCATTGGCTTCTCAAAAGTATTTTGATGAGAAGGTGACACTTGTCACCCTCTCACTCATCCTGGGCCCTATTTGAATTTTTGACTCATCTCATATTATTCAATCAATATCATCTAAGCAAACATGGATCATTGATTCTTCATAGATGCATAATTTTTAATTAAGTGTTAGGACACATAAATAACTTAGGTTAAATACTTTTATACTATGGTTTTATATCATGTTAATAAACATGAAATAAACCTTAGGCTAAAATTTTTAAGCTAAGCTTAGAACATAATAAAAGGGGGACCCCATGATTAATCATAAAAGGACTTAACATAAGGTTTTTAACTAAAGGTCTTATTGTATTAATAAATATTCCAAAACATTAGGGTAAAAGGTCTAAGCTAATTTTATTATCAATAGGACCCTTCAAATAAAATTCATGGCATAAGGTTTTATCCTAAGGTTTTATTGTATTAATAAATAGAATTGAAACCTAAGGGTAAAATCTTAGACTAGGTATATGTAATATAAAAGGACCCTTTTAGTCTTAATATTAATATTACATCATTATATCTTGGCCATTCGAGTGAATTTGGATCATCGATCATGATTCAGTTAGTCGAACATGATTAATACCATTGATCAAGGCTATTAACTTTTTAACTTTATCTCACACCATCCAATTAACTTGGTTTGATTAGATTTGGTTCATTGATCCTATAAAGATGTAAACTTTTTAAGTTATGACTATGAATTAGATGGAAATTATGATAAAGCCTTGGGACTAAGATCTTATTTATGTTAATAAACATGAATAAGACTTTAGGACTAAGATCTTAGTCTAAGATTATAACATAACAAAAAAGATCCTTCAAATAATAAAGTCATAACATAATATTTTAGCCTAAGGTTTTATTATATTAATAAATATAATTAAAACCTTAGGGTAAAAACTTAAGTTAAGTCTATGTCATAATAAGGTGGGGACCTATTTTGATCTCGCACCATTAGATATTGGTGATCTAAGTAAACATGGATCATCGATCTTGATTCATGAGGTTAGGTAAGATTGGTACCACATATTAGAATTCTTGGCTCATTGGTCCCATCTCACACCATCTTATTGGATTTGCCCAAGTAAATTTGGGTTATTGATCCTACAAACAAGCACAATGTTGAAGTTAGGACTCGAAGGTATATGGAACTTAGGATAAAATCTTAGAACTAAGGTCTGTTTTATGTTAATAAACATGAATGAGACTTTAGGACTAACATTTTAGTCTAAGTTATAACAAAAGGACCATGCATTATTTAGACCAAGCTTAGGAACATAATAAAAGGACCCTGCAAGGATAAATTTACACCATGTTAAGGTGAAAGGGAGAAAGGGACTTAGGAAATAAAGGGGAGCGATCATATAATTTTTAGACTAAGGTTAGGTTATGTTTAAAAACATAACCAAGCCTTAGTATATAAAAATTATACTAAGTCCATAACATTTTTAAAGTTTTCCTAGTAATTTTTTCCCACTAATTTTGAATTCGATCCAAAAGAACCTATGATAGGGTTTCTTGAATGACGGTTTCAAAAATATTTAAACATGGATTTAATTTGACTTTCTATAGACCAAAGGCTAGTAGAAGCCCGAGTTGGGATTAAACTATAAAATCTAGAGATAATTCATTTAAGGAGGGTTGAATTAAATATGCAACTTGAAATATGAAGAGAAAATGTTAGCAAACTTAGACAAGGTCAAACTAGAGCCATGAACAAATAATCCAACCAAGTTAAGGTGTGGATGATCTTAAAATACAAATAATGTGCAAACATGTCAATGATACTCTAATCAAGTGAATTTTTTAATTTTAAGGTACAAATTTGCATAATTTGACACATGAGTCCCCATTTTTTAGAAATGGGGGTATGTTAACCTCAATAAATGGTGACTTTTGGGGTAACATAGTAATATGTTATAATTCAAAGACTTTGGTTCAAATAAATAACTAGATTATCTATTCTAGTTGATTAGTACCATTATCAAGATCTGTTCATGGTTAAAACAAATTTTTCATGTATAAAATTAAGATCAAACATCAAAACCTAATCATACTTTATATGTGCTTTGATTCTACTTACTATTTCTCATCAGATTTAGGGAATAAATTATAGGTTTCATTCCTTTAATCATTAATATTGAATTATAACATGTTTAAATATCCATTAAGAACCATGATTTATCTTAGGGAAAGCTTAGGTATTGCTCTGTTGCCAACTAGACATCCATAGCCCTAAAAGAGATGCCTTTAGCTCCACTCAAGGTCTTGATCCACTACCAACTAGGCATCCATATCCTTGGTGGAGATTACTATAATCACCTTTTTCTTGGAAATATCTTTATTTTTTAATAATCTCTTATTTCTATATTTTTTTGGATCATTTTGGCTTTATAGCAAAGGTTGGGAACCAAGTTAGCCAGGTTTAGGGATTTGGTCAAATGTTTGATCTTCAAAAAATCACCTATGGTTACAACCTTTATCCCTAATAAGGATGTTTATTAAGTGCAAGCATGACTATGTTCCAATAATTTAATCCTTCATCTTAAGTGTGCAATTCTTATTAAAACCAAGTTTTAGATCAAAACAATGTTTAATATCTTATGAAAATGCTAACATATCCACTAGTCCTTACTAGTTTTTCCAAACTATAACACAAAGGTTGCATTTTAAATCCATGGTCAACACTTGCTTAAGGTTCATACCTATAGTCTTGAAATTATGGAGTTATTGAGTAATCAAGGGAATCTTGAGCTGATAATTATCCAAAAGGACTTATTTAAAATCAAGGAACAAATCAAGAAAAAAAACAAATATAAACAAGCATTATATACAAACAAGGGACATTCAAGAAAAAAGTAAGAAATAAAGAATAGGAAAGAAACTAAATTGATCCCTATATTAACTACATAAATTACTTACCCTTAGGTTCAAATTGAAAGTTATTTAGCCTACTATAGATCCTTGAAGTGTGATCTCTTTCATTCAATGGCCTCTTCTTATAGATGGGATCATTTGCATGCTTGTGTTCTCTAGGTGATGTAGCTTGGTCTCCTATCAACATTATTAGATGTATGGATTAAAGATATGAATCTAAGACCCAATAATCTTCTTCCTAAATTCTTCTATTTTATAATAGGGGTGATATTTTTGCTTTATCCATAGATAGATAGTAGCTTATATCATCTTCACCTAATAATGGTAACTTAGATAATATCCTTAGACTGATGTTTTTATTGGTTTTTTCTAAGGTTGAAATAGACTATCAATATTTGTACAAAAATCTTCCAAGTCATCCTAAAAGGATTCTTCATCTTGATCAACTGAATGATGTTCATCTAGACTCCCATAAAGAACATGTTGGTCCCATACTCTTGACCTTTTGATGAAGTCATATGACAATCCCTAATCTATTTCACCAACTTCATCTTCATCCTTGATGAAGAAAGGTAACTCTTCTATCCAATCAAGCTCTAGCTTATCTTGGCTTAGGGCCTCAAAAATAATATCATCTTCTTATAAATCTAGATCATTGGTGAAATCTTCAATTGAAGCATTCATATGTTGTTCATCTACCATCTCTAGATTCTTAATTCCATTTGAGAAATCATGGACTGACTTCTCTCAGTGATCATCTTCTTCAAGAGTATTCTCCATTTCAAGAATAAACATATGTGGGTTATCTTTCTATCTACCTTGTGCAGAAAGATCATCTTGTGCTTGATCCATATCCATTTCTAGTAGCTCTTCTTCTTCATATATATATATATATATATATATATATATATATATATATATATATATATATATATATATATATATATATATATATGTTATAATGATGATGTCTTGTTTGTCTTTAATTACAATCTCATTTACATATTTAGGAATACAAGTCATCTCAGATGCAACTTCTTCAATTGGCTCATCTTCATCTTCAAATGGAAAATCAAATGCCTCTATCATGAAACCTTGAGATGTCCTTAAAAATCTAGATGCCCTTTTAATATTGGCTTGGTTAGGCACAATTTTAGTTGTATCCCTTTCACCTTTAAATGCGTCAAAAAAATTACAATGATCATCCAAATCTATATCACAAAGGTTCATTTCATGTATGTCCTCATCTAACTTATTATTATTATTATTATCATGAAATATATTTGTGGATCTATCGAACCTTTTATAATCATAGTTTCTATTAAATCCTTCCCTAGTATTTCCCACTTGATTCTACAATTGAAGGAAATCAATTTTCAATATTTGAACCATCTTAAGTATGGATTTATCCTCATTCTTCAGTGCTTCTACGTTATGAACTTGATTATCATTATTAGTAGGCACCCAAGCTCTCTGCTCTTGAATATGAAATCCATTTACATCATTATTGAATAACCCCAAATTTTGGCCAAGATAGGTAGGGCTTAAGGGTAATTAGTTTAGGATTGATGTCTGATTGAAGGTAGATGCATTATGATTGGCATTAAGACTAATTTTTAATGTTGGTAAATTGGGGTTGACATTGGGAATACTCTATGCAAACTGACCTTAAGGCTGCATTTGATCATTAATTATTACATCTTCATCATAATACAATGCTAAAGTGTTTATGACATGCGTAAACCTCCTTAGAAACATAGAAGTCATGGGATAAGAAGCATCCTTATAAATCTCTAAGGCTAAAGCCTCATCAAATCTATAAGGAGATATGGTTTTACTATACAACTTTTGAAATCTAGCATTGAAAGCTCTAATGTTCTCACTAGCATCTCTCTTAACAATGGTGAATTTATAATACATTAATGATACTCTGATCAAGTGAATTTTTTAATTCTAATGTACAAATTTGTACAATTTGACACATGGGTCCCCATTTTTTATAAATGGGGGTATGTTGACCTCAACACAATGAAGGATTAAAGTATTTCCATTGAGTAAATGAAGAGTGATTAAATGGAATTATGGAATATAAATCATCCACCAAGTAATACATCATGTATAGTCTCCCCCCTTTCTGACCCTCAACACTTGTTGGGCCAAATTGAAAGTTATAATACCTCCTAGTGTAGGAATATATTTCTCATCTATAATCAAACTCAACAAAAACATCTAGAAATTATTGAAAGGCATGATGTCACTGGAAAAAATAATATATTAAGTTATAATAACCCCTCTTGGACTCCTTATTTTAATTTCTTTATGGTATAGGAGTCTATGTCCTCACAGTTCACCTAGTTTTTAGTGTCTTCATGATAGTCCTTCAAAATTTTCCTAACATCATACATTTCCATCCATTGTAAAACAATGTCTTTACTATAAGGGATGATAGGGTATTTAATGTGGTAATATATATTATAATCCAAACCAAATATTAAATAAATCATATACTTCCCATTATCATTTTAATCAAATCATTTATGCATGCAAATTTCATTAAAAATTTATATATTAAATCCCCATATAGGAATACCTTAGGCTTGTGGTTGCCTTTGTGAAGTCTAAATTGTTGAATAGCTAGTAAATCCTCTAAGAAATTAAGTTCATCTTGGGTGGCATCAATATCATTTTATATTTATTACATCTCCTCTATAGTTTTAAATATTTCATCCAAATGCATGTACAACATTATGCTAGGCATTAAGGTGGTGTTCCTAAACACTTGAGTGTGCACATGGGTTAAAAGAGAAATGACCATGTCAAATATCATTAAAAATAACTTATTTATTAAATTTATGAATCAAAATATACTTTAACTAATAATTATATATATATTATCATTAAATTTCATGAGCTCTTATAATCTCGGATTGTAGTATTATGAAGTTTGAGTTTCACTTTGAAGAGATTTTGAATTTTTTTAAACAAAGCTCTAAATGTGATAGAGATATTATTTCATGCATGCATAATAATATGAGTTAGTGGCCCAATTTTTATTATCCATTTTTTTTACTAATTTAATTTTTAAAATACTTAATTTAGTTTTAAATCTCCTTTATGCAATCTAGATTTTCCATGTGTTGACATCTAGTGGATCACATAGCCATACAAAGGATGGTTATCTTATTTATTTATTATAGTGAGTGTGTTAATAATTTTCACTATCCACCCTTATGTAACTTTAGGAGGGAGACAAATTCCTACCAGGTGTGCTCATTTATTTACTTCATCTTTAAAATGATAAAAAAATTCCTCGTGTGAAGTGCAAAGTCCCAAATGTATGACTATGCAAGTATATGAATAAGGCACATGGCCTAAAATGATTATATATGGTCCCCCCAAATCATTAAATTATTAATTTTATTTATAAATCACAAGAACATGAGAGAAAAAAATATGATGTGGTACTCTTTGATAAGTTGAAGGGTCACCCATCATACAATTATCTTTCGATTCATAATAGTTTGCCACACATCATAGGACTGCATGAGTATGACTCTACTACATGGTTAGTATTGATTATAATATACTTCATACATCATAAAATTATTATTTATCTAATATTATGCATCACATGAGTTTGGGATAGATAGTTAGTAAGTCCAAATAGGTTAAAATTTATTACGTTGTGACATTTTTTAGTGAAAGAACATAGGAGAAAGAAACTTGAAAAGTTTATATAAAATGGCTAATTTAGTCCCAAAATTAATACATGAAATGTAAAAACTTACCCATAGAAGGCCATGTTATGGGACCACATGAATATGTTAGTGTAGGCACCACTTTTCATATAGTTTTACCAAGTCAATGCTAACTCAACCAAAGGGAGATTAGTTCTTCAAAAAAGGTATGAAATATTTAATAACATAGAAGAACTAAAATCATTCAATTTAATAAATTAATAAAAACCTTAGAGTAACATGTTCATTCAAAGGTATTCCTAAGGAATAATTATAAATACCAAAGGGCCAAAGGTTCCTCAAATGTCATTATCAACCCAAATGTTTAGAAAATTATTTTTATAAGTTTTTGATGGTCAAAATTTGAGTTTCCCAATAATTAATATGGGATATTAGGGTCTCCATATTTGAAAATAAAATGTGCCTGTTGGACACAAAAAAATTCATGCATGGTAAATGTAATTTCTAGAGTAAACAGATAAAATATAATTGAGTGTTTAAGATACACTTTGCCTTTTTGGAGATGGATCCAAATGTATAATTTTTATCCATATAACCTAAAATGAGAATTAAGTAGTCAATGTCCATATGGGAAATATAAAATCTAAATTTTGAAATTGAAAATTGAAATGGCAAGGGTTATATTACACTTGGGTATTGGTGAAATCCATGTTATTCTTTCAACTTATTGGAGATGATACTTCCTTGTTGAAGTATTTGGAGAGTTGGGTGATCATGCCCCAGAATTTTGTAACTATATATAATCCTTAGTTAGGAAGGAAACATTCCTAAAACCTTATGAATGTGGTGAAACATTCACAATGTAATAACTTAAAATAATTATGTAGTAACAAGATAGAGAAATTTTATCAAACAAGGTTTGACTCATTAAATAAAACACTATGCATGTAAAATGAGAGAACTAATCAAACAAGGTTCCCTCAAATTGTATCAAACACTATAGATGGATTATAGATTCAAATGTATTTTTTGATCTAGTTAGATCAATTTTGATACATGTAAACACAAAAAATCATGATCATAAAGTAATGAAAAATGTTCATGCCTTCATCGCATATGTAGGTTTCGATAAGTGTGAAGTGGAATGACAAACATTTTATATTCACCTATAATTGTATTATATATGTGCATGAATATGTATCATTCACATTGAATCTATATGTTGAGTTTGATAGTTTGTATCTTAAATGTATATAAATGTGCAAATCTAAATTTTTGTTTCTTTAAATTATTGTGCATATTCCCTTGTGCTCTATATCAATATGTCAATGTCTCATGTGTTTTAAATAATTTTATATCTTAACCATATGAATATATGAAATCTATAAAACCTATATTTCTCTATCATTTTATGATCATGGAGGATTAAGTCTCTAAGACAACCATACTTTTATTCCCCCATTTTTAGATGAGGGATATATCTTGTAAGTCACTCATCTCAAATTAAGAATGAATGGTACCATGTCATTATTTAAGATAACATCATTTAATATCATTTGATCATGTGGATATTATGTCATCATAGTAACTTAATATCAATCAAGGCATGCATGTAACATATGTAATCTAAGGAATTAAAGTGTCATGTCTAGATAGGTGTATCATTAAAACATGCAATATAAGTGTCTTGGAATAAAACTTCATAGTAATAATTCATGATATAGATCATGGGACCAATAAATGTCAAAAAGCTAACTAAAATCAAAGAGGGCTATCTACAAGTGACAAAAGATGCCAAAATAATCAAGGTGAGTGGTCATATGTAGGATGACATAAACATGTTATAATTAAGGGACATAAATGGATGTCATATCAAACAATCCCAAAGGACTTACACAATAGTCACACACAAAGTAATCTATCATGTAAAAAATAAACAACATCAATAGAATATAAAATAAGGGATTAATTTACATCATACATATGTATCAATATCATTTTTGAGTAAAGTGGAATACCACATATCATTTTTTAATAAATGAGATACTTAAAATTCATGTGTAAGTAATATGGGTGGATCATCATGGTACAAAGGTAATGGAAAGATATAACTTATAATAGTGAAATCCATGGAACAAGATGTCAACATGATTACTATGTAGAGGTAAACACAACACTTGTATATCGATGTACCACCTACATGTCCTATATAAAACTCATATACTATGAAATTTGTGTGTATGTAAAGAATATACCATCTTCCAAAACATGTGATAAATAACATATGTAAAAGTGTAAAGTAGCCATCATGTTAGGTACAAATCATTATTTTGGATTTTTTAAATATTTTAATTCTTTCAAATTTTTTTGATTATTTTATTATTTGTTTTTTTGGAATATTTAACATTTGCAAAAACTAACCAATGATGCATTCAAGGGGAGGGTTAGGGGAAGTACATGTATTAGGTGGTGGATGGATACTATGTCATGGATGGGATTTAAAAACTAGGGATGGGTTAGAATATGATATAAAGTCATGTGGTGTACCATGTGTTTCATGCTTAATACTAATGAAAGTTTGGGTATGATGGTTGTATCTAAAAGGTCAAGGACTTTGTGGTATCTACTATACAATAAGAGGGTGTCTCACTGATTATGCTAACTATGGAACACATTGAACTATTTGTGGTGCTAACATAGTATGTGTTGTAGAATATAATGCCCTTTGTTATCTCTAAGTAACACTCTATAATATTATATGTTGAATAATTATTTGTATAGATGGAATTTTTATATGTGTAACAGTCAAACCTATATGCTAATCCTAAATATGTGTATCATCTATCTCTAAATAATGATCTTGAAAATGTGTGGGTGGAGGATAAGATATCAATAAATAAATGGGATACTAATATTGTACTCTAATAATTATAACCACTTAATTTAAATATATGTATTTTATGAATAAATGTAATATGGATGGATATATATATATATATATATATATATATATATATGTAAGGTATATACATTTATGGGCATCCTAACAACATGTTGAAAACCCCATTACTCTATAGTACTAGGAATGGTGTGGATAATATGGATGATCCTATATGAAGGGGTAATACAATGTATCCTAATATACTATGTCTTTATCCATAGAATCCTTTAATTGATTTTTTATATCTTCCAAATCATGTTGTGTGTATCCAAGATAATGGAGAAGTTTCATCATGTAAACATTATCATTTGAGATGTTATTAATAATAACATTAGATATAGGTTTTTACTTAATGTAGGTACATATGAATAATACATGAAATTTTGAATCATCATCAACTATATCGATGTCATCAAATATAATCACTAGTCATTGAGGTGGAATATTTTTGATTGTACCAATGATAGCATGTAGCAGATGATTATATATCACCAGTGGAGGATACATGTTATATGCATGATGCACCTTTGTATTATCCTTATTTTTTATAAATTTATGTCTATGGAATCAATATCTATAAATATTTAACTTTTGATTTCCATTATGATATAGTAGATATTGTTTAATAGGTGTGACTAAATCAATAATGTTTTCATCAATGAACTCATGTATCTTGTGTTTTAGCTTGAAACATTTATTATTTTAATGCCCCTAGATATTATGATACATTATGCATTTCCACAATAATTCCTTTGTTTATGTCTGATTGGATTGAGATCTTATGGAGGATGGAGTGTGATAAGGTTACACTATAGTGGCTTCTTTAGAAGAACATGGGGAGGTGATGGTAATCATGAAAAAATCCTCTTTGACAAAGCTATCAATTATAATTGGTTCATAGGTTGAAATAATGCATTGAATTTAGTCTTTTACATGCTCTTGTTATCACTTTATTTGAATTTATAATTTGATTTTATTTGAAACTTTACTATTGAGGTAGTCGTTTGAGTTGATATGTTAATTTTGTTCAAATCAATTATCCTAACTTATTTATCCCTAAATATATGTCATAACTCATCAAAAGATATAAAAATATTGAATATGATTTAATCACAGAGTTGTGATAACAAAATATATTTAAATTCATTATCAACCATAACATTGGTCTTCTTGGCTAGCATGGTCTTGTATTGAAGCACATATTCATTAATTTGTTTGTTAGATCCTTTCTTAGCTTAACAATTTATGCATAGGATAACTTACATCAATATTAATGGAAAAGTGTGATAATAATTAATCATCCAAGGCATTTAATGCTCTTATAAAATGAATATAGATATCATAAAACCATCTCAATACATAGTATTTAAGATTCATTGGAAATAACTTGGTTAATAACATTTCATTGTATGTATGGTCCAATCAAGCTATATGGAATGCTCTAATATGTTGTTCATGATCACCTTTAACATAATAAAATGGAAACTTTATATATTCCAATCATGTAGGTAAATTTTAGGTTATTATCTTTTTAGATAATGGCTAATGGAGCCAGATGTGTGAATCCATTGTCTAATTAGCTCTTGATGCACCTTACTCTAATTAAAAAACCTTGGTATGTAAAATTTTAAAAACTTGATCAAGTGAATTTACATTAGGCAAGGATATTAATGGAATGTGCATAGACATCTTAGATAGGGTGAAGGTTACTTGTATAGGCATGGGCATCATAATCTACCAAAATCCTTATGATTCCCCTAGATTTTGGGTAGATGTCATATAGGTCACAAAAGGTGTAGGAATGTGAATGGTACTATTAGTAGTGGTATTAATACCTAATGTGGAGGAAATAGCTTGAAAGTATTAGATATTAATGAATAAATGATATTTTTAAATGACTTTATATGTATCATTTTTACCTTGTTGTGTGGGATTAGATGCTAGGATCAATTTTATAACTCTACCCTAATATTTAATATATTGGAAAATTTATTCATGAAATTTAGATAAGACATTAATTTGGTTAGGATATACCCCATTAAGTTTAGTAGGATAAATTATATCTAATCCTTTATAATTATTTCTCTATTTATGTTCATTTTAATTATTTTAGTTATCCTGTTCCAATGGAGGCATATCAACACAGTGATTGGTTGTCACATATTCATGAATAATTATGTCATAAAAAGAAGAAACATTAATTATATCAATTTTAGTTATAGCATCAAGAATATAATTATGTTTTATATACATATCTCTTAATCTATCACTTCATATTAGAGGTACAAGGGAAATTTCATTATTAGATGACATAGGATGGGATCATGCAAGGATGAAAGAAGTTAGGGACATAGTTGAATAGATTAATTATTTTATGCATGGGAAAAATAAAAAATAAAATATCAAAACTTAAGAAAAAATATGAAACATTTGAAGGACCCTAAGGGAATACCTAGAGTTTTAGATTGTTTGATATAGGTATAGGTTCACCAATATATTTTACCCTAATTTAGATTAATGGGCTAAGATTAATATAATTAAGATATAAATTTTGAAATATAAATTAGATTAATAGATATGGTATTCAAGTGTAAATATAAATGAAAATGATTGAAAACAATTCTTATGATTTGATTAGGGTATATGCTAATTATGGAAAGTAATAAAGAGATCAAGATACTTAGTTTTTTAGGGTGATTGTTTGATTATGACTGTGTTCTAGAAGTGGAAAACAAGGATAAACATACCTAAGATCTATTTTTTTAAGGAGATGATACCTACACTAGGTTAATTCCCTATGATCAGGTTAATAAGTTGATTGATACTAACCTTGTGGTCATTAATGACCTATGTATAAGTGTAGCATAATGACCATATAGTCACCTTTGACTTTCTTTACTTTCTTTTGATTGTGATCCCAAATCTTGATGATGTACATAGATATATAAATCATACTCATTTACCTTGAAGCCCTAAAAGTTCATGAGAGGGATAAAAACTTGAAAAAAATTTGGAGGTTTAATTTATTGATATAAACCCAATCAACCTTATTTGATGATTGGACACTACCCATGTATCCAATACTCCAAGGAGGTAAATAAATCCACACTTAGGTCTCCCACCTAGTGTTATTATGAAATTTTGCTCCTTTTATATGTGTATAAAACTAATGATTGGATTTTGGTACTTGAAAATGATTAATTTGGATTAAATTTATAGTTTTTTATAATGTTTTATGATGTATCCTAGTGATAGGTATGAAAATTAGGAAGAATAGGGTAGGTTTACTCAGTGTGAAATAGTGTCTAAATATATCATAGTTAAGTTCCAAATATATTATAGATCCTTTTTTAATGAGAACTTGATTTATTTATATATGTATCCATTCAAATAATTCCTCATTCCACCAAAACACTAGGTTTATAGGCTAAGCCTAAGGATGGGTATAAATTTTTAAAGTGGCCATTTCTAAGATCAGGATGGTTCTAGCTAGTGTGGTTGTTATCAACTAGTGATAATGATTGTAACCATCAAGATAACCCATCCACATGTGGACTAATATAAGAGTTTGGATATTATTGTGTAGGATATTTAGAACATTTGAAATAAATAGTGAGGTTTATGTAGGTGTATAATAATATAATATAAGGCTTGACTCATAAGATAACATGCAAATGTGAAAGGATGGAAAATTTAGACCTTGTTTAGGTTCTCAAGTCATGCATGGTAAATGGATGTCAATATTTTCATTATAAAATAATGAAGACAAAATTCTATTATCCAAAAGTATATGGAATTTTATCCCCCTTAACATTTTTCATTCTTGAGACATGATAAGAATCCAAATAATGAAAGTTTTTCAAATCATTTCACACTTGGTACCTTGATCTATCCTCCAACCTCCCATGTGTGATATTGGTGGGTGATAACTCTCTGAAATAATTTTACACTATTTTGTTTAAATAAAAAACAATATTATTTTCCTTATTATCTTATTCACCATATTTATATTCATCCTCATTTTATACATGGACCTTTGTTTGTTCCTCACTAAGTGTGATATCCTACAAGTCAAACTTCTTTCTCTTGTACCAAAGCTTCATGAAATTTCTATACATATTAATATTTATTGTTCCCAAAGTCTCTAACCAAAGATACCTAAGAAAAATATCCAAACTATTCATATCCAAAGTATAATTTTTCTAATGTAAAACATATTTGTCGATGTTGAGATTCAAATCCTCAAAAGTTGAACATGTTTGCCCTCTATTTGAGTGTCCTTATTTTTATTTGATTGAATTTATATTTTATTTGATTAAGTCCATACTAATGGATTTATACTTTCTGTTTGGGTTTATAGATATAATAAACTTATTTTTTGAATTCATTTATTAACTTGAAATATTGAATATTCTTTATTTGGAGATAAATTATTTAAACCACTATTTTCCATCTTTCCTTCTCCTATTTCCTTACTTTACTCATCATTGTATCAACTCCCTTATTTTATTCTTTTATATTTCATCCTAAAAAATTTATCCCTCATATTTATCATTATTTGCTTCCTTATTCTCCCAAATATCTAGGAAAGTATGTTCCATTTCTTCCCATAAAAAAATATTCCATTTTTTGCATCTGAATAAACCAACTCAATGCAAGATCCCTAAAAATAAGGGACAAACCTAATTTACAAAATTATAATTGAAAATATATCTCATTAAATTAGAATCACCATTATATATCATAAATAGCATTGCTTTAATATAAAAATTGAAACCCCATGATCCACAATTCATAAAAATTAGACTTTTAAGAATAATTATATTCATTATTCCTACCGATAATTTGAGAATTAAAATATGTAGTCAATTAGATATGAATATTTGTTTTGAATTGAAAAAATGACATTCAAATGTCTTACTCAAAATTAAAGATATGAATGTTTTTTCATTCCTTCACCTTGAAAAAATTGGTATATTTATAATTTTGAAGGCTCACTATGGAAGGACACAAGTCCCTTAATAATATTCTAAATATCTAGTGTGACCTATTTTTTATAAATCCCTCAAAATAATATTTCCAATGGTGTAATTTTGTCTTGATAAAATTATAATAGGAATATAAAAGACTCTAAATATATTTTTTCACCTAATACTATGCCAAAATATTCATTATAAATTAGGTTTTTATGGTCAACTATGCATGATGATATCTCCCTTGATATTGCTCAAAATCCTTGGTGTTACCACTTTTTGGAAAGATTTTTATAGTCACAAAAAATTTATCTAAATCAAACCTTTGTGTGATAAGAATGGTCCATCATGATAATTTTTCCCTTATTTGGAAAAAAAACTAATTTTAGAAAAAAAATGGGCAAATTTGGTGTGAAATGCTTAGTGCTACCACTTATATTACCACTTTTTGATCACCAAGATTACAACTACACAAGGTGAGAGAATATAGTAGATAGTTGTATAAATACCTGAACTATTGAATTTTACATAAAACATGGCATTAGAAAGTGATTTGAAATTAGATGTTAAGAACCTCATTACTTAAAAATAAAATAACTCAATATATTAGTTAAAAAGCCCCTTAAAGTAGGGAAACATCATAGTATGCAACTTATTATAAGGAAGCCACTCCACATTAAATTTCAATTTTGAGATACCAAGATATAAAATACTCTTAAATTTCCTCACATTTATATGGGGTTTTTTTTATATAGATACATGACCCACATACTTATAATGAATACTCACAACTGACTCACCTACCCTCTGAATATATATAATGAATCTACTAATAGGTTTTAAAGTAAGGCACCTACCATTATTATCTATGTATTAATATATAATAAAATTATAATTATCTATTTGGATGACTTAAAAATCATATGCATCCCAAGACTTTATTTATTAATCTATTTTACCTTATTTTTTTATTAATGTATATAAATAAGTATAAAACTATGAATATTTAAATTGTCTAAGATATATCTAAATTAATAAAATATGAATGTTACAAATAAATGGTTAATCAAAATTTGTTGTTAATGTAAAAACTAAGAATATGAAGGTACTTATATTTTTGATATTTTTTTTAGTATAAAACTATGTGCATGAGGTGAAACAATTTGAAATTAGATCTAGAGTTGTCTAGATTTAGAGATCGATTGTCTTGACCCATTTGGATGAATCCAACAAGACTTGGATGCCTACATATTCCATAAGCATGTAACCTATGCCAAAATTTTACCTATGACCTATGCTTGACTATTTCACCACATATCACTACACCTACTTATACACTATTGTGATATGAATTTATAGAAGCTTGATGTGTGAATAGGTCTAAAAACTTCTCTCCTTCACTTTGAAACTGTATCTTCACTTTTGGCCCTATGTTTACATATAAAATTGAATATAAAATATAGGTTGAGCTAACCAAAACCAATCCTCATTGAATGTTTTAGAGTTTCCTAAATTTCCAATTATATGAAGATGTCTCAAACTACATAATTCTCTTGGTTATGTGCATGTTTGAAATAATGATCCTTTAGTATCAATGTAACCTATAATATAACTTCCAACACTTGATAATAGGAAAAAATTAACTTGGTTTGGGTGTTTTAGATTTGGATAGGGCCTACTCTTTATGACTTACTTTAAATTATATATATTTAAGGTAATCATTTTAAATGTGTAAGTGATAGATAAGTGATTCCTTAGTATATGTTAGTACTTCCTAGAGGGTAATAGGCTTAGACCTATTTTGTATAAATAGATTAATCTTTGCGTAACTTGTCAATCTGCCAACATGTGAAACATATGAGCCAACTCATATGATTGTTTTGAATTTGTAAAAAGATCATTGTAAGGCATGAAGATATATCCAACATAGGTGGATGTTTTTGATAATCTATAGGTATCTAAGTATGATTATAGGAGTATGTAAAAAAAAAAAAAAAAAAATTGATGAATATGAGATAATCTAATTAGGATAATAAGTATATTAGGGAATCTATGTAGGTGACTAATATAAAATAAATAAAACTAAGACCATAGAAGGAAAATGGATAGGAGAGAAGGGTATGGAATAGCCACATGTGTACACACAAGTCATGTAAGGTAAAGACAGGTCCAAATTGACATTGCCAAGTTTATAATACTAGATTCATGTGTTGATAAATGTCCCACTTTTATTATAGTATTAAAAATTCTAGAGTAATAGGATAAAGAGATTATGTACCTTAGTGTGTGACCATAATTTTTATTTAGGAGAATAATACAAGTGTCCAACTTGATCCATGAAAAATTACAATAAAAATTGAAGCACTCAATATCCATATCTGATATAAAATATGAAGTAAAAATATATTAATGAAACATTTCAAATTTGAAGAGCAAGGAAGAAATACACTTGTATGTAGGCAAAATGTGGTTCCCCCTTAAGTATTGAATATTTGGGGTGATTATGACTAGAGGTGAGTGCCACTATTAAAAAATTGTGTTGGGAAGATAAATTCCTCAACCTTCATTAAGGATCAGTGCTAAGCTATTGAGTGACATAAAACCTCAAATTCACTACTCATTTAACTGATCTTGAGTCTCAAGATGAAAAGGTGGATCCCCATACTAGGCTTTTATGTAAAGGTGGAATACCATACTATATTTGTATATAAACATGAATATACTAAATCAACCACTACAAAAAGGATTTTAGATTTATAGTGCTACTTTTAGTGCCTTCAATATTAACTTTAAAATAAAAAAATGCATGCATGAACAATATACATGTCCCATAATCTGATAAATTATCCTAATATGATATAAAATTCCATAATGCTACATGTCACTCTACCCCTAATATGATGAATTTAATAACTTGTCAATTATGTACCTATAAAATGTTGGAATATATCCCGAAATCTATCTTAGTCTTTAAACATCTCTCCCATAATCTAAATAAAAATGATATTCTAACTCAATTTGAACTCTCTAAATCAATTTGAACTAATATATGTATGGAAGCTTGAATCATATGACAAGACCACTTATATGGCCCCTTTTAAGATGAAGAATGTAGCATGTGAATTATTCATCTCAAAATCAAAGAGTCAAATACACCATGTTATATAGACAAATAAAAGCATTTAAATCATGTGATAACGTGTAAATAATATGTCATGATAACATGAGTATCTCTTAAATGAATATATTAATTATGTATCCTATGTCATTAAACTATAGTATCAAGATAGAAATAGTAATTAAGCATGAAATAGTAACCACCACATATATAAGCACTAGATAATAAATCGCATAGAAAGGTGTATGATATAGATAATGGCACCACACACAAGAAGAAATTTGTGTGATATATATCATGACACCACAAGATCACGTACAATATTATATGTACCCACATGTAAGCACATAAATCCATGGACATGACACACACATTAAAAGTAAACACAATATTGCACAAAAGAAGAGACACATATTACACTCAATTAACACATAATGCCACATAAGTAACTGATCCACACACAATAAGCAACCAATGCTACACTATGAACATCAATACCACAAAAAATTAAATAAATTCATATAATACACAATAAAAGAAACAAATTGAGTAAACAATGAGCCAAAAATGCTACATAAGGTAAAAGATACATAAAGAAAGAGTCGTGTAATGACATACTTAATAAATGTCACATAATAAGGCAAGATTTTAAAAAAATGATTATCTTATATGAAATTGAATATAAAAAATGAATAATATAACAAGTTAAGCTAGTCTACACCATCAATCCATGTCAATGTCACAACATAACAAAGTAGAACATCCATGAAATTTTGTACTGTAGAGAATATACTAAAGATGAAGGAATATGTAAGCAATAAAAATAGATTAACATGATAAAATTAAAAGCGATATAAAGATATAACCTATATAAATGTGACCTATAGAATGATTTATCTTGAACATTGGCATGTCCCCTTGGTTTAGGAATGTCTAATGTGTGTGTGTATTTGTGTGTGTGTGTGTGTGTGTGTCTGTGTGTGTGTGTGTGTGTGTGTGTGTGTGTGTGTGTGTGTGTGTGTGTGTGTGTGTGTGTGTGTGTGTGTGTGTGTGTGTGTGTGTGTGTGTGTGTGTGTGTGTGTGAGATGTATACCTTGTATAGCTTTTATCTCACTCATATATGCTATGAAATGCATGTGTAATAAAAATGATATTTAATATAACAAACATGTGAAAAAATTAATAAAATAATGTTATAATTATTAAAACATGTCATGCTTAGGTCTTGAATTTTAATTTTAATATTTTTCACAAGTTATTTTTTTTGGTGACTTTGATAATCTTAAAAGGTGTTCTTGATAACCATTAACCTCATCAATGGGATATCATATGTAGGTACTATATAAAATGTGGAAATGTTCACTTATCATGAGTTATTAGACCCATATGTATCTATATATGAATCTAAGAGGTGATTTCATGATATAGTATATCTATCATTAACATCATGTATCATAGGATATTGAGTATGATGAGTAATCATAGTATCATGTGTAATATGTTGTATAGTAGGAATATGTTCTTATATTTCTTGTGGAACATTTAAAACTATCTATAACACTATTTTTGACTATGTGGAATCACTAGTCATATACTAAATTTAACTACCTTCCTCTAAATTACTTGATTAGAATGAACCTAGATAAGTTGTATAACTAATTATGGTGGTAATGGGGTTAGTGGAGGAGAAACCTATAGTTGAATAAGATACTCACATGAAATACTTAAAACTATAACCACCAAAGTGTCATGCATATACATGACCACATATTTTATAATGAAGTAGTTGAAGGATTAACCACATAATTTATTTTAATCATAGACATGAGATTAACTTCTAGATCCTTAATTATATGGCATAAGTCACCAAATTATTAGAATCTCTTAAACATAATATAATAATGGATAGGGGTAAGAATTTTTTTATTTAATATATATTATAACTAATTTCTATCCATATGATTTATAATCTTAGAGAGCATGGTATTGTACCAAATTAAAAATTCATGGATTGGTTTATTGTATCTTTAATTAAGCTTCATAATCTAGGCATAATAAAATTTATCATTGATATTTATTGAAAAATGGTATATAAAATGATCATCCAAAGGATTAAATGCATGAACCAATTATAATGAGTGGTTGTAAAACCAATTCAAATAATAATCCTTAAGTTTTTTTTAAAAAATAACTTAGTTAAATTATCATTTGAGGTATAGTCCAAACATGTTATGTGAAAGGATATTTGGTGTTGATCTAGATCACCTTTACCATCTATTGATACTAAAATCTAGCATGAGATACTTGAAAATGATACATCTGATTTACCATACATGACTTATACACACACATTCAACCTCTATTTTCCATTCTCTCACATACTCATGTTTGTTATAAACCCTAACCTTCCCAAGTTATTAAAAACCATGTACAAGGAACCCATAGTCTATACCAAACCATCTATCTATCTTTCTCATACATATCTAAATCATCATATTATTGTTCATGTCTCTCTGATGGAAATGTCAAATTTGTAACATAACATCCATATGGTTCTATTTGAATCTAATGGTTCCATATTGTACTAAGCAATAATAATATATTAAATTTAAATAATTCTTATAGGTTAGCCAATACATATAGTATATTGATAGTATTATAAAATTTACCAAATATTCTCTAAGAAATACAATATAGGAATAAACTTATAAGATATTAGGAATATATCTAACACTTGCAAAAACACATCTATTTATGAATGAAAATGAATAGGATTACCCTATTCTTCTCAATTTACTAATCAATCAATAGGATCATGTCTTTACCAAGTCTATAACATTAAAATATTTTCATTAGCCAAGTATTAATTTCCAAGCTTCATATCTTGCATTATTTTAATGCGTAAATCACACATACAAACCTAAAAAGGGAGAACTACCTACATTTTAATCCCCTCCTTAATATATGGGGTATGTATATATTACTCAACTAATTAATAGGGATTGGTTGATGTCAGATAAAACCACATTTATATCACTTTATTAGACACTAAAATAATACATACAAGTGAACCAAGGTTATAAGTGTAGGAGAAATATTTTAATGAGATTCACATATAATTAGATCTCAAGCTCATACAAAGAGAAAAAAATGCACTTGCCTATATCAAAATAGAGATAAAATTTAACATAAATAGAAACATATAAAATGGAACGCAATCTAATGAATCCAACATGAACCTAAAAATATAATTTAAGTATGCATAGAGATCCAAAACCTAATTTGAGTAGCATTCAGTCTAGTTTCTCACTTTTTTTATTATATGCCTTCAATCACAATCCTCCATGAGTAATAAAGCTATAAGTATCTCATCCTTTGTATTGATTTATATATTTGGAAAGTTTATTTGTTATATCAACTTTACTTATTTTATATTTAAATTGTATATATTGTTATATCATTACAATCTAAATTATTTTCCAATAGTTCTATCTAAGTAGGGTTAATGATCAAATGAACTTAATAAATAAAATAATATGGTCAAGTTGAATATTTTATAGATCATATCCAAAACCCTAGTTTTACCTTAGGGTTATGTTATAATTTAAAACATGAACCTATAGTAATAATGACCCTCACACACATAACAACACAACACTTCTACACCAAATGCCTGGGATCTCAACACCTGAGAGTAATTTAATGATTTGATGTAATAATAGAATCATCCCCCAATGTGTGGGAATATTCCACTCCTTAGGATGAACATATGGAGAATTTTATCTTCCTTCTAATCTAAGTGCACCTAGTTTAATACTAGTACATAGACCTAAATAGATCAGAAAGGGAATTTATGGATAATGATAAACCTATTCTTGACAAAGTAAAATGGGTGAGAGAGGGTAAGAGGGTTGATGAAAGGTAAAATGTTGATGTACCAAGAATAGAATGAACATCTCACCCACTTGATGACATAATAAAATTAAGGAATTGAATGAACATATTATTCAAACTAGATAACCACTTCATAAGTGTTTTGCATGGAGGTATGGGAACATAATGTAATGTTAAGAGGGATAAAAAATGGTCCATAGATATTACCTACATAGACCCATTTATACATAGTGTGTGACCTATAGAGGATTCTAATTCCACATAGAGGTGTGAAGGGAGGAAAATAATGAGAGGGATGAATATCCATAAACAAAGATTAATAATTGTTAGTAAACACAAAATACAAAGCATGAAAAATATAGTTCAGTTCTTATTAATTTTAAGGCTTAAACTGATATTACAAGTCGAATGGGTATAACTTTGTTATACCAAGGAGATGGATCCTTTGCAAAATTAAAATCAAGGTTTATATAGATCCAAGAAATATATTATATAATTAATTCACCACTTGAGATGGTAGATAAGAAACATGAATTTTAAAGTTGGTGTTCATAACTAAAGAGAACTAGACTCCTACATAATAGATATTATGAACCATGATCATTTAATTTGGGTTGACAATATGATCATATAAGTAACTATAAGGTCATTTTATATCTTCAGACAATCTATATGTGTATTGAAGTCATAAGTACACTTTTTAATCCATAGGTGATGTGTGTGCATGTTTTACCACCATCCCACCACATTTTATTTTAATTCCAATCTAACTCAAATTATTTTGATGTCCAATCAAACCTAACCACCACCTTTTATTATTATTTCCACCTCTTAATCCATCCATATATATTCACTAACATAAAAACTACATAAGATTTCTTTAGCTTTAGACAAATCATCTTTACATGCATGGTGTATTTCTATGCACATCTATCTCAAGGATCATATGCAAACTAACATATGCATGATTTAGAGTTTTTTGGGTTTACACTAGCCATACATATAAGGATGTACATGGAGACTTTTCATAAAAGGATAACATGTGATTTTCATAACTCTTCTAGTTCAATTGAATTTTATGCACAGTCTCTACTTGATTATCTTTAGCACTATGAATACATACGATTACTTGAATAACTAATTAAGTTATTGCTTCATGTTTTTATTATGTGCACTTATACACTTGCATGTTATGTATGAAAAGGGTACACATAGAAGGTTACATGGGAGGATGGGTACTATAACATAATGATGTAATAGTGTATGGAAGATATGAACACATGTGATTATATGGAGGGTAATCCTCTATAAAAGGCATAAGTCCTTAATTGATCTCTCACCTAGATACTTTTGGTAACTTTCTAAGTTTTTGCCTCGCATATGGGAGCTTACATTGTCCTACAAAGGGAGGGGTATGATTCTTAGATTGTATCCTATCAATCATGAGAGTGTAGGTGTAAATATATATGATTGGGAACATGAATTCATCCTTTAGACATGAGTATCCTCATAGATAGGAATGTACAATAAGGATGAATATATTGAGTGCATACACACAATTGGAATTGCACACTTTTATCTATGTATTCTAAAGTTTGGTAACACTACATGATTTACATATGTGCCAATAATTTTATTCAATATAAGGGATATAGAGACCTTATGTATATGGTGTGCATTAAGATTTATTATTAGGTATAAATATATACTTATTTTATGTGAGAATCTATGTTGACTACTAACTTTGGGGACTGATAGGAATCATCTATGTGCAAACTTATCTTTTGAGAAACTCGACACTACATAAGTATCAAAGCTTTATGTAGGTTTTTATGAGATTCATGAAGACTAAGGTGAATTGAAGAGTTATAACTTTTTTAAACCTCTATGAGTCACTTTCCCACTAATTAGGGACCAATATCCTTTGATTTAATCCATTGGGTATAAAGTTATCTAGATTTATTTGATACTTTACCCTTCATGCAATCAATTGTGACAAGATTACATAACCTTGTAAGAAATTGATATAAATTTCACAAGGAAAAAATAAAGAAAACAATTATGTTAAATGACACTTAAAGGAAGGAAAATATAAAGTAAATAGTAACTATGCATAAGAGACTAGAGGAATTGAAACTAATCTAAACAACAAGACATGCACATGACACTTAGGGAAATTTAGACATTTAACATACTATTTGAAAAATATACATGATTATTAGAGATAATGATTAAGATGAATACCATTGATGGGGATCATTATAACTTCCCTACTTGGACTTATGAGTTAGAAGGCATTGGCTTGTTTATAACTGGCTATGGTGATGGGCCACTCCATATAGCATCAAACTTTGTATGCTTCCTAATTTTTCCCTATCTACATCCCATTTGAGTACTAAGTCTCCTTCATCAAATATTCTATCAATAACATTTCTATTAAATGTTGTTTTCATCTATGTTTACTGAATCTCCATAGTGTGCATGGCATGTGCTCTTATTTATTCAAGATCCATTAGCTCAACTAATCTTGATATTATGGGATCACTATCACACAATTCTAACTGATGGGATAGATCTAATCAAGGTAACTCAAGAGATGTAGGCAACTTCACTTCCCTCCCATAGACTAACATGAAAGGTGAATTCCCCAACACCCTTTTTAGCATTTTTTGATCTACTCAAAGGGTTATTTTAAGTTTGGTATGCCAAGCTCACTAGTTATCCTCCATAGTTCACTTGATGATTTGAATCAGGTTCTTATTTATTGATTTAGATAGGCCATTACCTTAAGGATAATAGTTTGAGGATGTACTCAAATGAATGTTGTGTTTGACCACCCTTTCATTGATTTTTGATCTAAGAAAATCCATTGCATTGTCTCAAATAATAGTGGCTGAAATACCAAATCTCACTATAAGGATTTCATATAAATATAGAATAGAAGACTCATTGGACTCAATGAGTTTTATCACCTCCATCAACCTTGTGAAGTACTCAATTGCTGCAAGGATCCATTTATGTCTAGAATTTGATGTTGAGTTTACCATTATGATGAAGTCCAATCCCCATTGGGAAAAGGGTTGATCATCTTGTATTAGGCACAAGGGTAAAGATACCAATTTATACTTGCCTACAAAGAAGGTGCACTTATTTTATCTTCATACCCATGTAAATGTATCTTTGAATAGAGTTGACCAATAATAATCATCTCAAATGATTTTAATAGTAATGGTTATAGGTGAGTAATGGCCCATCATGGAATTATTTAAGGATCTTGTTCACTTGATCATGTTATACACATCTCAAGAGAACTCTATTGATGTCATTTTTTAATATCAAACCACTAACAAAAACATAAAAAATATATTTTAATCTAAAGTTCCTATGCCTAGCCTTATTCAAGTCATGCATATATGCACCAGCTTAAAGGAATATCCTCATACTCTAATTCCAATATATTAGGGTGTTATGATCTATTAGTTGATCCTCATGCATCACAAAGACAGCTCTATATTCCACTTTTACATCCTTTGTAAGCTATTAAAAATTCATTTACCTTACATTAGCTTGGTTATTTGGATATATACCTCATACTCCATCACCTTTGTGCTCCAACTAGCTCTCTTCTTGATGATATCCTTATTAAGTATAAACTACCTTATACTTGAGTGCAAAACCATGAATTGATTCCTACTATTGGAGAGAATACACTTGAACTTCTTGAGTGCCCTTATGACTTTAAGGGTGTGTTTCTCCACAAATATATAGTTTAGCTCATAATATTTGAGCACATGACTAAATAAATCAATAGGCTTCTCTAATTGGTCATTGTTCTATTATGTCAAAATGGCTAACATTCCTTCAACTTTGCCAAATGTGTAAAGGATAAATTCCTTACTATAATCAGGGTTTATCAAAGTCGGATATTGTGTGATAGCATGATTGATGGCCTCAAAAATTCACTTTCCCTCATGGTTCTAATTGAACACAACATCTTTCTTGAGAATTACTGTGAGGGGATTGGTCAAAGTAGTAAAATTTGGCACAAACCTTCTAACAAAGTTTATTTTTCCTAAGAAACTCTAAAAGACTTTCTTATGAACTAGGAGAGGGAGAGACAAAATGGCATCAACTCATTTGAAATCAATTATAATCTCATTTTTAGAGATGATGTGCCTCAAAATGTTTCCCTCATGGACAATAAATATGCACTTTATTAGGTTTAGAGATATCCCAAATACCTCAACACTTTTCAAAGACTTACTCTAAATGGTTTAATTGATCTATTACATGATTAGAGAAGACAATGATATCATCAAGGTAGACCAGGATGATATTGTTCAAGAGTCTCTTGAATGCCACATCCATGGCTCTCTAAAAGTTGGTTCTCATGTTTGTCAATCTGAATAGAATCCTATGGTATGTGAAGGTTCCCCACTTAGTAGTGAAATTCATCTTAAATTGATTTCACTAATGCTAAAGCATATGGTTATAACCTAAATAATGCAGTAAAAATGTCTCCACACCTAAAACTATTTTTACAATTTTTTCCATTAGTGGGAGGGGTAGTGATCTTTGAGGAATGATTTTTTTAAATCCATGAAGTCCATGTACAACTAGATTTACACATTTTTTTCCACACCAGAACTAGATTGCTAACCCATGAAGAATGTCTAACCACAATCTTTACAATATACTTAGAATCATTCCTTATATTATGTAGGATGTCATACTACACACCCATTTCTCTCAGCATGTATACATCATCATTATATGCCCCTGATATAGAATGAATATTAAAAACATTGAATCCCCTGATTATGTCCCATGCCCTATGTTTGTAAGCATTTAATAGACTATTCTTAGACATGTTCTACACTATGACCTAGTTTACAACTAGTTCACTATCCTTAAACTCTTTCAACACTTTGATTCCTTTCTTTTGTGCCAATTGGAGACCCTAGATCAACACCTCATATTTAGTGACATTGTTTGTGCAGCTAAACTACAACACAAATGTGTGGAAATATTTCTCTTTGTAGGGGAGATCATTACCACACTAACTCCCACAAAATTTTTGATTTGGAAGCCATCAAAATATAACTATCACATGCCTTTAAGATCTTCTTATGCCCTTATGAGACTCAATAACAAGGATTATTCTTCAAGAAGATGGTATGTTCCTATCTCTATTTCCTTTGCATTACTATATGTTTATAATTCAAATTTATCATGCACCCATTCATCAACCAGGTTATCTAAGATCCCCTCAAGGGGCATGTTAATCTCATAAAGAATTAAATTCTCCTCTTGGTCAAACATAGTACATTTTGTATCATCAGGGCTAAGAGATTATGGCTCTATATAATTCTTAGAAATGGATTCATCCTTAATGGTTATCTTGGTTCCATATTTGGTCCTGAGTAACATGTGTGAGAAATCTAAGGTTACATAATTACCCATATTCATAGTGAAAACATGGGAAAGGTATATAACAAAGTAAGGGGTAAGTTAGTGACTATGATGTCTTGAGAAATGGAGAGGCATGGACATGCATGTAAACTAAGGCTCAAGACCTTGATGATGCCCATATTTTTAACCATTGTGCCATCTTACCTTTTGAGATGGGAGAATATGCTATACCTAGCATTCTATGATTTGTTTTGGCATCACTAAGCTAATTTCACCCAAGTATATCATATATTTAGATACAAAATACTAACCAAAAATCAAATAAATATAAAATGGAGGTAGTTTATTGCTTCTATGTGATTCTTAATCCTTTATTTGACATAGGCTTATAGGAGTAGTGGGCATGGTATGTGATGGCTCATGTAATTGGAAGATATTTAGGGTGTCTTGTAGAAAATTCCTATAAGAAGGAATAACAAAAACATCCCACATAATTACATTTAGAATAGTTTTCTTCACTTGATCAACTATTTTGAAGGGGATCTAAGCCCCTTTTTCCTATGATTTTTGAGTGGCAACCTCCTCTCACACCTATGGAAAAATTTGAGTCTAACTTTCTTTTTGTGTGATTATTTCCATGCACATTTAAAAGTTCCATTTGGGCACTTTATCCTCAATGTCTGCATGTATAACCTTAGACATAGAAGTTGAGGGAATTAAAGAAGACAAATCTCTCCCCATTTCCATCCTTTTGAGTCTTGTGTTGAAATCCAATGGGTTTATCCCTACACTCATCATTTCATTTTTATTCACATAATTTAAGTCATTATCTTTCCAAATTACAAGAGTACACTCATCTTGCTTATGTGATTGTGTTTAAAACTATTTCCTTTATGTAACTAAAGTATTTAATCATCCCTGAGGTGGTGATGCATTTTACATCATGGTAACTTACCTTAAAACTCCATTCACACACATGGCTTGATCATATGGCTAATTATATGCAAATTTCCATTCATAGTCATGCACCATTTGTTTTACATAGGCATGAGGGATTTATAAGGGATAAAAATTTTATGATTTTGTGCATAAGGAGGTCTATTATATTGGATCTAGTTTTTATTTTATATTCCACCTTGATAGGAAGGGTTATTTGGATTATATGACTGGTTGAAAGGTTGGTAAGGCCTGGACTATTGTGCTTGTTACCTTTTGAGAACTACCAACTCAATTCCAAATATCTACAACAATGATTTAACTTCATTTAACTCACTTGGAGGTAAAACCTATGGAATCAATGGGTTAGCTATAATATAAATAGGTTCTAGAGTTAGAAAAGAGGGAAATGTAGTTTGAATTATAGATGGGAGCTCAAAAAATAAAGGAATAGGGGGTCTAGGTATAATTTTCCCTATTTAGATCCAAAAAAATCTATACATTCATAACAACCTCTTCATAGAGTAATACCATGCCTCCCATAGATTGAATCATTATGACCACATCATTATTCAATGCTTTTAAAAATATAAAAATGCAATATTAGGAGAAGGCTTTACCAAAGGTGTAATTCAATCCCAAGTATTATATAATTTGATATTTAAATTAACCATTTACTCATGTAGAGATCTTTTAATGGTAGTGAGCTAATCCATCAATGATAGGTGGTCACTCTTCTCCTCAAACTATCTACACAAATTTGTACCCAACTCATCCTAATTTTAGATAGTACCAATTTGAAAACTATATACAAGGGAAAATGAAGGTGATATACAAATCAATCCTATCTTAGATAAGATAAATCACACTAGCCCTTCCACTAGTTGGTACATTTAGAAAATTGGGGTCATGACTAATATGGATCTACTAGACCTAACAAAGGGGTCTCTTACCATACAATACCACTAGAGAGGGTTACAAATCCTCTAGTCAAGTAATACCACATAATAACCCTAGCTAATTCTTATGGTTTTTTATCAAAGTAAATGATAAAGTAAAGTAAATCTAATATAGTACTCACCAAATCATGTGGTATAAAATGGGGATATTAAACATAAAAATTAAACATGCAAAGAATAACTCTACTCAAGTCAATGTAAAGGTAATTCAAATGCATGGAGAGAGAGACATATTCATAATATAACACCTACAAAATTATCTACTTAAAAAATAGGAGCAAAAGTTATGAATACTTACCTTGAAGATGAACCCATCAATCTTAAATCTCTCCCTTGGCCAATGCTTCTTTGAAAGAGGTTATTATGATTTATAAGGATAACAAAGATAGGTCAGCTCTAGGCTACATTACTTCTCCTAAGTATCAAACATACTTATCCCACAAGACAAGATTCTTCTCTTCAAGTGTAGTATGAAACCCTAAGCAATAGTTCCTCAATTAAAATGATGGATAAGAATATACACAAATAAATGATTATCTCTATCTCTCTCTCATGAAAATGGTGAAAAAGATGTGTTTATAGAACATGATCTAACCCTAAAATCTTTCAAAGTCATACCAATCAACCCTATTATTTGATAAATAAATAAATTAGTTCTTGAACTAGGTCATATGGGGCTAATTTAATCCCATAACATGCTTATATTTTTTAAGAACAGGGTTGGCCTAGGCTAAATTTGTTTGATAAGTGACAAAAGGAAGTTTTGTCTTATGTAGGGGTTATTTGAGGTGGTCAATTGTTTGAAGGAGTGTGTAAGGGAGGTGTTAAATCTCGAATAAATGTATAAGAGAGGTTTTTTTGGTTAAAGTGGTATTATAGGGAACAATAATCTTGAAAATCACCAATGGTCTAGGCCAACCCTATTCTTAAAATATAATAATGTCTATTATTTGATAAATAAATAAATTAGTTATTGAACTAGGTCATCTGGGGCTAATTTAATCCCATAACATGCTTATATTTTAAGAACAAGGTTGGCCTAGGCTAAATTTGTTTGATAACTAATAAAAGGAAGTTTTATCTTATGTAGGGGTTATTTGAGGTGGTCAATTGTTTGGAGGAGTGTGTAAGGGAGATGTCAAATCTCAAATAAATGTATAGGAGAGGTTTTTTTGGTTAAAGTGGTATTATAGGGAACAATAATCTTGAAAAGCACCAATGGTTTACCCACCCCTTTCCCAATGCACCCTTTAATGCATGCACTTAGAGAGATTGAAACTCAATAGGTTCCTACAAGAGATAAAGTGTTATTAAGTGTTAAATTTAATAAAAATATTATGTGTGTACATATTCCCTACTCGAAGCTCATCAAATGTCATGTTAGTGTAACATAGGATGGTGCTTTAAGAAAAAACATGGAAACACATGAAAATAATATAACTAAAAATGAAATACTAAAATTAATGTTTAAATGAAATGAAAGTAACTAAAAATACCATATTCATACCTTAACTTACCTTTCTATTGAATGACCACATGAAAATATCTTAGTCTTGATTGTGGAGGGTGCAATACCTACATTTGAGAAACCTTAGGGATACAAAACTAACAATAGAAACAATGTATGTTTATGTAAGATGGTTAAAGTATAAATGAATAACTCTCAAAACTAATTAAATTACTTAGAAAATTTGCCAATCTAGGATTTCTAAGACTAGGTTATAAATAAAAGATCAAACATGTAAATGATAAACTGATGGAAAATTAATGTAGAACACACTAAATAAAATCATGTAAAATATAAATGATAAATGAATTATAAATGCAAGAAAAATCTAAAAAAGATATGTAATTAAAGTGAAAATTAACCCCATGTAAGATAAACATGTCAAATAAAACATAAATAAATCATAAAGGACTGAAAATTAAATGTAAATCAAGATATAAAACAAACATGTCAAATCATACATAAATAAAAACATGTAACTATGTAAAATTTCATATGTAATATAGGTGAAACCTAAAAAAAATAAGACAAAAATTATATATATATATGAAGCCAAAGCTCTAAATTATGACAATTCAAACTTAGTGCTTGTTCTAAGATACAATGTAAGAAATCATAACTAATTAATGATATGACTAGGATGATAATGATATGTTATGGTAAGCAAATGGTCAAAGGTTTTTTATGAATAAGGCCTAGTCCTATCCAAGGTCATACAATGAAGCTCACAAATTATAAACTAAGAGGCATAATTAGGTAGAGGTGATCAAGGATGTAATTAGCTAAAATCAATATCCAACAAGGGGAATATTAAGGAAATATGATTTAAATAAAGAATGTGATGCAAACATATTTAGAAAGAACGAGACACACTATCAAAGTGAGTAAGGCTAAGAAATATCAATAACAAGGACTTAGGATACTTTTACAAATGGACATAAAGTTTGGGATAACAAGTGAAGTGTATAAATCAACCCATGAAGGCTATATGCATGAAAATTAAAATGGGCCTATCTTCCCATAACTTGTTTCCTATTCTTTAGGACCCCTTACAAAGTCATCAATCTACTATGAATATTAGGTACTTATGTGAGAAAATAGCTGGAACTATAAGTAAATGATATAATGAGACCTCTTACCCCACTCTATTGCCCTACTGTATCCCAATGAACCTTGACTATATCATGAGGCCAACTATGGATTTTGATCTTTGACTCAGATAGGATATGTGCCAAATATAGATAACATATTTTGGTGTGATGTAACTTTTAAGATTGATTTGCCTTTTTATGATTTCCTTTTATTTCTTGTATGATTTGGATTTTAACTTTTTTATGGGTTTTGTAATTCCTCCTCTATAAAAACTTAGAATAACCAACATGAGTGAAGAAGGTGATGAACAGAAGAGATATTAAACTTGGTCACTAGAGAAAATAACCTAAATACCAAGGTGTCTAAAGACTCCTATAATTACCCACAAGTAAATGTGAAATCTCAAAATTGATTGATGTGTGCATTAAATGAAAGGAAATAAAGGGAATGATGGGGATCATGAGGTATTTGTCCATGTAATAAGTGATACAATAATGAATATGATCATAACTAATCATAAGTAGGTAACATAGAGATATGAAATGGATGGGGATATGATATGATAATCATGTCACTATAAAATTCATACTAACCTATAATAGATCTAATAGAATCACCAATGAATGTAGTAGTCATCCCAAAAAGGGGGAAGATAAGTAAGGGTCAAATAATCTTAAAACTATGAAGGTAAAGAATGACATAAAAAGATAATAAATTATGATAATTAAAGATTTATCTAAGAACCAAAATTGAAATAGCTATTGAAAGTGAAATAAAATGAAATAACCCAAAAGAAACAATGATGATAGTAAAGTGTGTTTGTGAGGAAGACTTGGTCTTATCCAAGGTATTACAATACAACTCATGAACTATAAAGTGAAATAAAACCAAATAACCCAAAGGAAATAATGGTGTAGTTAAAATGAAACTAAATGAAATAAATTTAAAAAAAAAATGAGATAAAAATAATAAGTAAAATATATGCTAACATCTATATCTAAGATGAGCATGTGAAATATAAACCTATGTGTCTCAAAAGGTTTCTTGAAGTTGAATTTGTTTGTTATTATGCAATGTATAATAAAAGTGGTCATAATAATATTCACAAAAGGATAATTATATATATTTATGGGCATCACATTATGCCATAAAGTTTGAATTGATATGTCGATGGGCATTACAAGATGCCCCAACATGTGATATGGACTAAGGTAAAATTAAACTATTAGAATGATTTTCATTGGGTTGGTATGTGCATTTAGGGTAGGTAAATGTGTTTGTTTGTTGTATTTTAATGGTGTTGAAATTGAAATAATATTTATATGATAAGTATGAAGAGGTCTATAATGTAAATAAGGACCATCTATGATGTACTTTGGAGTAAGCATTTGAACTAGGTGCTCCTTTGGTTCATGTGAGCTAAGAGGTTGAAGTTAGACAAGTGTAACCACCCCTTTGAATTTTTTCATGTTATATATCCTTTCCTTATTGGTATAGGAATACTGATAAATTATGGTTTAGACAAAATTATTAGATGAGGTGGAGGTATGGGATAATTATTGTTGATTATTAGGTAGGTGATGGTAATGTGATTATGATTATTTAGATTAGAGTTATGAGGTTTTAATATAATCTTGATAGTATTGTTTTTTAAGAGTATCAATATTTAAATGTGGAAAAAAACAAGTAATAAATAATAAATTTATTAATATCATGACAAGTGTCATGAGAATGACCTATAGTAGCATGCCACCAACAAAACATATCAGGATTATACCATTTTGGAGAAGGTTGGGAAAGATGAAATATCATGGGTTTGGAGGGTGTTAATTTCTTCATAAATGTTTCTAGACTTAAGGGAGGGTTATTTGGGTTAAAATTGGTTGAATTGGATGCTCAATTTAGAGGTTGGGAAGGATTATATGAATTGATGTTATGAGAAAATTACTAGAAAGGTTCCATAGTAGTTGTTTGATGTGGTTCAAATTGAGTAATAATAAAGCCTTGCCTTTTCTCTTGGTCTAAGGATTTTTCAAAAAAATTAGGGGAAAACATCCTAACTTTGTATATAAGGATATTTAAGAGTAGTAAGAAATAATTTTAAAATACTATCATCATTCATGTTATGGTCCACTTTTTGAGCTAGAGAATTCCATCTTTTTATGAAAGTGTGAGTGGATTCGTTAGGAAATTTCTTAGAATTGATGAAATGGCTAAGGTAATTTTTAGTAAGGTCATAATTGTAAAACTATTTAATTAGAGTATTTATTATATCCTTTAGTTGTGATATCGAATGTCTAGGAAGTTGGTTGTACTATTCAATTACATCACCAACAAAGGTTTTGGCTATAAGTTTGTTGGTAGAAAAGGTGTTATTTTGGACCTATTCATTCTAGATATTACCAAAATATTTAAGAGAGATAGTGGGATATTTATTTACATTGTATGTGATAGTTGGAGAGATGTATCTAATGTATATGGATACAATGAATGGATCTAAAGGTTCATTTTGAATATGTTGAAGAATTTTGTTATGCAAAAGGGGTTGAGGGATGAGATTCCTGTTGACATATCTAAGAGGGAGAAAATTCTTATTTGGTTAATAAATTATGACTTTAGGTGGTTTAGTAGTCATTTATAATAAATGAGATTGAATTTGTATCATTTGGGAATGGTAGGTTATTTTCATAATACTCATTTGTTGAATAATTTGAACAAGAATTTGAGTTATATCAATAGGAGTTTTTTTATTTCTAATGGTAGGAGGTGGGATATTAGTGGTGTTAATAGGGTAATTACCTATATTGGTAGTATGGGATGGATTTTTGGGTGGATAATTACCTACATTGGTATTAAGAAGAGGCCTAAGATTAGTAACCTCAACAATATTACATTGTGTAGTAATTGGTTTAGGATTAGGAAGACATGAAGGAAAAAATTAAATAGTTTCATCTAAAGTAATAAAATAATTAAGGTTTTGATCTAAATCCTTAATTATGTAGTGTTCTTTACTAATTAGAGGCTGAAAAGATGACATCATTATGAAATAAAACTAGGTAGCTAAAAATGGTAAGAAAAATGTAAATTACTATAACAAATAAGTCGACTTAGTTTTGTGGAAAAGTTAAATAGAATAGTCTCTAAAAGAATACATCAGATGGGTTGAATATGTTTTTTGGATAATAAAAATATAATATTCTCTAAAATACTAAGTCAGATGGGCCAACTATGTTCTGTGGATAAGAGAAATAGAATAACCTCTAAAAGACTAAGTCAGATGGGCCAATAATGTTATGTGGATAAGAGAAACAAAACAACCTATAAAATACTAAGTTGGATGACCCCAAATATGTTTGATGGATAAATAAATGCGTGAAATTCTATGAATCTAGATGATTTAGTGATAAATGGCATAGAATTTAAAATAAACAAATAGGTAACTAGGTTGACTTAATCGATCTAGTTATTGCACATAACACAAACCTTGTGCTAACACTGGCTAATATAAGTTTTGTAATATTAAATATAATTGTAAAATATTAATAATTAATACTAAAATAAAAATTATAATCTAAGTAAACAATCTAAATGTTTTTAAATTACAACTTTTTAAAAAGAATGTGATAGGGTGTTTAGTTTAGAAAGGAACTAAAAGAGGAAAGCTAAAGTTTATTTTAGGTTGTTAAGGCTAAAAAGGATATGTATTGGTGATTATAATAGCTTGGTAGTGAGGCCTTCCTCATCACTTCATAATCTCAAAACAATAATGGTGGTAGGTGCTTTGACAATATAAAGCATCAACCATGTATTTATACTCAACCAAAAAATCAAGTTGGCTATTTTCTTAGTGATGAAATCAAGTAGGTAGACCTTAGGTAGAATTTATTTAATAATTTTTAATATTATGTGGTTTTGAAGCATGTGAATAAAAGAAAATTAATGTGACTAAATTGATAAATTAAAGATTCCTATTTAGAATATGTGTGTTATGCTAAGTAAATAGGTAGTAAAATGAAAATTGAATTAATTAATTTTGATTGAATGGTACTAAGTCAATTAGGTCGATTGAGTATGAAAATATAATAGAATAGAATTAAATAGGTTGGATCTATATATTGAAAACATAGTTGATTAGTTTGACTATCTCTCCTAGGAAGAAAGCAACTATAGAACTAAGGTTATATAGTCAACCTAGCTACTATAGGGTTATAGTTTTATAGAACTAAAAAACTATGAAATTCAAGACTAAAAATAAGGAAACAAAATGGATCTCTTGGTTAGAATGAACTTGATAGATTAGTATATTTTATTAATTTTTATTAATATGTTGATTTTTTTATTTGATAATTTTTATACTAAAAATCTGTTAATTGTGTCAACTATGTTTGAAAACTTGCTAATAGAGTCAATTATGCTAACTATTTTTCAAACTTGCGAACAGAGTAAGCTATTTTAACTATGTTTCTATACCTACTAATATATTTATATATGTTTACTATGTATGGAAACCTATGAGAAAAAATAAAACTAATTCGATTGAACTGCTCCAGTTACTTATATTTGGAGAAGACTTGCACAAATGCAAACTAAGTTGATCGGATCGACTATGTGTTAAACTTGCATATAAAATTTTATATTGAATCAAAAATGTTGATCCATTAGTGTAAAAATTAAATAAATGATAATTTAAGATAAATTAAAATGTGAAAGAAAACCTACAAGGGTTAGTTTCATGTCAAATTCACTAGAATGTATATAAGGGAAAGTGAAGCTGACCTACAAATCAATGCTAGCTTGGAGAATATAAATCAAACTAGCCCTTATAATTGTGGGTACATTTAGACAATAAAGATCATGATCAATATGGATTTTATAGACCTAGAAAATGGGTCTCTTACCACATAATATCACTAGAGAGGGTTAAAAAGCTTCTAGTCAACTAATACCACACAATAACCCTAGCTAGGTCTTATGTTTTATTTATCAAAGTAAATGATAAAGCAAAGTAAATATAATCTAGTGATAACCATAACATGTGGCACAAAATTGTTATAATAAACATAAAAATTAAACATGTAAAGAAGAACTCTACTCAACTTAATGTAGAGGTAATCCAAATGCATGGAGAGAGAGACATATTCATAAGCTAACACCTATAAATTTATCTCCTTAATAAATAGGAGTAAGAGTTAGGAATACTTACCTTGAAGATGAACCCATCGAGCCTTAATATATCCCTTGGCCAATGGTGTTTTGTAAGAGCTTATGTTGGTTTTTAAGGATAATAAATATAGGTCAACTCTAGGCTACACAACCTCCCCTATGTATCCAAAAGACTTATATTACAAGACAATAATATTCTCCCCAAGTGTAGTATGAAACCCTAAGCAATGTCTCCTCAAGTATAATGGTGGATAATTAGATGCACAATTAAATGATTATATATATTTCTCTCTCATGAAAATGTCAAAAAGGATGTGGTTATATAGTTGAATATAACCATAAACTCTTCTAGAGTTTTAAATGATAGAGTCAGCCCAATCTCCCCTATTCTTTAATAAATAAAGAAATTAGGTCATGGACTAGGTATTTTGGGGTTAACCTAATCCCATAAGGTGTTTATATTTTAATAACTTGGTCAACCTAGGCTGAATTTGTTTGGTAAATGACAAAAAGAGGTTTTGGCTTAGGTAGGGGCTGTTTGAGGTAGTGAATTACTTAGAAGAATGTGTAAAGGAGGTGTCAAAGCTTAGGTAAATGTATAAGAGAGATTTGTGTTGGTTTCAAGTGGTGGTATAGGGAATAAAAATATTATAAAGCACCAATGGTCTTCCCACCTCTTTCACAGTGCACCCTTTAAGGCATGTACTTAGAGAGATTGAAACTCGATAGGTTCCTACTAGACATAAATTGGTAGTAAGTGGTAAATTTAATAAAAAATTGTGTGTATACATAAACTTTGGTACCACTAGATTTTTCTCCCTTTTAAATAAATAATAAAGGATTTGTATTGTGATATTGTCTTTGGTTACATTGTAGACAAAAAAAATGTTTGAAACACATTGTATGTGTTCTATAGGGGTATTAGAGTTATCTCAAGTAAATTAGGGAATGATATTAAGATTAGATATCAGAATGTCATCATACTATGAGAGGGAAAATGGACTACCTCCATTAAAATTAGCAAAGGGTTGATTTATAAGAGCAACCATGAATGGGATAAGGGATAATCTTCCTTTGGCCATAGGGAATATTCTAAATGGGGGAGTAGACTGAGATCTAGGAGAAGATTATCATGAATAACTAGCTCTCCTAATAGAAGATAAGGATGCTTTAACTCTAATTCTTATAGTAGATACATGTAAGTTAATAAAATTAAAATTAATACCTCTTGAAGAAGATCTTGTTTGTCTTTACATATAGATGAAGAATTGATCTTTATGAACTAAAAATGCTTGGAGTCACTAAGTGTTATTTAGAGTATCTTCAACATTGTTTACTAGGAATATAACCAAATCCTTAGTTAAATATTTTTACTAGGTCCCACCATGTGTGCCATAAATTTTTATCCCTCAAAATATGCACCCATAGTGAGAACAAATCTCATACACACAACCATGCATCATTTTTGCACTAAATGCTTGAGACCTCAACACCTGAGATTAATTTGATTATTTGATGTAATAATGGGATAATCCACCAAGGTGTGGTACTCTTGTGCTCCTTGGGAGGAACCTTGAGAGAAGGCCAACTTCCTTCTAATATAAGTGCACCTAGTTTAGGATCAGTGCATAAACTACAAAGAGCATAAAATAAATATAAAACTAATGTTAAACCTAATATTTAAAAGGGAAAAGGGTTGAGAGAGGGTAAGAGGGATGCTAAAATGGAAAATAATGATAAACCAATAATAGAGCGAGCACCTCACCCACTTGAAACATAATAAAACTAAGGAACTAAATGAACATAATATTCAAAGTAGACACCCACTACATAAGTGTTTCACATAGACATATGGGAAATGTTATAAAAAAAAATCACCCTAGGATAAGGTTGTTCAGACCTCTCCAAATTTGGTTAAACATGGGATTACCCCTAGACCTATGGGTTGTCTATAGCAGGGGTAAACCTCTAGATGAGGGGATAACTCCCCTTGATGAATCACTCAGGCCCACTTTAACTACTTGATTACTTGGAAAAGGGAAGAAATAACTGAAATAAACTTGACCATAGGGGTGATACACCAAACTTTATTGACCACTACCATACATTACATAATACACTAAGACCTATAAGATAACACAAACATACACACATCCTAGAATGAACCTATTACATCAAGTTTTTGTATAAGGTTAAGGCATTATAATGATAAGAGGGAAGAATTATTCCACTTAAATACCCAAAATAGACCCATGACGACACCAACTACAACTTTCAATAGAGAAATAACCACATGGGGCAAGATAAATAGGACACAAATTAGGTGATATACATCTACACTTGATAAAATCAACTATTTAGAGATTTATCACTACATGTAGTCATAGAATGAAATACCATATAAGATATTTTATTGATTAAATGTAGAAAAACTGAGTAAGGCTTCACCATACCTAGGTGGAGGATACATTTCAAAGCCAAAGTGGCTAAATATATAACACAAGTGTGAGAGAAGAGAAGTGTGTAAGAGAGAGAAGGTATAAAAGTGTCATGTAAGTTAAAACAAGAAGAGGAACTATGAAATAGATTCAATAGGTCTAAGATTCCATGTTTTTATCTTCTTCATATACTCCATCTCTCCAAGTGGTATGGGAGTTAAAAAGCTTGTTTGACACCTTGACTAGATTCTTAAAAATCTCCTTCTTCTTGACATGTTGAAGGACAAGTGTCCTTCTTGGTGGTCATATCAGTTTATCCTAAATTTTTATCTCCTCTTGACACCTCTCAACTAATCCAATAGTTTCCTATTAACACATCACCTCTTTCTCTTGTAAGGTGTCTAGAAGGCTCTTCATCTCCTTAAGCCTACTTTGCACACAAGTGTCAAAACTTGGTATCAATTACTATAAATCATATAAAATTCATGGATTTCCTATTAGAATCATATTAGAAATGAAATAGTCCATTTTGAGGTATCAAACTAGCCCCAACTAGTTGCTCTCTATGAAAATCCTTAATTAGGCCTCATTCCTTGTAGTAATTTTTTATTATAAATCTTCTTGTGTGAGAGTTATACAAATTATATTGAGAAAATAAATCCATATTATATGACCCTTTAAGTCATTATAGTTAGATACCAAATTTCATGAGCTGAATCCAGGTGTAAGTCTACTTTTTTTTACCTATCTCTTTTGCCATTTGGGACTAATTAGGCCTCTAAGCTTAAAACTTGGATTTTGGCTCAAAACTCCTTCTAAACTTATGAAACATTTTTAAGTTTTTTATTCAATTTAAAAATTAAAATATAAACCTCCATGTAAATTTTGGATTATGTAACATTGTGCTTATAGCCAAACCATGAAATGGCCAAAAATAAGTCGTTCACAAACCTGTTTGGACTACCTTGCAAAATGGAGTTTGTCTAGTCACTTAAAAAGGTTCCTAATAATTTTTTTGCACTTTATGAGATTAAATAAGTCTTATGGAACCTCTTAAAATTATCATAAAGTGTCTATCTCTCTAAAATCCCTAAAAAACACTAAAACACAAAAAATAGTGTATTTATGGAAATTTATACAATAGTTTGTACAAACCAAGTACATATGGGTGAGCCAATTAGAGTATAGAAAAATTTATGGGTGTTTTTTAATTTTTTTATTCATTTTGAGGCACAAATATTCATTTTTCTCTCATCAGGTTTTCATGGCTCTCCTAAGTAGCTTGAAAGTACTTTAAAATCTTAGTGATAATTCATAAAGTTGGATATATCAATCCTAAAAAAAATTCAAAATATTTGAGTAAATTAGGGTGGGTAACTTCTCCTATCAGCACAAGGTCCCATGCATCTTCTATGATCTATACCAAGCAAAGCAAAATGACCTATTGGTTAGAAACAAGCATTTTGTGAGGTTTGAGAGCATTTGAAGTATGCAGGTGAATTTTCTAAGTTGATTTTGGTCTCCAATGACATAAATAAGGTATATTAGGTACTACTTGACCTCTTATAATATTTATTTAGCCATATTCCTCCATAAAACTTCCAAACACTCTCATTGATCTAAGCCTAAGATTTACAAGCTAAGATGATTAAGTGACCTTAACTGACTATTTTTATCCCTTTTTATTATTTTTTAGGATGTATGTGATATCATTAAATGTTTTTATATACTTAAACCATCATTTAAATGTATTCAATTTCTAACTACGCTCCAACTAGGTCCAATTGTCCAAGATTGCCGTTGGCTTGTGTATACAAGGGTTGTTAGGACTGAATAGGGGATGTTGATTGTGTTTCCATTTATTTTTTATTGAGTTTTGAAATATTATGAGTTAATAAATAATATACCCATAACATTCAAATAATATAATCTCTCTCTCAATATTTATGTATATCTCTAAATCTTTAAAACGAGCAACTTCCTCTAGAGGTAATAAGGCATGACTATGTATGGATTTCTAAGCCTATATTAGGTCCTTTACTATATTCCCCTATCTAGGATTATATTCAATTCAAATACTTGGGAAACCTTAAGTCCTTTTTTAAAATCTTTAAAATAATCATACAACTTTGTTCAATATGTTTATAAGCCTTAAGTCACTTAATCAGGTCTAGAGGTGACTATGTTTTTAGGATTGTGTGTGACTAACTTGATTCTTTTCTATGTTTTCTCTCTTTTTTTAAAACACTTAGAACCCTTTTATTCTCAAATATTTTTAAAACTTTTAGTTTGATTTTAGATTTCACAACATATACACACCACTATCTTGGGTCTTGAGAAGTTACTTAGTCACTTGAGCAATCCTACAAGCAGCTAACTACCTCTGTATGTCCATTTAGAAAAGGTCTAAAATCTTAGTGTTTGGATCCATATTTAAACTTGAAACCTTCTTCAAATTATTTAATGGATATTTAATGACTCTATTATATATTTCAAACTTTGAAACTCCATACTTTCATTACTAGTACTATGTAAGACAATCTTATTGGTTGTAGGTGCTTATTTGAAGGAAGTTAACTATGTTTAAGGATTTAAGGTCTTCAAAAAAATCCTATGAGTATACTAATGAATTTTATTAGTGATAATTGGTGTCTTAAGACCTTATAATTGTTTTATAGCTTCAAACTTCATTCACATCTCTATTTCCAAGCAAACTCTTATAACTAGGTTGGATGTAGGTGCACATTTAGAGCTTGACTGTGCATGACTTTGAATTGACCTTTAAAACCCATATCCATTCATTCTCCATAGCTTATTCATATTATATGAGGTCTTAAAATAGTTATCAATACTTTTAATGTTAAAAACATTATCAACTCCTTAGTTCAAATCAAGATTGAACATGACTATAGGTGTTGTTTGAGTGGACTGTGTATACATACGGTCTAAGTTTTTGACCTTATTAATTTATGTCATGAAATATTTAGTGACCAACCTTCATCAAGAGAGTTATCTCACTTATCTCAAGTCTATAATACTTTTCAAATCATCTTCGAATCTATATGCAATCATTATTTATACACATACAATCTTCAATTTAATCTCTTAGGAGTAGTCTTAGATAGCCATCACTTAGATTTAGTTGTTTGGAAACCTAAATGATGCATGTTACTTAATTATTTAATCCAAAAAAAAAAATCATACCTTATATATTAAACCTAGAATGTTGACAACATCAATTTCTCTTGGATGATAGACCTACAAGTAGTAGGTGATTATTCTAAAATATTTTATGATTAGAACCTTGAAAGGATGAAACTATGAATTATATGAATCAATAAAATTAATTATAATACACCAAAATATCAAACATGAAAACACATTTTCAAAATCTCCTAGAAATGAACATTCAAACTCCCAACATAGCTTATATGTAAAAACACACAAAACATAGTCCAAGGTGGAGAATAGAGATATGACTATCTATTCAAACTTGTACCTTCATGTAAATTATAAAAAATAATTCAATATAATTTATATGATTTTTTTAGACCCATATAAACTTTCTCTTTTATAAAATATTCTACCATTTTGTCTAGAAATCTCAAGAAAGACCCCTATCATGGTTGATTAGCATATTTTAGAACCCTAACTTATTAGTGGATGTTCATAGAGATAAGGAGATGAATATGAGAATAAATTTAAATTTTTTGAATATTTCAAAGACTAAAATCAATTCCAAAAGTTTTGGGCTACCACTTTCTCTTTCCTCATCATGCCATTCAAACCATTTTTGTCTATGTGAGCTTATGAAGGAGTTGATAGGAGAGATATGATGTTTTTAACTTCCTATGACCTTGTAAATAATGGATAAATATTTTATGGACATAAAAACACTTTATAATGTTTAAAAACTGATTTATCTACATATTCTCTCTCCTCCCATATTGTACTTGCTTGGGAAGCCTCTAAAATTGAATTTTCTTGATCATAACTGACTCTCTGTGACTTGAAACTCTTTGGTCCATACCATGAAATATTTTAAGACCCATATTTCCCTAATTTAACCTTTGAATTTTTTTTCAAGGCATTAAAATTACCCTTTTAACCCTTTTTGAGCTAGGAGACACAAATAGACCAAAACACATAAAAGAGACATACCTTAATATTTATAAATTTTCCTTAATAAATGTTAATAAGCTATTTTTGACTCAAATATGATCTCCTAAATCACATAATGTTAAATTTTTTGACTCTATGGATCCTATTTTAACCTATGGGGTCAAAATTAGATAACAAATTCATGACTCATATGCGTAGCATGCTTGTTATGGTAACTAGACTAGTAGCCTTATCCTTCCATTGGGTTATGGAGTTAATTGCACACTAAGACAACAAGATCAGACCTTGACACTTAAACAAAAAGAAAACTTGATTACCTATAAAATAAAAATAAAAAAAAAAATTAATACACACACACACACACACATAAAATTTAATAAAGACACACACATGTGCTAACGAACACTTAGGGAACACAACAAGAACATAAGCAAACTAGACTATATATAAACTAACTTGAAGTAAATTTTTTCCTCCTGAATCAAAAGGGAAACTTACACCATTATTTAATTCATGAGATGAAGGATTGAATTAATCATGTTAGCTTTTAAACATTGTCTTTGATAGCTTTAACTCCTCCATACTTGCCACTCTATTTGGCATGATCTTCAATGCAACAAAAATAATTGAAAACATATCACCTATAAAGGTGAATTCTTCTTGTGACTCAACCATCTTCTCATGGTACTCCTTAGCTTTAAATTTCCCCAATGATTCTTAATCTAGGCATAATTCATTGTACTTAATGGAATTTTGAATGAGATCAAACTTCTTATTCACTGTAAACTCATCAAGTTCCTCAAAGAGCTTTGTATACTCAACCCCATCTTCATCATTGTCTTCAAATTAAATTACAAGAAGTGTAGGATTTTTAAAGGTGTCAAGTTATCCACATATCTCATTAAATATTTTCCATAAGTCATATTTTTCCATGGAGGTATCATTAGCTCCATCTTTTATTTTATTTTCATATTTAACCTTTTGATCATTCTCATGAATATTAACCAACTCAGCTGATGTGATGTCTTTCTCAATAACCTCCTCTATTACATCTTGATCAAGCTCCTTATGAACAACTAAAACAAGATCTATATATTCTTTTCATTCACTCAATAATTTTGACTTGTTCTTGTCATCACCAAGGGGAGTACCTATAGTGAACTCTTCATCATAAACACTTGACTCATCTCCTTGATTAGCTAAAAATTTAGCTTGATCTTCTTTACTTGTCTCCCACAATATGGGTTCTCCTTTAATAAGGGATGAGGTGGGAGGGTGATGAAAAATTTTATGGGGTGGAGATGGAGTATTAAGTGTGGTGGATGGTTCATGAATGGGTATGGAGATGGAGGGAATACTATTACATTTTGAGTATTTGGAAATGGGATATTCTTAAAATAATTCTTGAGGGCAAGCATATTTAATTGGGTTATAGACATTTCATTTTCTTTAAAAAGTACTTCAATTTTATCATATACTAATTGAGGCTCTTCAACAAATATAAATTTATCTTCCACCTTCTCAACTAAGGCCTCTTTTTACATTGAAAATCTTCTTAGATAGACCTCCAAGATGGAAAAGCTATAGGTTATTGAAGAGAAGGCAATAGGGACTGATCAAAAATAAGGTTTTATTTCTTAACATCAACTTCTTCATCCTCACTCTCTTCATATTTATTTCCCCAAGACTTCACTAATTGGTTCCAATTTGGAACTTTGAATCCATTAGGCTCTTTTGAATATTGGATTAGCTCTTTTGGAGACTCATATTTAAGGTAGTGAATGGTTTCATGAGGAGGAGTGCCATAAGAAAACTGATATGGAATACAAGAGGGTTCTTGGAGAGGGGAGAGAGATACATGCATAGGTTCAAATTATTACACAATAGTTTTCATGTTATAATTATGAATCATATTCCAAGAAGGCCTCTAAGATGATAATATCTTGCTTTTTTGAGGAGGGATATGCATAACTTGAGGTAGGTTTCCTCCAAGAAGCTACCTCTTAAGATCTTGGACTTATTATTCAAGAGTATTAATCAAATATTCTTCTTATTCTTGATATCCTTATTCATAGTCTTCTTCATAAGGCTTCTCAATAACATCATGATCATATGGATAAGGAATGGAGTAACCATAGAGCTTTTATGGATCATAGGAATGATAAAAACCTTTATAGGGCTATTGAGGAAAATAGTATGGGTAATGAAAAGGTTGATAGGGATGTGTATAGTAGGAACTCTCATTAAATTCATCCATACCAAATTTATTAGTCAAATGAAACACAATATTTTTATCAAATTATTTTCTAATAAGTACCTAGGCTACTTATAACAAGTTGATTGCATTTAGAATCACCATTAATGTTTGCTTGAATGCTTCTCAAAAGATGATAGGTAGAAGAACAAACCAAAAAAATTTCCACTTTTTTGTACCATAAGTCCCACCTATCATGATAGAACTATTATAACCACCTTTTTATACCTAAGAGAAGGTTGTTCATCCCTCTCTAAATTTGGTTAAATATGGGATCATCCCTAAACTTGTGGGTTATCTATAGTAGAGGTAAACCTATAGATGAGGGGATAGATACCCTTGATGAATCACTTAGGATAACTTTCACTAATTTATTGATTTTAAAAGGGAATAAATAACTGAAATAAACCTAACTACAATGGTGATATACCAAACTTTCTTGACCACTACCACACATTGCATAATACACTAAGAATTACAAGACAACATGAACATACACACATCTTAGAATAAACGTATTACATAAATTTTTTGTATAAGGGTAAGGAATTGTAAGGATAAGAGAGAATAATTATTACACTTTAAAACACACAAGATAACCTTGATGACACAAACTATAACCTGCAATAGAGAAATAACCACATGAGGCAAGATAAATAGGACACAAACAAGGTGATATATATCTACACTTGATGAGATAGATCTTTATCACTACATGTAGTCATATAATGAGGTAAAACATCATTTTTTTATAGGTATAAAAAATTAGTATGTATTTACCATACCCATGTGGAGGATACATTTCAAAGCCAAAGTGGCTTAATATATAACATAAGTGTGAGAGGAGAGAAGAAGTGTGCAAGAGAGAGAAGGTAGAAAAGTGGCATGTAATTTTAAAAAATAAGAGTAGTTAGGGAATAGATTGAATATGTCTATTATTCCATGTGTTTATCCTCTTTAGATGTTCCATCTCTCCAAGTGGTGTGGGAGTTGAAAAGCTTATTTGACACCTTGACTAGCTTCTTAAAAGTCTCCTTCTTTTTGACATGTTGAATAATAAGTGGACTTACTTTTGGTTAGATCAGTTTCTCCTAAATTTTTTATATTATTTTTACACCTCTCATCTGACCCAAATAATTTATTATTGGCACATCACATGTTTCTGTTGTAAGATGTATAGAAGGTTCTTCATCTCCTTAGGCCTATTTTGCACACAAGTGTCAAAAATTGGTTCAGTTATCATAGCTCATAATAAATTCATTTATTTCCTATTTTAATCATATAATACCTATATAAATCCATTTTGATGTCTCAAACTAGGCCCAACCAATTGTTGTCTACCAAAAGCCCTGATTAGGCCTCATTCCTTCTAGCCTTTTTTTATTATCAATATCCTTGTATGAGTGTTGTACATATTATATTAACAAAAAAATAATATTATATGACCTTTTATGGCCTTAAAATTCCATACAAAATTTCATGATTTTAATTCAAGTGGAAGTCTACTTTTTCTGCCTATCTCTTCTACCAATTAGGTTTAATTAGGCCTCTAGGCCTAGAAAGTGGATTTTGGATATAAACTCCCCTTGAAATTTTGAAACCTATGGGAAGTTTTTGATTAAATTTAACCTTGAAAATAAAAACCTCCATGTAAATTTTGGTCTTCTATAACATTGTGATGATAGCCAACCTATGAAATGGCTAAAAAATAAGCCCTTCACCAGCCTATTTGGACTACCTTACAAAATGGACTTTGTCTAGTCACTGTCATGGTTTATTGAGAAAATTTTATGATTTTATGAGATAAAATAAGTCTAAATTGATATATTAAAATGATTTTAAATTGTACATATCTCCAAAATCTCTATAAAACACATAAAATAACATATTTATGGTAATTTGTACAATAGTCCATACAACTCAAGTACATGTGGGTGAGCCACTTAGATTGTAGAAAAATAATGGGTGGTTTTTAAGTGTTTATTATTCATATGGATTAAAAAGTATTCATTTCTCTCTCATTGGGTCTTTATGGCTCTCCTAGGCAACCTAAAAAATACTTTGAACTCTTAGCAATGATTCATAAAGTTGGCAATATGAATCCTCTAACCAACTTTAAAAAATTGAAGTATATTAAGGTGTATAACTTTCACTATGACCAAAATTTCCATTTCATCTTATATGATCCGTACCAAGCAAATCAAAATGACCTATCAACTAGAAATAAGCATTTTAGGAGATGTAAGAGCATTTGAAGTCTATAGGTGGCTTTACTAAGTTTATTTTGGTCTCTAATGACCTTATTAAGGTCTATTAGGTCATATTTGACCTCTTAAAATATTTATATTACCATCTTATTTCATCAAACTTTCCCAAACTCTCATTACTCTAAGCCTAGGGTTTGTAAGCCAAGATGACTTAATGACCCTAATTAACTGTTATCATCCATTTTTATTCTTTTTTAGGATGTTTTTGATCTCATTTAATGATTTAATATGATTAATCCATCATTTTAAGTTCTTAAAATCCTATCTAAGCTCCAACTAGATCCACTTCTTCAAGACTACCTTTGGTCTTTGTATGCAAGGGCTATTAAGACTGAACATGGGATGTTACATGTGTTTCCATTTGTTGTTGATTGAGATTTGAACTATTATGAGATAATTCATCACATCCCCATCAAATTAAAACATTATACTCTCTCTCTCAATATTTATATATATCTCTTAGTCTTAAAAATAAGCAACTTCCTCTAAAGGCAATTAGGTATGACTGTGTATGGAATTCTAAGCCTGTGTTAGGTACTATACTTTATTCCCCTATCTAGGCTTCTAGTGGATTAAAAGACTTGGTAACCTTAAGTATTTTTTTAAAAATCCTTCAAATACTCATAAAAATATGTTCAATGTGTTGAGAAAACTTAAGTCACTTAATCAAGCCTAGAGGTGAATGTGTTTTTAGGACTGTATGTGACTAACTTGATTCTTTTCTCTATTTTCTCTCTTTCTATAAATAACTTAGAAACATTTTTTTCTCATATAGTTTGAAAATTTTGGGTCTCATTATAGCTTTCACAAAATACACACACCACTACCTTGAGTCTTGAGAAGGTGCTTAGTCACTTGATCAATCCTATAGGCAACCAACTGCCTGTATATGTCCATTTGGAAAAGGTCTAAAATCTTAGTGTTTAGAGCCATGTTTAAACCTAAAACCTTATTCAAACTATTTAATGGATATTAACTAACTCTATACTATAATTCAAACTTTGAAACTCTATAATTTCATTACTATTACTATGTAAGATAATCTTGTTGGATGTAGGTGGTTATTTATGGCGAGTTGACTATGTTTAGGGATTTTAGGACTTCAAAACAATCCTTGGAGTATAATAATGAATATAATTAGTGATATTTTTTTAAAAGACCTTATAAGTTATATATATATATATATATATATATATATTCAAACTTCATTCAAATCTCTATTTCAAAGCAAATTCCTACAACTAGGATGGTTGTAGGTGCACATTCAAAGATTGACTATGCATGACGTTAAATTGACCTTGAAAAACCCATCTCCAATCCTTCTTTATATCTAAGTCATATTTTATGAGTTAAAACATTTCTCAGTGCCATGAAGGTTCAAAACCTTATCAACTCCTTCATTCAAATAAATCTTGAACATGACTGTAGGTGTTGTTTGAGTAGACTGTGTATGCATATGATTTAATTTTTTGACCTTATTCATTTATGCCATGAAATATTTAGTGGCCAAAATTCATTAAGATATTTCTCTCACTTATCTCAAGTCTATAATAATTTTCAAAACATCTTCAAACCTCTATGCATTCATTATTCATACATGTATAGTATGCAAGTTCATCACTTAAGAGTAGTCTTAACTAGCCATCACTTGGCTTTAATTGTTTGGAAACCTAAATTATCCATGTTCCTTATTTCTTAAATCCAACACAATGTTTCATGCCTAAGATAGTCAGCCTATAATGTTGACAACATTGATTTCTCTTAGATGATAGACCTATAGGTAGTAGGTGACTATTATGCAATATTTATTTATTATAACCTTAAAAGGATGAAATTATGAATGATATGAATCAATAATAGTAATTATAATACACAAAAATATCAAGCATGAAAATATATCTTCAAAATCTGTTATAAATGCAAAATAAAACACCCAACATAAATTGTATGTAGAAATACACAAAACATAGTCTAAGGTGGTGAATGCAGATATGACTATCTCTTCAAACTTGTACCTTCATAAAAATAATAAAAATACTTAAAGATACTTTATATTATTTTTTAAGACCCATAAAAACTTTCTCCTTCAAAAAATATTCTGCCATTATGCCTGGAAAGCTCAAGAAAGACCCCTATCATGGTTGACTAACAAATTGTAGACCCCTAAATTATTATCAATTATTCATATAGATAAGGAGATGAATCTAATAAATAATTCCCAAAGTTTTTATTTTATCAAGACTATAATCAATTCCCAAATTTTTATGATCTCACCTTCTCTCTCCTAGTCATACTATTCAAACCATTTTTGTCTATGTGAGCTTGTGAAGGAATCGATAGGAGAGATATGACATTTTTGAATTCATATGGAATTTTAACTACTTTAAAATCACTATGATGGACCTAAAAACAATTTATCATGATTATAACCTAATTTTTCTTTGTATTCTCTCCTCCCATAATATACTTGCTTGGAAAGCCTCTAAAACTAACTTTTCTTGATCATAACTAACTCTTTATGATTTAAAACTCTTTGTTCCATACAATGACATATTTTATGACCCTTATTAACCTAATTTTACCTTTGACACATTTTTAAAGCCACCACAAATGACCCTTTTACCCTTTTTGACCTAGGAGACTCAAATAGACCAAAACACTTAAAAGAGACTTACCTTAATATTTCCAAATTTACCTTAATAAATTCTAATAAGGTATATTGTACTCAACTAGGATCTCCTAAATCACATAATTTTAAATTTTTTGACTATAAGGATCTTATTTTAACACAAGAGGTTAAAATTAGATAACAATAACATAATGTAATGTTAAGATGGATGAGAAATGATCCATAGATAATGCCTATGCAAACCCATTTATACACAACATGTGACCTATAAAGGATTTTGATTCCATGTATAGGTACAAAGGGAGGAAAAAAATAAGAGGGATGAACATCCATATACAAAGATTAATAACTATTAATACATGAATGTAGAGCATGAAAATGGTAGTTCAGTTCTTATTAATTTTAATGCCTAAGCTGATATTACAACTCAAATGGGTATAGCTTTGTTATACCAAGGAGAGGGTTCATTTTCATAATGAAATTTAGGTTTTATATAGATCCGAGCAAGATTTTATGTAATTAATTTACCACTTGAGATGGTAGATAGGAAACTTGAATTTGAAAGTTGGTGCTCAAAACTCAAGATAACTAGACTCCTAAAAAATAACTACTATGAACCATGCTCATTCAATTTGGGTAGACAATCTGATCATAGAAATAACTATAAGGTTACTCTTAGATCTTTAGATAATCTATGCATGTATCAAGGTCATAAATACACTTATGTAGCTAGAGGATATGTATGTACATATTCCATCACCAACCCATTGCCTTTGATTTTAATTCTACTCTAATTTGGCTTCTCTCAAAATATAATTAGACCCAACAACAACCTTTTCTTATTACCACCATCTACCAATCGACATGGATATATTCATTGATGTTAAAACTACACATGATTTATTTAAATTTGGCCATGTCATATTTACATGTAGACTAGAGTTTTATGTACATCTCTCTTGGGGATCATATGTGTACTAACATGTGTACACTTTGTACTTTATTGTTTTTGAGTTAGATATGCACATAAGGTTATGAATAGACAGTTTGCATGGAAGGATAACATGAGTTTTTCATAACTCCTATAGTCTAACTAACTTTTACATGTGATTTGTGCCTAATTATATTTATCACTTTGAATACCTATGACTACTTGTAAAGCTAAGTGCATGCTTTCTTTGTGTTTTTCATACACACTTAGACACTTGGATGCATCCTGCATAAAGGGTATACATAGAAGGTTGTGTAAGAGGATGGGTGTTATATTATAATGGTATAATAGTATAGAGAATTTATGAACCATGTGTTGGTGTAGAGGTTAATCCCTTATGAAAGTTATAAGTTCTTAATTCCTCCCATACCTACATACTTTTCATAGATTTACAAATCTACACCTCACATATGGGAGTTTACATTAGACTATGAAGGGAGGGGATTATTTCACAAATCACAACCTATGAATCATGAGAGTGAAGTGTAGATATTTGTGATTAGGCATGAAACTTCATTACTTATACATGAAGAGCCTCTTGTATATGAGTTTGTAATAAATATGAATATCTCTGGTTTACACTCGTAATTAGAACTATGTGCTATACATTTTTATCTATGAATTCTAAAGTCTGGGAACTCTACATGTTTTAGTCATGCACCAATAGTTCTACATGATGGAGGGGATACAAAGACCTTATGCAAAAATCACACATTAATATATATTCATAGGTGAAAATTGAAACTTAGTTGATATGTGAATATACGCTGAGTAACTTTGATCACTGGTAGGGAATTATTTGTGTGAAAACTTATCTTTTGAGAAACTTGACACTGCACAAGTGTACAATTCTTCTGTATGGTCCCATGAGCTTCATTTATATTAGGGTTACTTGAATATTTAACAAGTTCCTTATTATATTTTATTCCTTCAAATCTCTATAGTAAAACTATGATTTTTCAAATTCTAATTTGTGATTTTCTCATATCAAAGACAATTCATCCTTTGGCCCTCACCTTATTCAAACTTGCATGTTTTCATATTATGCCATAAAATAAGGTTATATCCCTTGTTCCAAAGGCGTAATCATAGATTAAGTGTTTTTTATATTTATCATAATATAATTCTATTTAATTCATCTAAAATGGTTGAAGTAAATGCAATGAATGTCCCTATTCCTCTTATTTTGATGTTAAATTACTAATGAATATGTGCAAAAGGAATATTATGTTGATATGTCTAATTTAGAACATGATAATCAAGATAATCATGAATACCTAAATGTGGTGGATCCTAATCAAGTTGAACCCTTATCTAATTTTCAAAACCAAATTAGTCAAAACCATCATGATTTGGATAAAGTCTTAAAGCTAATACTAGAGGCTAAACCTAAGTGTCAAACTAATTTTTGATATTATATAAAAATCATGTGAGACATTTAATATTATTAATCAAAAAATTTATGTATGAATCCAATCATGGGTGTTAATAAAATTATTTTTGCTACTATTCATACATCTACACCCTTGGCCACATATGGTTTTCCCATCCAAAGTGTGGGGGAAGCATAGGATTTATCAAATATTTCCATGCCCATCTATACCCAACCAACCCATGCACATCCTATAGTGACTATGCATGTTACATCACCAACCTCTCTTACTACATTATCTTTTGATTAAACTCTTTTAGATTTTTAACAAAATGTGTTTTAGTTAGATCAAGCTGCATCTAGATCTTGTCACTCTATGTATTCTCATGATTTATTGCATAACTCCCTAGCCATAGTTATTTCATCCTATCCTTTACTTGTGGGTTTCATAGCTCATAATATTCCTTTATATGATGGAAAAGGATATCCAAAGTAGCATCTTAGATACTTCTATGTAAAAAATTTAGATTACATAGCTAATGACATACTATTAAATAAATTATTCTCAACCAGTCTTAAGGATTATGCTCTCCAATGGTTTTATGACTTACTATCCTAACCAATAAATATGTTTAATCCTTTGGAAAATCTATTTCTATCCCACTTATTTATCAATATTAGTGAAAATTTGTCTTATGCAAAAATTTTCGATCTCAAACAAGGGACCAATGAGCCTTTCAATGATTATTTATTGAGGTATAAGATCATATTATGTAATCTGACTAATGATGGGATTGTCAACCCTCTCATTTTATCAACTAATTTTAGTCTATGTCATATCAAAGTAGGGTCGGTGTCTAATGAAAATCAATAATAAGGTATAAATGATAATGACTAATAGTTATCAATTTGGGGTGGGGAAGTTATAGATCATTCACTTCTTAATGTGTAATCTACTTTTTTGAACTAAAATATAATCTATTGCTTATAAAGTTAAACACACGATGAATTTAAATGATTGAAAATAAACACACTTTGATGATATTGAAAATGATTTTGAAAGAAACACACTTTTAATCTATTTGCAAAAATGTAAATTAAAACAAATATAAACACACTTTCAATCTAAGTTGTTGAAATGTAAATGCTTTGAAATTGAAATGCATGAAATATAAATAGATGAAATTAATATTAATGGAAACACATACTAACACATGGACCTCTAGGTTTAAACATATAACAAAATACTTTACATAGAATAATGAGAGATATAAACACATAATAATATAAACATATAAATTCAACAATAGATATTGCTTCCTTGGGTGAGTGGGCCTTGATCTCCATTAAAAAAGGATTAGAACAACATTTGGATTTGTATAAAATTCATGCAATCAACTCTTTATTAATTATATAAATTCTTACAATCTGAAAATGACTCTTTTGTACTAACTCCGTCCTAATAACTTTTTTCTAACTCCCTACCAACTCTCATAATGGATGATAAGGTTGCATTTATAATACAACTTATTCAAAAACTTCTTATTTGAGATTTAAATTTTAAAAACTAGTTTAGAACTGATTATATAATCTTAACAACTTAACAAATCAATTTATAACTAATTTATTATTTTTAACAACATAACAAATTAGTTTTGAAACTAATTCCTATTCTAGGGTAACAACCTAAAAATAACAAATTCAATTTTTACATATTTGGAGAATACTAAAATTATCCATTATTCAAATATAAAATAGTTGAAAATGGTAGATCTGCAAATCCACTATTTTGTTGGAGAATATAGGTTCTTTCTCTTTTTTCCAACAATCAATCATAATCTTGATCAATTCAGTTTCCTCCAACAACTTGATGTGTGAGCTATTCATATTAGTTGAGATATTATAAATATATTTCCTTCTTGAAAACACCTATTTTTAGAAATACTATAAATAAATTTCATATACATACTTTTTAAAAATATGTAGTAATCATGTTTTTAAATCTTTGCTTTCATGTTTTCATAGTTGCAGGATTCTATATTTGCTATGTATATTTTGGAAGGTGTTATTTATAGAATTTATATATTTAGAAAGACCATAAAGCATGTCCCAAAACTTTTTTTAATATTTTATTTAGTCTTCTAAATCTCAAAATATATTATAGGCATATTTGGATCCAATTTTATGCAATTCCAAAGCTAGAATGATGGACTTCAGAGTTAGACTGATGGACTTTAGAACCAGGACTGATGGACTCTGGAGATATATAGTACAACTTTGGAACCAATTGAAATACTCATAAATTTTACATATGGAATCAGATCAGCATTATTCTTTTATTGAAATTGTCTATTTTTTGAGAGAAATCTAAATATGCAATTAGATTCAAGTTTAAGGATGTTTTTTATCATGGGTAAAAGGGGTTTTTTGAAATAGTTACCTAACCTTATATAAGGAAAAATAGACAAGGCCCTCAAATCCTAGATAATCATTAAAGTCTGATGAAAACCAAAAATAGTATAACATATCCAAAAAAATTAGAAGACAACACAAAAACAACAAAATATCAACTAGAATTTTTGGCCATGTGAGACTTTTTCCTAGATACTAATCATTATATCCATCTCCATGTTTAACCTCTGATGCATCTAAGATGATTTATCAATCTCATTTTTAGATTCACTACATTTGATTTTCTTATTGGTCTCTCCACCTTACTTTAATTCTCCCAAAAGATTCCTAAGAGACTCAAAAGCTGGTATACTATGTTTCATTGATGTTTTGCTCAGTTTAACAATAATTTTGATGTTGTCCTTTATTTATTTATTTTCTTGGGAAATGTTTTTTAAATTATCCTTAAATGAATAATTTTCCCTCATAAACCATCTAAGTATAGATTTTTGAAGCTCAAATTCTTCTTTAATCTTTGTTATCTTACTTTTACCATTCAAAATTTTTTATAGCTTATTAAAATCAACATTGAGTCAATTTATGTCAACAACAATATCCACTAAATGTTGAGAGACTTTTTTGTATAATTTTCCCTTTCCTTAGTTTTATGCTTCCTATGCTCTTTGTCATCCTCATCTAAGGAGATAAATATTAACTAAAACAAATGGAGACCCTCAATTTCCATCTCCTCACTACTATCTTGAGTATCCAACTAAAGGTCCCTAGAGAATGTTTTATATGCTACCTTACCACCTCTACCTAGACCTTGCCTATTTCCCTTTAAAAAATTTATTAATTTACATTTTATGCCACTTAAAAACAATAATTATTTATGCCGTGTGGGTAATCTCCTTGGTCCCTTGTTCATAACCTTGAAATATTTTTGGATCATGAAGATGATAACTTGATGTAGAGGTTGTTTTTATTACCCCTTTTCACATCCAAAATGGATCTCTCAAGGGAGTGTATAATGTATAAGGGTATGATTAGGGGAATGTGGTGATGAAATTAATTAAAAAAATGAAATGAGATAAATGAACAACATTTTTCTTGCCTTCCAACATTACGTATAGAATGAATTATTTCACTAATTCATCAAACATATGAGTTATCTCCTCCTTAGAAAAACCATTGTCCAAGAGAATGAGATCATCCCTATCCAAAATAAAATTTTCCCTTTATTATTTGAATTATCTACCCATTTTAAAAACTTTGGTAACCTAAATCCTAAGCCATGTAATTTAAGTTATGAGATCCTCTATGATATCCATAGACTTGACATTAAAAACCAACATATTATTATCCCAATCCTTCACAAAGGATTCTAAAATATGTTTATCATGACCCACCATCCTTTGCATGAAATGATACAGACCACCTATATATAAAACTGTACATACCTCGCCATCTTCCTTAAGATAGTCTAAAATAATGCAAGATGTCCCCTCTAGGTTAGGGATGTTATTAATGACTAATTTTTCCATTTTATATAACCTCTCCATTTTGTCTTTACACCTTCATAGCCAAAACATCAAACAAACCAACATAAAAGCATATGAATTATTTTTGGTTAATACAAAGTTGTTTGTATGCCTTAGTTGATTATGCATTAATATTACATTCATTCCAAAAATAACTGAAGGAATTTGAAGATGATTTATATGGGAGTCTAAAGGTATTGAGGATCTTCAGAGCTATATGAAAATTATTCCTGATTTATTATTTGAGAACTTCAAAAAAAATTATATGCATTGATGACTCATTTTAGCCTACATATACAAAATTTGACTTCTTTTATATAATAAATTGTTATAAATAACAAAAATATATAATGCAATGACATCTAAAGAATAAACTATATATATATATATATATATATATATATATATATATATATATATATATATATATATATTTCATTCTAAAGTAAGCGTAGGTTATTAAAAATTACATCTAAGTCCACATTTAAGAAATTATTTATACAAGATAAAATGGTATTATTTATTGATATATTGAGCCATTTTATGGCCTCATCATTCTCACACAATTAAACTCATGCATGTCCTCATACATGTTGTTAATTTCCCTATAGATTTATCTTTCTCAATCATTTATGTCATCCATGCTCTTTATAGAATTCAGTCCACTTATTTTATCCAAAATAAACATTTTCCATGTTTCATAATATTTATAGGATTATTTTATTATGTTATCCTATAATGATATTTTGAGTAGTAAAGATATATACATTCTTTTGATCCATTTTTTTTGTGCTCATTTTAACAATTATATTTTGCTTTACTGAAATATATCCTTAGTTGCGAATATTTGATCCTTTTTTTAAGGAATAAAATAAATATATTCATCCCATAAATTATTTCAAACCATATAAGATGAATTAACATATCCCAATAAACATTCTTTTGAATTTATCAATGCATTTAAGTGTTTAAAAAGAGCATTTTGAAATCAAAAATGTATTCATCGGGGAAGATCCACCATTTATTGGTTTTCAACTCTTCCCTCCTATTCTCTCCCACACTTAGACTTATACACGTCCTCATTCATGGATAGATTATATTATTTTTATTTTTCTCTGCTCAAAATTTTTATCAAGTAGACATATTTGTAATTAAAAAAATATAAATATATTTACAAATAAAATAATAAAATAAATACATTAATCATACTCCTAGTTGTTTTTAACTTCTTTCATGTTGATGTGGCTAAAATTATTTGATGATAAAATAGAGTAGAAATGAAAAGTTAATCAGGTACAACATTATTGCTTGTTTGGGAAAAGCAACCATTTACTAGTTTTCAACTTTTCCCTTCCTTTTTTCTTTCTTTCTTTTTTTCTTTTGTTCCTTGATCAACCATTTGTTTGTGTTATGATCAAGGATCTTTTATAAAGTACATGTCTAGATTAAAATCTAATGTTCTTACCATGACTATCAACAACCTAATGATTTTCATTATTGATTTTTTTTCCTTTTTTACCTTTTTTCACATTTCAAAAAATGATAACATGATGAGAACTTAGGAAGTGGTTGTTCCATTTACTCTAAAACAATCAAATAAATTATTAATTTGATTTTTCTTATGAATTTCCTCTTTTCTAAGCCAAATTTACCAAAAATCAGCCTATGTGTAAAAGCATGAAGAAAATTCTCCCATTATTCTACAAAATATTCATATTTCAAATGATCTTTGAAGATTCTCAATTATCACATGAATTATGCATCATCCATATTATTTTCATGGTAAAAAATATCTAAATGATAAGTGGAATTTATGTTCAACATCATCTTCATAAGCAATCTTTACATGTATCTCATTGGTCTTGAGTGTAACTCAAAATATACTCTAATCCATTTTAATTGTGATTTTGATAATCAAAGAAAAATGCTAGAAAGACTATGTTGCAACCAAACTATTTTGGAAAATTAAAAAAATGACAAAAAATGATCAAAAATACCTATAAACTACACTCAATCATCATATGTTAGATTGAAAATATTATATCAAAAGGTAATAAGTTGTCCAAGAACATGATCTATTTGAAAACTTTCCATCTGATATCTTAATTTGCATAATTTGACATGTTTACAAAGGTTATTTGATTCAAACATGTATAAAAATATAAATTAAGAAACAATGAAACAACCTTTCTTATGAATGGATATGGTTTAGGGATTAGTTTATTTATGAATAATGGAATATTTATTATAGCATTAAGTACTACCTCAGATTGGTTATATTATCATGGTTTATTGGGTGTATGGTCATAATAAAATTATTGATTATGGATGGAATTCAGGAGGTAAAAAAATTATCATTTCATTATTATACACTAGTTATTTTATAATTTCTCATAGCCAACATAATATTAATGGTGTGGTAGAGGCCACCATGAATGTGCTTAGTATTGAAATAATTGAATGAGTGGTTGATGGAAATGATTTGAAAAAGATTGAGATCATGGAGGTATATTGTTCCAAGTATTAAATACATATTCATAGGAAATATATTTATGTTTATATGAAAACTAATAATACATAGTTGAAATTTATTGATTTGGATGCCATGGTTCTCTTAACACTTTCTTGCTTCTTTTTGCGTCCATTAGTTTTTTGTATGTTGGCCTTATTTTTACAAAAAAATTGGTATTCTTACTAAACATATCCAAAACAATATTTAGTCAAATATTTTATACTATTTTCTCTTGAAATATTCCTTCTAAAAATTTTGAAATTATATATTCTTGTTCATCAATCAATTAAAAATTTATGTTTAACATTTTTTTGGTCAAGTTGCAATTTGTTTTATCTCTAGATGGATTGAATTAACTTCCATAAATTCACTTATGATAAATTTAAATTATCCATGATGAGGTTTCAACATGCGGCAATTATTTATGTCCTTAAATGACTCTTTTTCTAAGTCACACATGTTAGTGGACAACAAAAAATTGAAAGAAAATCTTCTTGACTATTCCATGCCAAGATAATAACACTCTATTAGAGAGGTGTGTGATCATAAATTTCATCATTAGTTTTTTCAAAGTTATAATTTTTTACCTTATAAATATGATTTGATAGTTTTTAACTTAGGTTTGGGAATCTATAGAGCTAGACTGAGCATATATAGAGCCAAACTGTACATCTTTATAGCTAGGCTAGTGGATTCAAGAACCACACTAGGTATCTTTGGATCTATACTAGTAGACTCCAGAGCTATACAAGCCTCTTAAATTCAACCTACCAAATCCTCTTTTAATTCTTGAATGTCTTATTTTTCATTAGATCTCTTATTTTGAGGGATTGAACTTTATTTTTATCTGGGAACTTCTATGTTATCAAATAGAGAGCTAGTCAATGTTTTCTCTAAACACAATTGAAAATTACAACAATAAATAGCATTGAATATTATAGTTATTTTATTTTTATCCATATATAGGGGATATCTATATATTATTTGGGTTTTCTATATATTGTGTAAGTAATTGGGGATAAGTTACTTAGTTTTTGAAAGTTAGATAGTAGGAGTAGGCATCAACACTAGTTTAGGTGGAAAAATTCTTTGTTGATTGAATTCTTGTTGAGGTACACATTGTTGATTTATACATGGTTATTGATTTATATGTGACACCCATGGTTATTGTGCTGTCCAATTTTATGTAGACCAAGTTGGTGTTTCCCACATTTGTGGAGGTGTTTGTCCAGCCTATGGCATCATTCATGGATTATAAGAATCATTAAGAACAAAGTGTTTTAGATTTTGATTAAAATAAAAATTATTCCTTTGTATTTGTATTTAATTGAGTTCTTGCATTAGTTATTTAATCTATTTTAATTTATTATTAAGGAAAATAAGGAGGATACACTTTTTTTTCATGGTTAATTGTGTCACAAATACCACACATATCTATCTTATCTGAAGGTAAGTCTTGGGGGTCATGTTTCAATCTACATTTTAGGAAATACATAGTTATAGGTTCAGTAGTGGCATTATATTTTAAATTCAATCCATATATTGTGGTGTTTAGTTGAACTAAACTATTTTTTTCAAGTTTGATAACTCCTCCATCAATTGTCCTATATCATTGCTTCTTTTCCTTATTTTCAATTTCCTACTATTAACCTTTGTTCTTGAATAGTTCCTATAAAATTTAATAATTTCATTCAGACTTAGTTTATTCACATCTACTTTTCCCATTAGGTTCAAGGATTCTCAATCATAATCATATAATACCTTTACTAAAAATATCTTACTGAGATATTCATTTAGATCATATTTACATCTTCTATATACAAAGTAGAATCAGTCTAGATAATATTCTATGATTTCATCTTATTTTATTTTATATGGAAGAATTATTCCTTTATATCTCTTAAAATACAATAGTCTTTATATTTTTCCAAGAATTCATATTCTATTTCATTCTATGAATAAATGGAATTTGGTTGTGAACCCATAAACCACCTCATAGTTGAATTGTTAAGTGTAAAAAGAAATAATTTCAATTATTGATTATTCATTTTGTAGTCATAGGGATAGATGTAGGACAATAGTTGAACTTGGAAAGAACATTAGAGACACTTCAAAAAAGAACTTAATAATGACATAATAATATGACTTTTTTGTAGTCATAGGGATAGATGTAGGATAATGGGGGAGGGGGAGGGGCAGGGTCGCGGGGTATAAAGTGACACTTTTTTTCTTAAAATAACAATAGTTGAACTTGGAAAGAACATTAGAGACACTCCAAAAAAGAATTTAATAATGACATAATAATATGAATTCTGGAATTTTAAATGTATTTTTTATTTTATTTTTTTCAATACCTAGATAATAAAAGTGTGTGAAATAGATGTAATTATGAAAAAAATTGGTCATTTTTTGTGAAAAGATAAGTATATTGCATGTGTATGAACTTACTTCTTTTAGTAAATGAATGAAATTTTGTATGAAAATTCATATATGGATAGGTGAAATGTTGAATATTGTTGAGAATATTTTTCATTACTTTTTGTTATATATATAATTTATAATTAATTTTGCAAGTCAAGACAACTAGAAAATTGAAACTAAAGTATACAAACACAACTTTTTGACCTTAACTTCATGAAAATCATTTTTTTAAAACATAGTGGATAATGTGTAGATTTTATATATATATATATATATATATATGTTTTTATAAACATTTAATTAACATTAAAAAAGTTATAAGGTAATTTATGATGATACATATATAGTTCATAATGATTTATTTTATGTATAAATTAAGTAATAATTATAAATAATATTCTAACTTTAAAAAATTCATATATTCTAAAACTATGCTTTCCCCTCTACAAACCCATATTATTTTTTTAAATAATAAAAGTTGCCTGATTAGATGTGTCAACAAAGATGAAAAAACCCTTAAATTTCTTAGAAATATCCTTGGCTAGTTCATGACAGAGTTTGGACCAAGTTCAGGACCCCCCTAGGCCTAAAATTGAGGTAATTTTGGAAGGAAAGAAGCCAAAAACATTTGTACAACTTAAAAGGGTGTACACCCCATGTAAACTAACTTTTTGCACAATTATTATTTCTACCCATTTTCATGGATCAAAAAGAGTGTGCATGTTCTCAAAAGCATGTACACCCTTTTTTATTCACAAATGTCTCTTGGATTTTCCATGAAATTTTCTCTCTTTTTTTTTTTTTTTTTTGCAAATTAAAAACTAGTTTTTCTACCGTAATTATGTGAATTTGGTAAATTCTCCATTTACTTTGTTTGAATAATTAATTGTTTATCAATTTTAAATATACAATTGTCTTATTTTGGTAAAGATAAATAATGAGGTCTGGAAGTCATCATAGAAGACCAATCAAAGAGCTAACAAATGAGGAAATTGAATAAAAGAAAAAAAAGGGGGCATATAGGAGAACATCCATAAGGGATTCTAGGCAAGGTGAAGCTACTTCCTCTACACCAAGAAATATTTCAAATTAAAATAACATGATTAATTATATATAATTTAGTCTAGATATGTATTCAAATGAGATAAGAGAACTCAACCAATCTTTGTTGCATGATGCAATTCAAATTTTAGAGCACGTAAGTAATGAATTTTTAATGAGTGATGAAACATATGGAAAAACACAATATAATTAAATATCCATTCATAATTAAGTTTTTGAGTATGATGATAATCAACATTAAGTAATGACCCCAAATCATGTGTCTCCTAATGAAGATAAATTCAATTTTCCTATAGGGTCTAATGTAGATAATCAACCCTCTACTATCCCTAATATGGTTAAAGTGGTAACACGCCCCAATTTAATACAAAATATAGATGTTACACCCATACATCCAAGGATAATAATATGAATACCAAGGTTTTTGGTTGAAATAGATGAGAAAATAAAGAACCTATGGAAGGTAAAATTTCAAAAATACTAGTTCAATGTCATGCTCAATGTGTATGGGACTATACATTTGAGAATAAAACCCATAAAAATGATGTTAACTATTTGTTCAATTAATGAAAATGAAAAAATGAGCTCTATGATTCATAATTTAGGGTTAAGAACATTAAAAATGGAGTGAATAAATAGTACAATAGTAAATAATCTATTTAATACATTTAAGGCAATAGGCAATAAAATTTGGAAAAAATATAGTAATGTATCAAGATAAGTAATAATGGAATCTATAGTGAGAAAGTCAACATTTAAAGCTCAAATTCTTAGTGAAACAATTAAATACTTGAACTTCAATAGAAAAACTCTAATAAATTCTTTAATAATATGAACAAGGATTGATGACCCTTCACTCATGAATTATTGGGTGTTTAGTGGTAAAATCCCATGAAAAGATAAGGTATTAGTTGAAGGAACAAGACATTTGATTGAAATTTTTTGGCATGACAACACAAGGGTCTCATATAATGTAAAAGATGTTTTTAAAATAATAAAAGGCTCAAAAAACTATGATCCACATGAAAAACACTTCTTAGACATGACCCAAACAAAATTTTATAAAATGTTTATTGAAAAATTTAATGGCCAATTGATAATTAGACAAAGGTTATTTTATATGTGTAAGCCTTTGTATGTTAAAATCAACTAAGCATGCACCACATGTTGTTTTAGGTTACATGTTTAATTTTTTATGATTTTTTAATGTTTTTCATTATATAAATTATATTTTACAATAATTTATGGTGTCTTTCCCACTTAAGACATCAAGAGAATAAATCCAAAGTCTTTTTTATTAAAGACTTGAGGGACAATTATTTTTCCAGATAAAGTTTAGATGAAACATGTAACAATTGTGGTGGATTGTCAAATTTGAAAATCTATTTACATAAAAAAAATTACTTAAATTTAGAAAGTGTATTAAATAGAAATACAACTAATCTATAAATCAATCCTAGCTCAGAGAAGATAAATCCTACTTACACTTCTAATTGTTGATACATTAGATATTTAGGTCTTAACCAAGATGGATCCATTGGACCTAGATAAGGGATATATTACCATAATAAATTCACTATGGAGGGTTATAAAGCCTCTAGTCAAAAAACAATTATGCAATAAACCCAACTAAGTCCTATGTTTTCATATTCACTAAACTAATAACAAGAAAAGTAAAGTCTAATCTAGTGCTCACCAAATATTATGGCACAAAGTGGGGTTAATAAACATAAAATTAAATGTGCATAGAAGACATATACTCATTTCAATGTATATATAATTATAATACTTGGGAGATAAGTATAAATGCATATCTATCTACTCTTATAAATGAGGAACAAAGTTAGAAATACTTACCTTTGAAGAATAACCCATCGAGCATCAATATCTCCCTTGGCCAAGGTGTTTCACAAGAGATTATTGTGGTATGTAAGAGTGACAAGAATAAATTATCTCTAAGTTACACAACATATCAATACATCCAAAATACTTCTCCACAAGATAATATTCCTATCTCCAAAGAAATTATGCAACCCTAATCCATGCTCCTCAAGTAGAATGGTAGATAAATAGATGTGCAATATATATCTCTTCTTCTTCTCTTCCTAAATAAATGATGAAATGAATGTGTTTATATAGATGGATATAACCCTAATCCTTTCCAAAATTTTAGGTGAATAAATTTGACCCAATTGACATTATATCATTATTGACAAAAAAATTAGGTCTTGGTTGGTCGACCTAGATCTTAAATAAGATTTATCAATTAGAGTATAAGGTGATGGGGCCAATAGTGTAACACAAACCATCAAAAAGGATTTTAGTCTAGGGAAGGGATAATGAAGGTGGAAAATTACTATAGGGTGGTGTAAAATAGGGGGAAAAGCTTATGGAAATCCTTTTAAGATATGGGTGTGTAGATATTAAGTGGTAGTATAAGGACACCAATCCTGTGAAGCACCAATTATGTAGACACCCTTTTTTGGTGCACTCATTAAGACATGAACTTAGAGAGATTGAGACTCAATGGGTTCTTATAAGATAGAAAACATTAGTAATTGATAAAGTATGAAAATATTGTGTGTATACACATGCCCCATTTGAAGCTCATCACGTGTCACACAGGTGAAACATGATATGGTGCTTCAAGAAAAGAACATAAAAACACATAAAATTGAAGATAAATAAAGTGTAATAAGGAGTAAATAGGATAAATAGAAGGAAAAAATTGAAAAAAAACATACTTTTACTTACCTTATTTTTATAGATAAAAAAGGAGATATAATAAATGTGAACGTGTTAATGTAGAGAACATTAGGTGAACCTATAGAGATTAGCAAAAAAGAGAAAAGATTGAATTTTTTTAAACATAGACATATATTCTCTATGATGTCAAAATATTATAAAATTTTATGGTTTGTAAAAAAATATGATAAAAATATGAAATATGATGGTAAATATTTGAAAGGTAAATAATTTTAAATAGTAAATATAAATTGGGTGAAAAATAATTCTTTTTTTTTTATTTTTACTATTTTGAGAAAATAGAGATCTGAGAGACCTAGTTGGAGACCAGAGAGCCATCATGATGAGGATATGATAGCTGAGATGGGGAGGATTAATAGCAGATATAATGAGTGTAACACAAGTAAACAATTGGAAATTTTTAAAAAAATTAATATTTTGAGTTGAAATTGAGCTAAATATGAAAAACTAATTGGTAGGTAAAATTTAGGCACTGAAATGAACCCTAAATTATGTTAAAGAAAACTAGGGGTAAAACAAGGTAATGGGTGGGAATAAACTAGACCAAAATTCCCAAAGAATTTATGGTAAATGGTTAAAAATTCCTTACTATGGATGAATAGAGTTGACCTAGTCGACTTAGTCCATAAAGTAAGGGATAGAAATAAGGTCGATTACATAGCAGTAGGTCGATTTAATTTTATAAGAGGGGGCCTACTATGTAGTAGTAGTCTAACTTAATTGGTAAGAGATATAAGTTTGAATGTTTATAATAATTCCAATATAGTTTATTCAAAATTTCTGATGTAATATTGCTAATAGAGACAAACTGTGTACAACAGGGTTACTGTAGTATCATAAGGCAATAAGGTGGCCAATCTAGTAGTGGATAGCCTGATCTAGTAGTGGATAGGCTATCTAGTAGTGGATAGGCTGATCTAGTAGTAATATTAAAAGGTTGATCTAGTATCCCAAAGAAAGTATAGAGAGGATTTAGTATTGAATAGGTTGATTCTATAGAAAATGGAAAAACTAAATTAAACCTACTAAGTTGTTTAAAATTTTAAGATTTTTTTTTAATTATTTATGACATGGAGGACTAATACATTATTTTTTATTACATATTTTTTAGAGAAATCATAGGTATTAGTTACTAATAGATGCATTATGGCTACTAGATCTATTAGGTCAATTGATATCTATGAACAGGGCATGACTAGTTACATTAGGATTTGGAGGTTTCATGGAGATGAGGTACATCTTATTAAGTGTTGATCTTGTTATCATGTTTGTTATAAAATGGGAATTATTGACCAACCATTTTGTATGGGTGATAAATGGGGATACCATAAAGGTGAGTATCATGCTAGAGTACATCCATTCTTTGCTTAGACTACTGATAGGAGGGACACCACTTATCACAAGGACACTCAATAATATTGAAGAGAGAGATACAAGCACTAGCCAAGTCAAAAATGTGCTCAAATAGGATATACCCATGTTTTAAAGTTATTTTATTTGATGTATATATGGTGTTAATTCTAGACATCTAGAAGGCCATGATTAGACTTGTGATAACACAAGTGATGTGTCATAAGTCAGATGATAAAGTATTTTTATATGTAATATCCTTGTACCAGTCCATTTTAGATCAGGGATCACTATATAAATTTGGGTCTATCATATGGGTCTATCTCATGCATGATATGTATGGGATGTTATCAAGAGGGAAGAATACCATGGGGTCAATGGTGTTTTGAATGCCTAGATATATGATATTTTCCCTATGGATCATCCAACTAGGTTTTCCCACATGGTGGATGATAGGTTACCTTAGGTGACTAAATGGTGGTAGGACTAGGTAGCATGGGACATGCCTCATGTGCTAGCTTTGTAGACAATCACATGATGGGAGATCATGTAGAAGCTTTACACATACATTACTACTATTTAGCTTAGTTGAACATGATGATGGGGTTGAATTGGGTGCTAATCATGGGCCACTATACTTGGTGGGTAGAGCCACAACTAGTAGCATAATTTTTAAGTTAATTTAGTTTCTAATTTTTTGGCATGACATTCTAGAGAACTAAGGGGAGAGGAGGAAGAGGAATACTAATCGAGAGACCTAAGATCAATCTTTAATGTTTGAGATCATGGATTGGTTAATCATGATAGTAGGTAGATAAAGTAGGAGAGGGCATGGATGTGGATGCCTAGATGTAGTAGGAACCAAAATAGGCACCATAGTAGGAGTAGTAGTGACCACCTTAGCCACACCATACATGGAAGAACCACTAGTGAGAGTGGGAATAGGTGAGGGTGATAACATAGGAACACCTAATAGTTATTCAAGGATAGATCTAATCAATAGAGGCACCTATTAAGAGAGGTTCATAATGTGTATGAGTGGTAAATCTTGGATTTGCATTAGTGATAAGGTGATCTATATAGGAGGTGTTCTAAGGATGAACTAAAATAGAGATGGTGGTTGGTGACATTGGGATTGGTGAGAAATGTTATGATTTTAAGCTGGATATAAAATACTAGTTGCATGTGATTATAGTAGATAGATAAATTTTAAGATATATATGTGATCAAATATCTACCTAGTTTTAGTTTTACAAATCCATTGATAAAGGAGATCAAATAGGGATCCCTGGTTATGGCTATGTACCATGATGTTTTGGATGGGGTGTTAGTGTCATATGAACTCACCACATTAGATGATCTATGGTACCATTTTTCTTAGCATAGGTAGTCTATTTTAAACTATTGGGGAGGCCAAGAGGAAGTTGTATACATGTGAAGATGGATTAAAGCCATTGGTAAAGGTGGGAGTAGGAGAGGCACATCCCTGACAAGACTTGGCTCAAGAGAGAGTAGTGCACATGGAAACCATGGTTCAGCTAGAATATGTATAGGCTTAAGTGGCCAATTTAGAAGGATACATAGTAGGATTAAGATCATGAACTACCTCATTACAATGTACCATGTAGAGGGGAAAGTCCTAGGCATTTATGAGCAACATGGCTAGGACATAAGATATGCAGATGGAGCCCAACCATAGAGTTGGAGCTATGTATTTTTTATTTTGTACCTTATATTATATAAAACACATGATATATATAGATATTGATTTTAATAGTTGGATTTTAATCTCATGATTTGTATTTAGTTCTGGTTATTGATGCATAGATATATTTCTTTCTAGCACATGTATTTATATTTTATTATATATACTATGGGAAATATATGTGGAGTGTTTTAATTCTAGCATTGTGTAATATACATGCATGGTTAAAAATAAAAAGGCAAAAATGACTTATAAAAATATAATTAATCAAAAAAAATGCACTACAAAATATATCATGATGGGAAATGTGTAATAACAAAAGATGACTAAATATAATAAACCAAAGATGGTAAAAAAGATAACAAAATGTTTTTAAACCATGAAAAAGATTTGAACCAAATTAAAACAAGTAAAATCACACTATATCACATTGGGAAGTATGAAAATCATGTAATAAAATGAAAGGTACAAGAAAACAAAATGGTATAGAAACAAAAAATTAATTCAATCAATCATACTAAATCACATTGGGAAATATAAAAGAGAAACAAAATTGAAAAAATGAACTTCAATTGATCAGACTGATTCAAGTTTGGAAGTATTAAAAACTTAAGAAAAATGATTGTATTCTTACATGCAATCATGAAATAAGAAGATAAAAGTGATAGATTAATTAAGAATAAAACTTACTATATCAAGATTGGAATCATTTCAATGATGTGTATCTCATGATAAATCATGACTTATCTCAAATTTGACACATGTAATTTCATTGTGATTTGGGTATTGGAAAATTTTGTGAGGAGGGCCAAATCCTAACCATGGTATTACACTATAAATCATAAAGGTAACACCAATTAGGTGGAAAAAAAAGGGAAAATATGTTAAAAGGAATGTTTGGAATGGTAATTTAGTAATTTGTGAAGAATGTCAGGTCCCATCCAAAGTGTTACACTACAACTCACAAATGGAATCCCTAGGGAGGAGTGATTAGTGAAAAAAACAATATTTCTCAAGGGGAAAAATATTAGGATTGTGGGAAATGAAAGAGGGAATGTAAAAAACACAATGTAGGCATCTATAAGAAGACCTTTAGGAAATATGAGGCACATTAAGGACATAGAAAGAAACTAAGTGACTAGTGACCATCAATATACATAAAGGATAACTAATCATAGTAATCATAAAGCTATATAAATATTGTCTCATATTAGTTTTTTTGAATAAAGAAAAGTAAAATAGACCAACCTTCCTATAATGTGTTCCCTATTCCTCAAGACTTCTTGCATAGCCATTAGCCTACTATGAAAATTGGATACTTATGTGATAAATATGGGGAAGGATGGTATAGTTTACAATCTCTAGTCCATTGATTGAAAACTCTATGAATGTCATAATACATCTGATTGGCCCATTGGGAAGGTAGAGGAGCAAGATGAGATAATGAAGTAGGCCATCACCAAGGGGAGGTGGGGCTAGTAGAGAGACTAGATGAGGCTTGATTGAAGGAGAAATAGGATCAGAATTAAGAAGAGACTCAAATAAATAGAGATTGATAATAAGACATATATCATGTTCAACTGAGGGAGGAACAAGATGCATAGAGGGTTGAAGGATAGTATCAAGCATCTTAGGGGCAAGTCAAATATAGGGATCTTGGTATATAGAGAAGTGATAAGGACCAATCATATCATGATCCATAAGCATGATCCTAAGAGGTTATTTAGAAACTAAAGGTGTGAACACCATATCTACCCTAGGAATAATAGGAATTATGCTAAAATTAGGAACTATATAAGATAAAATGCGATAAGATAAATAAAAAGACTAAAATAAAGAAGAATGATAACAAAGGATATCAGCATCTCAAGCTTGAACAAGACATCCTATAAATGGATCATCTAAGGTATAAACATCATCATAGTTGGGTGTATGAAGATCAATTTCAAAATTAGGGATGTATTTATCATCAGAGGTGGTGTGATGAATAGAGTGTTGAGTCTTAGTTAAGACAATAAGAATATCATCATTAGGTGGTTGGTGGTAATGTAACTTTAGATAAGGTGGAAGATATAAAATGAGATGAGGAGAGAGATTGAAAGTATTTATCTTGAGGTTGATCTCATCAAGCTCATCATCATTAGAATCTAAGAGGTTAGGTAGTATATTCATGATGAGTTCAAGGTGACCATGGAAACCTTATGTAGAGTTGATGGGAAATTAAAATATTGATATTCTTAGAATATAACACTCAAAAAGGGTTCAAAGGTTGGAATTTTGAATACACCACAATATTATAATTTTTTAAAATTATAAGGGTTAGTGTGGACTTAAATATTATATATTATACCCTTATGAGGTAACTTGACACATTGGTATATAGAAAAGGTGATAGCCCTCATGCGATGAGTCTATAGCTTACCAAGCAAGATATTGTAGGAGAGAGGAAAATTGAAAAGCATAACCTTCACTCAAATAATTATAGGTGAGATCATAATAAGGATACATACACAACCTAAGGCAGGAATTTTCATTTGGTTGTAGACTTGGCATATGTTACGTGTAGACTTAATATTACATTCAGAGTATCTAAGGGTTTTAATGAAGTTGAGGGGAGGTAACACAAGTAAATTAACCCTCATCAATCAAGGCATGATTGACTTAGATGTCACTAATTTTGACACTTATAAAGAGGGGAGGATCATCTACATAAATTATAATCTTATCTAGAATCATAGAAGCAATAAGGAATTTAAGAGAAAGATAAGTTTCCATTGTTTCCTCAACATGTATGGACATATCTTTACATTGTTGTAATATGTTATCTTCAAACCTAGATAAGGTAGCTTCACATCCTACTAGGGGAGGACACAAAATGTTCATTTTGAATATGAGTTGCATAAGGTGGTTATGATGATGCATAGAAGTCTGCATGAGTTTGATAATGGGAATTTGAGATGGGAGATTAGTAAGATTTGTGATAGGATCTCATTCATCGTAACCCATGAGGAATCTACTAGATAGAGGTGTATAATGTTAGATGAGTTCCTAAAAATGAGGATTATAACTGCATGTGAATCTATATTTATAAGATATAGGAGGTTTAATAGGGGGATAAATTGGTTGGTTATCATGAGAGGATGAGGTAGTTTATGTAGGTTTAGTTTGTGAGATATTTGAATAAGTGGTATTGGGATGTTGAATATTATTAGTGGTGGTTAAAGAGGTTAGATAAATTGTATAAATGGTATGAGAGGTGTTATCCAATGGATGTGTTGCAAGTGGTTCATCAAAAGAGATAAGGTCCTCCTACCCCAACTCTATTATGTGAGTTTTGGAATAATCTTGGATAACAAGGAAAGTGTGAGATTATTGGTGCATGTGGCTAGGATTTAGGTCGATAAGGCTATCAATGTTATTAATAATATGTCAAGTCTACAACCAAATGAAAATTCTCTTCACATATTAATATTACATTCACATATTAATAATTTTGACCACATTCTCTTTAGGATTTAGGTCAATAAGGCTATCAATGTTATTGGTGGAAGGACTAGGTTTATCATTATTGTCTTGATGGTTTGGAAGAGGGTATTTATAGATATCTAGATGAGAATTAGCCTAGTTCAAAGCTTGAATTTTTTTTTGTGTTTCATGAGATTTGAAGGTAATTTCATAGGCTTGTTGATGTTTATGAATGAGGGAGTCATGGTCAAAATTTAGATCAAGGAGGAAATTGATAGCTAAGTTACATAATTGCTTATAGGACTCATAAAAGTGGCCCCAAATAGCATGAAACCAATATAATTTATTTGGAATGTACCATGATTTTATAGGGTGAGTGATATCAAGATCCCATGGAAGAGGCCTTGGTAGATGATTTTAGAGTTTTGCTAAGATACTATCTTATGAACATTGATGTTGTTTATTAGAGAAAAGTGAGGATTAGATATGTGGTTTAAAGGGAAAGCTTGTTTTGAAGCATGGTCAAGAGCAATAGCTTGAATATTATGAATGGTATCATAGGAATCATTGACACCATCATTAGTAGCATGATAATTTTTATTTTTGATGAGCATGTAAGTGCCCATAGGAGGTTGGGATGGCTCAAACTGATGCATGAGAAAATATTGATGCTTGGCTTGGTTGGTGGCCTCTTCTAAATTTCATGGAAAGAAAGTTCAGACCCAATATTACAACTTAGGATAGAGATCATTATTGAATCTATGAAATATTTTATCATCTACCATGTTGTGTTCACACTTGTTAGACAAGGTATTCCACCGTTTGATGAAAGCTTATGTGGTTTTCATCTTAAGTTGCTTGTAATTAAAAAAATGAGCAAAGGTGTTTTTAAGGAGGTCATTAGTTTGAAACTCATGTACTAGATAATTAAATAGATATTCAAAACTAGTGATGGAATGAGATTTGAATTGGTTATACTAATCTAAAGCATCTCTGGATAGTGTTTTTGCTAAAAGTTTGGTCGTGGCAAAAGTGTTTAACTTGATCCAATATTTGTATAGATTTATGAATATTTTAAAGTGTAAATTAGGATCAATTGACCCATTTTATCTAATGGTATGGGTGATACCTCCTATATCAATATTGGAAATTTGAGGCATAAGAGATTCATTTTGAATATATTTAATTATTTTGTTAACAAAAGGTTGTTGAGGAATAAACTTTCCATTGGAATACCTAAGGGGGGTGGGGGGAATTTTGGTTGTGTGCTCCCCATGGAACCTATTGGGGTGATTTTGGAGATGAATAAGATGATTATACGTTTGTATCACCTAATTAGCATTATTATCTTAGAAATTTTTCATTTGGTTAAGAGTTTGCAACAAATGTTGATGGGTTTGAGTGGTGTTATTCATAGCATGAGAATCATCAGCTTTAGTATTAATATATTAGGTACTTCTATGAGTAGTGGCATGTGAAATATTAGTGGCTTGATAGATATTATTAGAAAAGGAGGCACTAGTGGCATGATTAACATGTGTTATGCAAGATGTACTAATATAAGGATTAAAAGAAGAAGCACTAGTGGCATGATTACCATAGATAGAAAATAATGCACTAGTGGAGGAATTGAAAAGAGTGGGTCTTGAAAAAGGCCAACTAGAAGTTGAACATGCCATGTTAGTAGAGATAATTGGTATAGAGGTTAAGGAAATCAAGGAAGAAGAGGTCATAGTATGAGAAGGAGTTAAAATATAATGAAGGGGTTGAGAATCAAAGAAGATATTGCACCCAAATCCATGTGAGAATGTGGGGGAAGGTGAATTAGGTTATTTTTCTTAACCATTTATCATAAGGAGATAAATAGTGAAAGTGTCTTTTCCTCAATGTTAAGGAAGTTCATTAATGAACAAAAGAATTTCTAGATTATACTCTACATTAGGCTAATCTTATAAAGAGTATAGAGGATTTTGAATAGAAGATACATGAGGATGAGTCCCATTATTTATAGTGTGAGTGGCCACATGTACATTACTTTCTCTAAAGTGGGAGCCACAAGTTGTTTATGGGAAATCCTATTGGGATTGGTAAATCTCATCATATATATTGAGTTCAACTTTGTGTTATCCTCAAATAGGTGTTTATGATGAGAGAGAAAGGTTAAAAAAGACAAAAATGATGCAAAGACAAAGTCAAAAAATAGGATACATTGTCAAATTAGTCTATTATGTGTTGTAACCCAACATGTAGATAAGAATACACATTCATTGAAGTTGATTGTGTATTACAAATAAGAAGGTGAAGCAGGCTGATAAGGATACACAATCATTTAGGTTGACTTTGTACTACTAAATAGAGAACTGAATGGGTGAATAAGAAGACACCGTGATATAGGTCAACTATGTATTGTTGATGGAGGGTGAAACATAGTTTTTAAGAGATTGTATCGATCAAGATGAAAATGTGTTGAAGCAAAGGGAAAATTTTATAAGGTAATTGAATAAATGATGAAATCAAACACATAATCAATTAGATCAAAGTGATTGATCTAATTGGGACACACAACACAAACCTTACACCAACATTAGCCAATACAAGTTTTGTAATATAACACACAATGATCAAAGATAAAAAAATCAACTAAAAATTAAATTATAACTAAGTGGTCATCTTGAGTCTCACTATATTATTAGAAGGCTTCGATTTTAGTGTGATAGGAGATTTGGCTGAAATAAGGAACTAGAAAGTAGTCTAAAGTTAGTTTTAGGATGTTTGGGCTAAATGGGATCTATATTGGCAATGGTACTAGCTTGGTATTAGGGCCTACCCCTTTACTTCACAAACCCTCAATGATAAGGGTGTAGGGTGCTTTTATAATATATACCATTAACCATGTATTTATACTTGGCCAGAAAACCAAGTCAACTTCCCCCTTGGTGACGAAATCCAAGTAGGTAGGCCTTGGGAAGACAAATGTTTAAATACATTTTGAATGTTGTGTGATTTGGTAGTTTGTTAAAAAGAGTAAAATAGTGTGAATAAAATTTTAACTTGAAAAACCACCTATTTAGACTATGTGAGTTAATTTAAGAATGCAAACAACTGAAAAAAAAATGTGAAATAATCACTAACAAGTATATGCAAATTCCTTGATTAGGAATAGTACAAAGTTAGTTCAAGAGACATTATATGAAAATAATATAGAATAAAGTCAATTGGGTCATTGTTGTTCTACATAAGTAAGGTCTTTAAGAATATATTTAAATAAGCTGACTATGTCTATTAGACATAAGACATACTACATAATTAGGTTGACCTAGTTAGCTATAGGGTTATAGTTTTGAAGACTACCAACTTATGAAAAACAAAACTAAAATAAATAGTGAATTGATAGACATGTAAAATAAAGGAAGCTTGGTGGGTATGAAGATGATTTGGTTTGAAAATTTTATATTGTGATGCTTTAGTTGTTTCTTTTGAATTCTACAAACTGGGTTTATTGGTTTGATAAAGTGCTACAAATTCTTGTATGTTAAAGAAGAATAAGGAATAGGGTCGACCTATTTGATAGTGTTTTTTGACCTATATGCTAGTAGAAATAATCAACAAACAAAGTCAAATTGTTTGATAATGTATGTTAGTTTGGAACTAAATAAGAGTCTTGTTTCAAACTGTTTGAACTAGTAACCTATAGCTAATGAAAACTTGCACATATAGAACAGAGTTATTTTGAAGCAACTGTGTGTTAAACCTACACATAGAAAGTTAGAAATATACCAACTAATTTGATATAGTACTATAAATATATAAAAATATAATGAAATGATAATAAATGATAGCATGAAATAAAAATTTTAAGGGTTAGATTTATGTTAGGTTCACTAGAATGTCTGTAAAGGGAAATGTAGTTGATATATAAATCAATCCTAGCTTGATGAAGATAAATCCTACTTACACTTATGATTGTTGATACATTAGATATTTTGGGTCATGACCAATATGGATCCACTAAACCTAGCCAATGGATCTCTTACCACAATAATTTCACTAGGGAGGATTCCAGATCTTCTAGTCAAGCAAAACTATGCAATAACCCTAACTATGTCTTATATTTTTATATTCACTAAACTAACAAGTAAAGTCTAATCTAGTGCTCACCAAAGCTTATGGCACAAAGTGGGGTAATGAACATATAATTAAACATTCATAGAAGACATATACTCATGTTAATGTATACAAAATCTTAATCAATTAAAGAGAAGTACAAATGCATATTTATCTACTCTGAGAAAGGAGGAACAAAGTTAAGAATACTTACCTTTGAATATGAACCCACCAAGCCTCAATCTCTCCCTTGCCAAAGTTATTCAAAATAGGTTGTTGTGGTATGTAAGAATGATAAGTATATATCAACTCTAGGATATACAATAGTATATGTAATAATGATAAGTATATGATAACTCTATGTAATAATGATAAGTATATGTATATGATAAGTATATGTAAGAATGATAAGTATATGATAACTCTAGGCTATCTATATCTCTAAAGAAAGTATGAAACCCTAAGCTATGCTATTAAAATATAATGGTGGATAAGTAGATGAAAAATATATATATCTTCTTCTGTTCTTCCTAAATAAATAACAAAATTAATGTGTTTATATATATGGATATAACCCTAGTCCTTTCTTAAATTTTAGACTAACAAGGTTGACCCAATCGACATTATTTTTTTATTAACAAAAATAAATTAGGTCTTTTTCTAGGTTGGCTAGGGGATGACCTATACCCTAAATAATTTTTATTAATTAGAGTACAAGTTCGATGGGATTGATAGTTTAGCATAAACCATCAAAAATTATTTTAGACTAGGGAAGTGTTAATGAAGGTGGAAAATGACTAGATGAGGATGCAAAATAAGAGGCAAAACTTAGGGAAATGTTTCAAGAGATGGGTGTGTAGATATCAAGTGGTAGTACAAGGACAAAAATCTTGTGAAACACCAATGGTCTACCCACCACTTTCTCGGTGCACTTCTTAAGGTGGAAGATTATAGATATTAAGACTCAAAGGGTTCTTGAAATATATAAAGCATCAGTAATTGATAAATTTTGAAAATATTGTGTGTATACATAAAGCAACTAGTTGATTATAAGAAGTAATAATATGTAAATTATGTGTTAAAATATGAAAAAGAGTCATCAAGATGTGAATTGGTTACATCTAAAATTTTTATATCTAATTTCATGTTTGAATTCAAGAAGAATATTATCTACCAACATGAAAGACACACACATAAATAAAAATGGTTAGATAATCAATTCAAGATATGTAAGGACAACTTCCTAGTTGGCACCATTATTTTGGTTGTGGACTTTGCTAAGAACTACACAGTACAACCATAGAATGAGGATAAATACTAGTATTATAATTCAATTCAAGTTGAAATTTTTGTTTATATTACATTCAAACATGCACCTAATATCAAAGATTACAAAAGAAAAAATTTGAGGGAGTACCACTTTTATATGAGTGATGATAGATCACATTATCTAGATTTTATCAAAGGTTGTTTTGAGATATTTTATATAAATATAAATGCAATAGAAATCATGTTTGATACACACTACATTTGGTCAGACAATTATGTAGGGTAGTTTAAGAATTATCGAATGTTTTATTGGTTAATAAAAATATTTATGCAATCATAAATGCATCATGTCTATAAATCAATCCTAACTCAAATAAGATAGATCATACCATACACTTTCGATTGGGGATACATTTATTAAGTGGGAACATGACTAATATGGGGATCTACTAAACCTGATTAGGGGATCTCTTATCACAATACACTATGTTGGGGAGGGTTCCAAATCCTCTAGTCAAGCAGAACCACATAATAATCTTAAGGGGGTCCTAATTTTTGATATTTCACCTATACTAATAAAAATTAAATTAAATCTAATCTAGCACTCACCAAATCTTATGGCATAGTATGAGGGATTAGTAAACAATCAAAACATGTATAGGAGAATCTCAATTAAGCTAAGTATGAGTAAGACCCTAATATATGGAATATTAAGAGTAATATTATTTAAATCCAATACTTATGCTACTTCTATCCACTAAAGAGAGGAGAAAAGTTATAGAATACTTACCTAAATGTGAACCCATTGAGATTCAATCTCTACCTTGGCCAATGGGGCTTTACAAGAGGTTGTTGTGGTTTGTAAGGATAATTAAGAAAGTCCAAAGCATCCAAGACTTAACTAAAAGATGAGATTCTCAAAGTATAAACCCTAAGCTAAGACTCCTCAAGTAGAATGGTGGAAGATCATATTGTAAACAAGTGTGAGTAAATAATTCTTGATTGCATATTGAAATAATAATTAAATGATCTTATATATAGGTGTATTTAACACTAAACCCTTCTAAAAATACCAATGAACAGGGTCGACCTAGTCAGCCTAGCGCAATTTTAGAAAATTATTCACTAGGTCCCAATCTAGGTCAACCAAAGGCTAACCTAATTCCTAAGTAAAAATGTCTTGAAACTATACAAGATCGATCCATTTGACTTAGCATAGTTGACTGACAAAAAATAATTTAGGTGAGGAAAAGAGGGATGGAAAGAGGGAAATGACTGGAGGAGTGTTAAAAAGAGGAGTAATATATTAGGGAATGGTTTTAAGAGCTGGTTGGATTGGTAATAATGTGTAAATAAGGGACAAAAATCTTACAAAGCACCAATAGTTTACCTTCCCCTTTCTCGATACACCCCTTAGGGTGTGTACTCAAAGAGATTAAGTCTTGATGGGTTTTTATAAGATGTAAAGTGTCAATATTTGATAAAATTTGAAAATATTATGTGTATACATATACCCCACTAGAAGGTTAACACATTTCACTAAATTTCAATAGGGGATGGTGTTTCTATAAATAACATAAGATCACATAATATTGAAGATAAAAAAAGTTATAGCATTTTAAAGCATAAAATAACTAAAAGTAAATGACTGAAAGGGAAATAACTAAAAAGTAAATGAATAAAAAGTAAATATTATGTATACCTTAAATTACCTTTATCACTAGATGGTTGTTTTCTTTTTTTTTTTAGTTTTGATTGTGTAAGGTGTAGATATTGCTTTTGACAAAACCAAAAATACAAACCTAAAGATAAAAAAACAAATAAATGTAAGAAAACCAAGATAATTAGTGATATGAGGATGGGATGTACTTGGGAATTTGGCAATCTTGGGTGACAATTGGTATGTTAGACCAAATGACCAAGTTAAAAATAATAGTAAAATGAGTAATCAGAAAACCAAGGTTATTAAAGACCAAAAAACTCAAACAAGTAAACCTTAAGTAAGAAAGGTAAACTAACCAAATCAAACCAAGGATACATGTCAAAAAGGATGGTAATCAAAAATTGATGTAAAATTAGTAAAAAAATGGTAAAATAACATTGATGAGTGAATAGAAATAATGCTTATCTCACATATAAATGGAAAAAGGTACATAAAAAGAGAAAATAACATTTTCAAGTGAGAAGTAACAAGCCAACCTCACATAACAATGGAAAAAGGTATATACTCAAGTGCCCATAACAATCAGATAGTACAATAATGACAAATGGTAAAAATAATCAAAACATGTCTAATAATTTAGTTCTATGGTATAAATAAAGGTAATCCATAGTTTCTCAAACATGTTGTGTCACTCTAAGTATAGATAAAACTGAAAAAAGTAGTACTAGCATGTTTTTAAGAGGTGAAGAAGAAGGGAATAAAGAAGAAGGGAAATAGATTTATAATCACAATTTGTCTATTAGGGGGGAAATGAAATGGGTGGAGGGGAGAATGAAGGAAAAATCAAGGTAGAAGAACTCTTTATCAAATTCAAGACACTCAAATTTGGTTTGTCAAAACAAGAGGACTTTCAACCTTAACGACTCTGAAGAAATTTTCTTAGATACACAAGTCTTATTTCAAGAAATGAAGTATGTAGATCATCCCATGAAGGATATATGCATGAAAATTAAAATGGACCTACCTTCCCATAATGTGTTCATTATTTAAGAACCCTTACAAAGTGGTAAATCTACTATGAATATTGGGTACTTGCATGAGAAAGTAGGTAGCACCATAGAGTTTGTTTAATTGTCCTATTCCAATCCATTGGCCTACCACACCCCAATGGACCTCAGCTCTATGTGATGCCAAATATGGAGTTTGAGATTCAATTAGAGATAGGAGATGTGCTTTTAATCATGTCTTTTGTTATGATTTTGACTTTTGAAATTTGTATGTTGCCTTTTATATATCATTACCTTTTGTTTCAATGATTTGTATTTTAACTTTCTTGATGGTTTTTTCTATTCATCCTCCATAAAAATTTTGAAAATTAAACATGGGTGTTGAAGATGATATTCATTTAAATACTTGGGACGTGGTTACTAAGAGAGAGAACTTCAAAGAGTATGGCATCTAAGAGTCATAAATATAGGTGAAATAAAAGTGATATCTTGACTTCAACCTTGTTTTCTCCAATGTGGAGTGAAAGGAAAGGAAATCAAGAGGAATGACACATGGAAAAATTTAAATTACTTCAAATCACAAAAAAATGTGACCAAGGCAAAAATGGTATACAATGATAATAAAGTGTTATTTCTTTATCTACAAAAGAAGCAAAAGTTAAATTTGAGAGCAAGGATCAAAAATATTTTTAGAAAAAGTAATGATAGGATGGTAATTTTATGAGGAAGGCTAGGTTATATCCATGGTCTTACACTACAACTCATAAAAGAGAAACCCATGAGGGTACCAAAAAGCATGTGAAAAATAAATGGGATAAGAAATATGGTATTATTTTAGGAAGGCCAGGTCCTATCCATGGTCTTATGATGAAACTCATAAAAGATAAATCCAAGGGATGCCAAAAAGTGTGTAAGTAGAGTATAAAAATAAAGAATACTATGGTACATCATGAGGAAGGTCAAGTCCTATCTGTAGTTTTACAATGCAACTCATGAGAGAAAGGGGAAACTAAAAGACCAAAAAGGAAGGATCAAAATTTTGTGAAAAGATATAATAGATATAAAGGGAGAGACCCATGTAAATAAGCTACAAAAAGTATTAGATATATGTAGATAGAAAGCTTAAAATGAAGGAAATGTTTAGGCAAAGTACATTTTGAATAATTGTGCATTGGTGGGCTTGTTGAAGACATGGTCTTCATTAGTTTTAAGGAAATAACTACTTGGACTAAGAATATTTTTGAATAATTAGGGTTGCCACCATTTTTGAGCATATTTACCTTCTTTATCATAGGTCTAGTCTAATTTAAGGACAAGATCACCAACATTAAATGTGTGAATTTTGATAGGTTTGTTATGTTGTTTGGAAATACGAGCCTTGTATTGGAGGTTATGTTGCAAAGCATAAATATGGTGTTCATCTAGGAGATCAAGGGTATGAAAGCAAGCATTTCATAAGTATTCATTAGGAATTATACCATGAAGAGATATATGGAGAGAGGGAAGTTCAACTTCTAATGGGAGAACTAACTTAGAACTATAAACTAGATAGAATGATGTTGCCCCTATGGTAGTATGTATGCTATTCTGATAGGCCCAAAGTAAAAGATAAATATGAATGTGCTAATCTATGTAGGTTTCACAAATTATCTTTTGGAGAATGTTTTTGATAATTTTGCTAGTGGCCTCAACTTGAGCATTGCATTACCGATGACAAGGTGTAGACAATTTGTGATTGATCTTGATTTTAGCACAAATCTATTTGACATATTTGTTTTTGAAGTCACCACTATTTTTTGAAATGATATTATGGGGAGAAATAAAGTGTCAAATTATTTTATTAGGAATTAATTCCCCCATGTGTTTGTTTAAGAAGAGGAGGTACCTCTTCTTTCATAACATAATGGAGTAATGTACCTTTAGCATTGTGATAATAAAAGATTTTATGTTGAAATACATATTTGAAACCTTGTTTATGAATACATGTCTTCTCATGAGATTCTAAGTTAGGAAGATAAGTTTGATGTTATATGAATTGAAGAATTTATTTATACCATGTTATTTTTCAAATGGTAATAGCCTCAATGTGGTAGATGTTGGTTCTCAATTATACACCTCTATCTCTCAACCTTACACTCTTAAAGACAATGGTAAACAAAGATGAGAAACATGTTGATATGTCATTATATTTAGGGGAGGGTTTGGCATCCAGAATAAACCAAATGAATAAAATGATTGAGAGTCACTTATAAAGATTATGGTTAGCTCCCTCCTATTTTTGGCTCTACCTGAACCAAGGTGAGAGGACCTAGGGGTAGCTTGCTCACATGGAGAGATTTTGAAATTCAACCTCCATGGGGATTATTGGTACAAAAGAACACAAATATGACTAGAACACAACCAATATTTCTCACTCCACTTGAGAAGGGTTGTCACATAGAATGAGTGAATGCTCTAGGTTAGATATAAGCTACTACAGATAGATGAAATTATGACTGCAACTTTCATTCTAAAGAATTTTTGATAATATGGGGTGAATGGAAGACTACAGTGCTGGGTCTTTAAAACATAAACTACAAACACATGTTATATAGGAAATATTTTATGAATCTACAAGGCAAATAACACTTATGATATGCAATAATTGGTATTATTTACATGGTAGGATAGGGTAAGAGAGTTTGATAATAGTAAATAGGAAGGGTGTGGTGGTGTGCTAGAAATGTTTTAAAAAAACAAGGTATCTTTCAATATTCATGACAATATCCTTAGCAAATATGTTGGGAAAACTCAAATAGAAGATAAATGAAATGCCAAATGATCCTTGAAAAGTTAGAACATACATTGAAACTAAGATTTCAGATGCTTTTCCATATCAAATCCATAGACCTAGGGGGCCTAACAAGTTATCCAACAACATATTATAAAATAATGTAGAAAGGGATTTATAATCTAAATCTAAGCCCAAGATGAAAAACAAAAATGATAATAGAACAATATATACAATCAACAACATTTTCAAAATACATCGCTTCACTTCATCAATAGGAAACAATAGTGAATCATAAGCATTTTCATTAACTTAAAAAGAGATACTACATACACCAATGTTTCAAAATGCTTCCATGGGGATAAGCATGGTGGATTTATTTCATGTTGGATAGGGCAGACTTATAGAGATGTTATCAAAGATTTTTAATGGCTATACATTTGTAACCAACTTAGTAAGAGGAAAAATACACACATAGCCATGATCCCAAAAATTAGAAGAGTCTAGACTTTGAGAGAAACAAAGACCAACAACAACCAACATAATGGCCAAACCAACTCATAAATAGAATAAAATCCTTTTATTAATGTCTTTTCAATCCTTTTTCAATTATATTATTATGGGTTATAATTTTAAAAATTGTAAAACAAACTTTCAGTTTCACCAAAATGCTTCTTGCTAGAAAATATTCCCTTGCCACACCTGAAATCTTTACCCATTTACAAGAAAAATCATAAATCTAACTACCTCTATGAGGAATGATTAAAAATTAGAGCACATCCTTTGATTTCATGTTAGGATATGCCCTTCACACAAGCTATAAGGAGAATATTCATAGTAGAGGGCCGAACAAACTTTATCATTATGTGTAACTACTTGGAGATGCTTTTGACTACTTACCTACATAGCTAGAGGGAAGAAATCATTTGAAGAGACATAGAATTTTTCCTCATGTGTAACCATCTAGAGATGCTCTCTTACTAATCAATTTTCAAATCATAGAATCTTTTGGATATAAATCCTCACCTTTATGCATGTTAAGTAAATCCCATTACCTTGTGATGATTACAATTGGAAAGCTCTAACTGTGATGAAAATAGAAAAGATTCATGGTTGTTTGGAAAATATGCTTTGGACTAAAGTTAAACCTTATTCTATTATTTCTAATCATTTCTATGTCCATGAAATAACCATCAATTTTAGCTTTTAAACTAAATATTTCCACATACTTTCGTTTGACATGCCACATCAGATCCAACTAGGCATTAGTGTGGCTCAAAAGTGACCAAGCCGATTAATCAACTCTAATCTAGATACTTGTCACTTCCTCATGCAATATTAGCCCTTTTAAAATCCCATCTTAGCTCACACCATTAGATCATATCTACTTGATAAAACACGAGTCATTGATCTTGCATGAGATGATCAATTTGTAATTTATGGCATGTAATTATGCCACTTATCATCTCTATGTTTATCCACATGATCCTTATCTTTTCAACCTTTACTATGCAGCATCAGATCTGGCTAGGGTGAGAAAATGCACTCTATTGGATCATGATTTTATGGGTGGAGAATTATTGGACACTCCCTGTACTTGGCCCTAAGGATGTCCCACTTAGTAGCCCCACAAGATTTCTATGTACCTTGAAAAAAGTCTTTATTTCTTTGCACACCATCATGCCACAAGGAAACACCTTACTAGATCTTTAGCCCCATTAAAATTTCAATTGTTTGATTACATCATTGGATATTCAAAACATGCTCAAAATTTTAATAATTCCCCATAATTTTGACTCTTATCATGCCTACATTGGTCCTAGGTTCCTTTGACTCATTCAACTTTGATGATGCATCATTGAATGATCCTTGCCCAAGCAAATGTGTGTCATTAGATATGTTGTTACTTTCCTGAGATCTTGACAATTTTTGATCTTGTGTTCTCTCATAGGGTCTTTGAATTTTCAAATCCTCACTCACCATTAGATCATCCTCACCTGAGAAAACATGATCCATAGATCTACCTTTATTTGAAATCAAATGGTTACTTCATAAGGCCAAAATTTGATGCTCGTATAACCATCTTAGAATATTTGAATCCTAATGACTACTTTTCATGCCTTAAAATTGATGTTCATGTGCCTATCAAGAGATGTACATGAGACTGTCACACCTGTAATTTGGGAAAAATTCTTTGAAGACTTTACTTATCGAGCCTTTTATTTTGTAAAAATTTGGTCTACAAGCTTTTTGTCTTCAATATTCCTATCTTCAAGCATCCTATTTTTGGTAGCAATTCTTGTTCTTGGGCCCTTTGGTCTTCAAGCTTTTTGTCCCCAAGAATTTGGTCAAGACAATTACTTCGAACAACTTTCCCATCATAATTTCTCTGAATTACTTATCTCTTTTGGACTTTTCTTTGTCGAGAGAATTGTTTCAAACAATTTATCCAAAGCATTTGATCCTTATATTTTTCCTGAAGAACTTGAACATTACATTTTTCTTAAAGAAATGAAATTATCTCAAAAATTTTGCATGGGAAAAATTGTTGATAAAAATAGACCTTCAGAGTTTTTATCATGGACAAAATGTTCAATAAAATTCCTTCAATTTTTTTGTACAAACATTTTTATGAAACAAATAGGTCTTTGGGTTTTTTGTAAAACATTTTTCCTAATGTAAATAGGTCTTCAGGTTTTTTGTCCATTAAAGAAGATTAAAGACTTATTTGAATCAAGAAAAATATTCAAACAAAAATTTGAAAAAAAATATAAGGGATTTATAAAATCTAAGTAAAGACCAAATAACACTTAGTTGATTTAACCTGAACTTGGCCATTAAAAGAACACTAGAAAATAGGAATATGGATAAGGGCTTAAGCTTTGAAACTCAACTCAAGCTATACTTTAAGCATTTAATCTTGACAAGGGCTTAATTACTTTAATGAAATTTTAAGCAGTAACATTGGCTCTCACTTGGGGATGCATACCCTTATGGGTGTGCAAAGAACCACAAAATGTAAGACCAAGTGCCAATCCAATGGGACACAGAGTCAACACTTATCAATTTACAAACAATACTCATGAAGGCTCAACAAAACATGATAGATTGACAAAAAAAAATAAAGATCTAAGAACAAACAAGAACATAAAAGGCACTATACAAACAAGGCCCAAATTAAAGGCAACAAAGCAATAGAACAATAAAGCTATACATTATGTACATATTTATGATCTCAATTGGGGAAATGTTTCAAAAAATTTCCTTTAACTAGTGGCTCCATAATTTTTCCATCCCTTAATCTCTTGAACTTTTCCAGTAGCTTGGTGGCCAAGATGAAGTAAAATAATTTTTTTGCATGCCTAAAGGTCCTACTTCTAATCTGTAATAAAATTACACATTGAAGAAAATCCTCTTTTCATGATCTCAAATCTAGATAAGATCATGCCAAAAGATTTTGGTACTCCTTTAGCAGTTGTAAATGAAATTGTTTATCAATTGCCATCAAGTGAGTACCAAACAATAGTGCACTAGGATCAACAATGTCATTTTTGCACTCAAAGTACTTCTTGAAATAAAACTAAAATAATTCATCCTTAGGTACATAAAAGATAACCCTATATTCATCAAATGACATCTTCCAAATAACATCTTCATTCTCAAACCCAATATCAAGAATAACTAGTTGCTCAACAATGTCCATATTCCCAATAGATCTATCCAATGTTACATCCATGTATAGCACTTATTTCAAAGCAATATATGAATATTCAATTACATCATGATTGGGTAACTCATTCACTTGTGTCATACTATCATCACAAGAAAATTCATATTTTGGGACACATACCTTCTTGACTGCACTCCAAAACTAATCAACAATAGTAGTATTCATCATTTACATGAAGGCATAAAACTTATATGGGTACTATTGATAATTAAACATCAAAATATCATCATCATCAGATGTATACTCAAGATCATCCACATCATCATCACTTGGTTCATAAGTATCACATGGGGATGTGAAAAGAAGCACTTGTCACACTAATCAATGTCAAAATCAAAATTCATAGAATTTACCTTAACATGCAATGGATCAAGCACGTATTTTACAACCCCTTCACTCTAAGTTATGTCATCATGTGCAAGCCTATTTGGAAGCCCCTTCTTAGTTATAGCCATCTTATAGGAAATCTCTTTGAAATTTGAGGCCAAATTATTAATAGTATGTTTGATCTTGGCTATCTTAGATAATGTATTTTTAGGATCAACCAAATTTACATCCACATACTTGTTTAGGGTCTTACCCACAACTTTTATGTTACTTGCAATTTGGATGGACATATTGAATGTCAACCATAAGTTCGTAGGAGCCTTATCCCTTATGCATCCTTCTTATCAAAAGAATCATATTACTTTATCAAGCATGTTGTCTCACTAGGCTATATGTTCTCAGGTAGCTACATCATAGCATTGTTGAACCTTGCATTGAAGTCATACACACACTCATTAGGATTATTTTTGATGTTTTCAAACTCATCCAAAAGAAACCTTGGATAAATCTTATCACCATATTGATTTCTAAAAACATTCTTCATCTCTTCCCATGAATCAATGCATCCATGGGGAATGAAATTGCACCATTCATGATCATCTTCCTTTAGCATGTGATTAAATAAATTAATGCACACATCCTCATGCTCAACCTCATAATCTTTAATGACATTATGAAAATCCCTCAAATGTTGATCACCACTCACTACATTGTTCCCTTAGAATCTTGGAATGAATTTCCTTACTTTGTTTGGGACTTTATTAGGATAACCTTCCATGTCATCAAAATTTATAGGCCTAAATCTAGGAATACATAATGCAGGATGCTCATTCTCATCTTGATCCCTATACCTCATGATTGGTTCAATGGTAGGTTTAGGAACAAATGGAAAAGGGATGCGATGAGGTGTACAAAGTGGGCTTGGTCAGCTAGTTGAGAAGGAGATGGATAGTAAATGGGGTTGTATGATTCTAAATCACTAGAATAATTATGATAATCCTTAACAATAAGAAGTTCAACAAACAAAAGTTTAGACTTACTAAAATCTTGACTTCCCAAATAGTCCTTTATAACCACATTATGCTTTTTAATAGGCCTCCAAATGTTTTTGCTTCTTTTCTGATGAAAACTTAAGGGAGAGACAAGTTTCTTAAATGAGTCACCTTTGAAAGATGACCTCAGTCCTTCTAACTTTTCAAGCAAAAAAACTCTCAAATCTAAAGATATTTAAAGTGAGCACTGATCTTTATTAAAAACTAAATTAGTTTTTAGAGTTGCCACTAGAAGAAAAATTCTAGAATATAACCATTTATAGACTTGTAGTGATACATAATGAAACCATATCTTAATAAAATTAGTGATGATGTATGAAATAAAATACAAAAAAAAATTAGATTCATGTTCAAATAGTGAAAATCACCCTAAACATGACAAATTTCTAACTTTTTGAAACAAATTTAGAAGATGTTAGTTATCAAATATCTCAATTCCTGGCATGTCCCTAGTGGAGTGATGAGATGTTGATGGCAAAGATAGTCTGGCTATAGAAAATAGGTAGAAAACTTCCAAAAAATTACTTACATCTCTTTGTAGGAGTCCCCAGCAACACAAGTACCAAGATTCAATGTTTTATTCCTCAATAATGGTGCTAGATGAGTATTGTTTCCCAGTTTTACACCTCTATTGCTTGACCTTTCACACTTGGAAAAAATGGTAAACAAAGATGAGAAACTTGTTGATATGTCATTATAGTCAGGGGAGGGTTTGGCATTCAAAATGAATTGAATAGAGAAAATGACTGAGAGGCACCTACAAAGGGTATGGTTAGCTTCCTAATACTTTTGGCTCTTCTAAAACCAAGGTGAAAGGACCTATGGGGTAGCTTTATCACATGGAAAGATTCTAAAATTCAACCTCCATAGGGATTATTGGCACAAAAGAACACAAATCTGACTAGAACACAACCAAGCTTGCCCACTCCACCCAAGAAGGGTTGTCACATATAATGAGTAAATGCTCTAGGATAGATATGATCTACTAAAGATAGATGAAATTATGACAAAATTTCATTCTAAAGAATTTTCAACAACATGGGGTGAATGGAATACTACAGTGCTAGGTCTTTAAAGCACAAACTACAAACACATATTATATAGGCAATATTTTTGCATCTATAAAGAAAATAACACTTGTGATATGCAACAAGGGGTATTATTTTTTAGGTTAGGATATGGTAAGATAGTTTGATCATATTAAAGAGGAAGGGTGTGATAGTTTACTATAAAAATTTTCAAATAATAGGGTATCTTGCAATATTCATGATAGTATCCTTAGCAAAGATGTAGGAAAAATTCAAATACAATATAAAGAAAATTCTGAATGATCCTTTCAAGGTTAGAAAATACACTAAAACTAAGATTTTATATGATTTTCCCTATCAAATCCATAAACCTAGGGTACCCTAACAAGTTATTCAACAACATATTCTAAAATAATGTAGAAAATGATTTATAATCTAGATTTAAGCCCAAGATGACAACTAGTAATGAGCATAGAATAAGATATCTAGTCAACAACATTTACAAAATGCATCACTACACTTCATCAATAAGAAAAAATAGTGAATCAGAAGCATTTTCATTAACTTGAAAAGAGATACTACATACACCAATGTTTAAAAATGCTACCATGGGGACAAGCATGTTGGATTTCTTTCATGTTGGATAGGGGAGACATATAGAGATGCTCTCAGATATTTATAATGGTTTTAAAAATGTAGCCACCTTAGAAAGAAATGAAAAATACACACACAACCATGATCCCAAAATTTGGAAGAGCTTAGACTTGGAAATAAAAAAAGACCAATAACAACCAACATAATGGCCAACCCACCTCTTGAATAGAATACAAGGCTTTTATTTATACATTTTCAATCCTTTTTCAATTTTAGGATATTGGGTCACAATTTGAAAAATTACAAAACAAACTTTTAGTTTCACTAAGATGCTTCCAGATAGAAAATATTCCCTTACCACACCTGATATCTTCATCCATTTGCAAGAAAAATCATAAATCTAATTGCCTCTATGAGGAATGATGAAGATTTGGAACACATACTTTGATTTCATAGAAGGATATTCCTTTAACATGATCTAGAAGGATAATATTAATGATAGAGGGCTAAAAAAAAAATCATTGTGTAACTACCTGAAGATGTTTTTTATTGCTTACCTGCACAATTGGAGGGAGGAAATAATTTGAGGATCCAAATAGAATTTGTCCTCATGTTTAACCATATAGAGATGTTCTCATGTTAATTGATTTTTAAATCATGGAATCTTATAGATATAAATCCTTCCCTTTGTGCATTCTAAGGAAAGCCTATTACCTTGTGATGATTATAATTGGAAAGCTTTAGTTATGATGAAAATAAAAAATATATGTGGCCATTTGGAAAATACAATTTGGATTGGTAGTTAGAAATTATTCTATTACTTCTAATCATTTCCATGTCCATGAAAGAACTATCAATTTTAGATTTTAAACCAAAGATTTCCACATACTGACATTTGGCATGCCAAATCAGATCCAACTAGGCTAATTAATCAGCTCAAATCTAGATACTTGTTACTTCCTCATGCAATATAAGCCCTTTAAAAAGTCCATCTTAGCTTGAACTATTAAATCATCTTTACTTGAGTAAATGTGAGCTATTGATTTTGTATGAGATGCTCAAGCTATAATTTGTGGTACATAATTATGCCACTTATTGTCTCTATGTTTGTCCATAAGATCCTTGTCTTTTCAACCTTGTCTATGGACCATCAGATCTAGCTAGGGTGAGAAAATGTGGTCCATTAGATCATGATCCAAGGGATGGAGTGTTATTGGACACATGTACTTGGCCCTAAATATGTGCCACTCAGTAACCCCATGGGATTGTTTTCTACCTTGAAAATAGATTACTTTAAGTTCCACCATGCCACATGGTAGTACCTCTATAGATCTTTGGCCTCATTGAACTATCAATTGTCTTCTTGCATTGTTGGATCTTTGAAACGTGATTAAACTTTTAATCATGCCATGTGAGCTCAACACTTGTCACACCTAAGCTATTCCTAGGTTCCTTTAACTTATATAGCTTTGATCACACACCATCAAATCATCCCTACCCAATTAAACATGTGTCATTAGATATATTACTACTTTCCTAAGATCTTGACACTTGTCAATCTCACATTCTCTCACAAGGTATTTGACTTCTTAAATACTTATTCATTTTTGGATCATCTTCACCCAAGAAAATGTGAGCTATAGATATTCCTCCATTTTAAATCAAATGGCTACTTTATGGGGCTTAAATTTTATGCTCGTGAAACCATCTTAGAACATTTGAATCCTAATGATTACTCACCATGCCTTAAAATTAATATATGTGTGCCTATCAAAAGACATCCATGAGACCATCATACTTGTAATTTAAGCAAATTTATTTAGGGACTTTGGTTATCAGGCCTTTTGTTCCATAATAATTTGGTCTGTAAGCTTTTTATAATCGGCATTCCTATCTTTGGGCATCCTATTTTTGACAATAATTATTTTTCTTGAGACCTTTGGTCTTTAATATTTTTGTCCATAAGAATTTGGTTGGGATAATTGCTTTAGATAAATTTAATTCAATAATTTCCCTAAATCACTTATCTCTTTAGACTTTTCTTTATTAGGAGAATTATTTTGGACATTTTGTCTAAAATAATTTCTCTGAAGTAGTTGATCCATATATTTTTACCAAAGAAATTGAACCTTACATTTTTCCAAAAGAAATGAAATTTTGTCAAACTTTTTGTGTGGACAAAATGCCTAATAGAAATAGACCTTCAGACTTTTTTCCATGGATAAAATGCCTGACAAATTTCCTTCAAGATTTTTGTACAAATTTTTTTTGAAACAAATAGGTCTTCAGGTTTTTTGTAAAACTTTTTCCTTGACACAAATAGGTCTTTGGGATTTTTTTCCACAACAAAAATCCCTAAGACTTATTTGCATCAGGTAAAGTGTTTGAACACAAAAGTCCAAAAACATCTAAGGGCTTTATACACACTAAGTAAAGACCAAATAACACTTAGCATATTTAACATGAGCTTGATCTTTGAAAGGAACACTATAAAATATGAATATGGCTAAGGGTTTATGCTTTGATACTCAACTCATGCTATACTTTAGGCATTTACACTTAATAAGGGCCCAATTGCTTCAATAAAATTTTGAGCACTAACAATAGATAAGCAAATCTAGTGGTTGAGTAGAATATGGAGATTTTTTTATTTGTATATGTAAAGTAGGATTAGAAAAAACTTAGTGTGGATGAAAGAGAGAAGTTGAAGAAACTAGGGAATTAGCAATGGAATTTTGATCTCAAGGGATAGGTTCAATAATGAATGAAATGATGTTTCTGGGGAGAGTGGTTGAAATTTGATGATAAATAATGATATTTTTGATTTTATATTGGTAATCACCATTGACTTGGTGGTAAATAAGTTGATAATCACCTAAATCATGTAGGTATTGAATGTATAAATCAAGAGCAACTCTCATGCCTAAGATTAGAGATTCATATTTAGCCATATTATTATTGATATCAAAGGTGAATCAAAAATATAAAGGAATTATGTTTCCAAGAGGACTTATAAGAATGAAACCTACCATATCTCCTTGAAGGCATTTATCACCATCAAAGTGAAGGGTCCAAGTATCCTCATGCAAGTCGACAATAATTTTAGGAAGCTCTTCGATAACTACCTTAGGTTTAGTAGTATCAGAAGGACTAAAGGAGTCATAAAGGTTATTAGCTTCAAGATCAGTGGTAAATATATGAAATTAATATTTAAGTGAGAAATCTTGATTAAGACCTTAAATTTAGAGAATATTGTCATCTAGAAGACTATCTTGAAGGTGATTGGTAGCTGGTACAAGAACTGTAATAAGTTGATCGTCTATAACTTGCCCTTTAACAACTTTTTGAGTTATAATGTGGAGATCAAATTCTATAAGGAGGAAAATCCATTTTCCAATTATATCTCCAAGAATAAAGGCTTTGTATAAAAAGTGATGAAGGGGGTCAAAATGAATGATGACATAAGTAGTCTAGTAAAGCATGTAATGGTGAAGCTTTTAGCTATACAATAGATAGCAAGGCAATCTTGTTCAACTTTGGTATAATGTGTTTCATAATTGATGAGTCCTCAGTTAATGTATTAAATGACATACTCTCTTATAGTACCATCTTTTTGGGCAAGCATTACCCCAACTGATATAGGTTTGGAAGAAGTATAGAGGATCAAAGGTCGATCATTAGAAAGAGGATGAAGTGTGGGTGGATGACTCAATGAACATTTCATTTTATCAAATTATTTTTTACAAGGGTCTATCCATTTTAAGGCATTACCTTTCTTAATAAAATAATTGATGAAGTGGATGAAGTAAGCCATTTTGGGGATGAATCATCTAATTGCCCCAAGTTTACCTAAGTATAAATGTCAGGAATGGAATGAGGAATAGACATGTTAATGATAGCACTAATATTAGTGAGGTAAACATAAATTCCATAGAGAAATACTAATAATCCTAATAATTTTATAGATGTGACACCAAATACACATTTTTAAGGATTGAGTCTTGTGCACCAAATTTCAACTTCAAGCAATATTATCAAAACTAGCAATAAAACCTAAAATTTAATAGTCCCAATAGGAATGGATAAAATAAGTAAATTAGAATAAATATAAGATGCTTAACATCCTTTTTACCTCTTCATACCTCCATTATAGGACTTGTACTTGAATGATTTTATATCAAATTTTGGAATGTTTGATTGCCTTGAGAACTCTTGACAATGGCTTCCAATGCTTGAGTGAAGTGGATAATGGCTTGGATGAGTGCTAGAATGCTATTATGGATGCGATGAGAGTGACAATATGGGAGCTTGATGACTTGATAGATGAATTTTCAAATTAGTTTGAGGGTAGAGGGAGAGCTTGGTTTTATAGGCAAGGAGGGAAAGATCAATGGTCCAAATTCAAATTTGGGCCATTGATATCAAAGGCTGGGAAATTTACATGGAATTTTTAATTCCATGGAAATCTCTAAAATTAGAGAATTCTAGAGAAGGGGGATAGATTGGGAAATATTTATAGAATACTCCAATTATATAAATCTCCCCATAGGGTTTAGGGTTTTATGAGAGGATCATTTTGGAATTTTAAATTGACTAGTTGGTTTAGGGGGTAGGTTAGTAGATAATAGGTCTTATTATGGGTGTAATGAGATAATTAATTGGTTTTGGGATGGGATAAATTTTTATGGGATATAGGAATGGGATGGGGATTATTATACTATTAATCAATTTAGCTATTAAATATATATATATTGGACTAAATTATCAAAAATTAGTGTTATTAGTATACTTAGTAGGGAGAGAATAATTTAGTGCATACAAGTCTAACCCAATATTTAAGAAGATAAAAGATGATAGAAAGATCTGATAGATGAGTCTTACAACTTTTGGATTTAGTATGAGGATATCCACATAGGTTTCAATAATTTTATGTATAAGATCATGAAATATGTGGGTCATCACTCATTAGTAAGTGGTGATATTGTCAAGATCACTAATAGGGGCATTTTGCAAGTAGTGATATTATCAGGTTTAGGAAAAATGGGTAAGGGTTAGGCTAAAGGGGTTAGTTTGGATGGTTTGGGATGTTGGATAGGTTGGTTAGCTAGGTGGATTGGGTAAATTAGATAGATAAGATATAGTTTATTAGATGATTGGGCTATGTTAAGTAGGTGATTTAGGGTGCTAAGGTGAGTTATTTAGGTGGGTTAGGTTTAAGTGGATATTTGTGTTTAGGGTTTTTGGGGTTCTGGGTAGTTTGAGTAGGATTGATGAGATAGGGGTTTAGGCTTGGGTGATATAAGTAATAAGGGTGGGATAGGGATATAAGTGATAGGGATTGAAGGATTTAGGAATTAGTTAAGGTTGGTAGGGATTTGAAGAGTGAGGCTATATGTGTAAGGATAGAGTTTTGATGATGGGAATAGTGATAGGTGGATGGTGATTAGTAAAGGAGGATATAGGCATGATGACATCACAATTATGATGGCTTAAGGTGTTACATGAGATTTGGTAGCTAACACTAGTGGAGATCATGGTGTTGAATGTAGTTAGATTACATGATGTGGTGACTATGCTAGCTATAAGCATTAATCAAGATTTGATCATAACCTTGGTGGAACACTGGCATTCAAAGACCAATACTTTCTATTTTTTACTAGAGAGATGACTATGACATTGGAGTATGTATATAGGATATTCCACCTACCCATTAGAAGGGCTAGGATATATTGTAATTCTTGTGCATTAGCTCAGACACCTTAGTGGCTAGGCATGAGTTTATAGATAGTGATGTAGGATTGATTTATTGATATTGATAGGTGCCTATATGAGGGGACTTTGGACCATTTGACACTGGTAGTTATGTCTCTTGTGTTTATCATTATTTTGATAGAAAAGAGTGGATAGTGGTTCTAGCTTGGGATAGGAGATGTTATTTTTGACATGATTCATGATCATCGTGTGTTTGCCTAGGGGCCTATTTTGTTAGCACATTTGTATAGATAGCTATACCTAGGTGCATATAAGGGAGCTTAGAGTTTTGTTCCTTAATTTTTGATACAAATATGGAGTTGGGAGCATATTTCTATCTATTAACCATTGGGTACAATTACCATTCACAAGCTTAGGCAGTCGATGGTATTTCATTGGCATTTGATCTTAAGAGTGGAGCTATGACATGTTGGTGAGGTGCATTTTTATAGAGATGCATTTGATAGCTTATGACCTAAGAAGATTACATGGATTCCCTATAGAGGCATTATATTTGTTGGGATGATGAGACCATGACCCAATTTATGTTTTTGAAGTGTTATGTGATGGGTTGTCATGATTTGATCATAGAGAGATATCTACTAGACCAAATCTAGAGGTAGTTTGGGTTCATTTAGGATACACTTAGTCTAAAGAATTTATTTACTTGAAGTGAGTAGGAGAGGCCATAGTAAGGGAGACCTATAGATAGGGTGGATGTTTGCACAAAGTATGAGAGTATTACACCCATTTAGTGGGATTTTTACACACCCATTCTATATCCTAGTATTATAACAACATATGTAGCATGGTGGCAACCTCAGATACTGATTAGATTGGCATGGCCTCGGGTGGTGGTTAAGAGAGGTGTAGTGAGGAGAGTGTTGTAGGCATTGATGAGGCTATAAAAGAGAAGGGGGAGGAGACAAATGCTAATATAAGAGGATTAGGATAGAGGTAGGGGTCATGATGTTATGGATATAGATGATGGTAGTTAGGCATCAGTAATATAGGTGGGGCCTCAGTCCCTTTCATAGGTGTAAAGACCAATTGAGCCATAGGTATAAGATGGGACATAGGCTGGTAAGAGTGGTATGTAGGACTATCTCAACCACTAAGGATAGAGAAGGATGAGTCCATAATTACCTAACTACATGATAAGATTTAGGCATGTTGGTATAGAGTGTAGGTATTATATGGGAGTAGGACCAGCTGTAGGCATGTCTTTAGAGTATGATTGCATAGAGGGACATTTAGTTGATAAAGGTATAGGGATATATTGCTACATTTTAGGCTTATATTGCTCAGAGGGATGGGTAGTTGGACTATTTATAGACATAGGTTACTACTTTACATTAATAGGTGATACAGTGGGATGGGTAGCTCACCCATGCATAGACATAGGTTACCACCTTGCAGGGTAGATTACAAGTTTTTAAGGTCAGTTGGCTCAAATATAGGGATGTATCTAAACTCTTATAGGGTAGGTGGAGGTTTCTAAGAGGGATAAGGATGTATCTGATGTAGTGATGAGGGGTTAGGTCATGATCAATGTGATGTAGATTATCATGTTACTCACACACAAGGTCCAATATTATAAGACATTGTATGAGGTAGTATTACCAATAAGTCAATGTGCAACATCTTTTCATGCTAGCCAGTCATTAGTATGATAGCCTTCCAGGGGTGGTCGAGGACCTTTAAGGCCACTAGGGCCATCACAACCACAACCATCATTTTTGGATTGTATACATATATAGAGGATTTTTGAATTCATTAGCTCATTCTTTCCTAATGAGATTCATGTGATTGTTGATATATTTTGACATGGATTCCATGTGGAAATTGTTTTATTAGACTTTTGATGTATATATATTTATGATGCAATTTGATGTTAATGGATGCATGTACCTTGCTTTATTTTTGTTATGTGTATAGATATGAGATGCATTGACTTTGATGTGATGTTAATATAGTTGTTGAGACACATGATATGAATTAGACTTTTATATGTTATGGACTTTATTTATACTAATATTTTGATGTATGTATATGATGTGATTTCCTTTCAGGCATGTTCTTTTGTTATGATTGATGGGTTTAGCATTTTATTGATATTTTTTATGATGGATAGATATGTTATAAATATTTTTGATTACCATGGGTGATATTAAATGTAATGTATATCGGATAGTGATTTAATTTTATGGATGTTATTACATGATGTGAATTGAGATGTTTATGGATATTATGTAGTATATGATTTTAATGATGATGTGATGTGTCTTATGTATGGATCATGATGATTACACATTGTGTCTTATGGGGTGAAAATATTATGAAGAAATTAATCACCTATTTGGTTTAGTTCATCCATAGTTGATATGGTAAGAATCCTCCTGCACCATTAAGGTAAGGTGGTAATGGGATGGGAGAGGTTTAGGACTTGGGTAAAGGTAGATGGGATAGGGAATGGTATATGGGATGGGGAATGGTTACAAAGGAAAATGGGATAGGGTAGTGGTTCTAAAATCCATTTAAAAATATGTAATACATTTTAATATTGCATCTTTTGGCTAGGTACCAAGGACATGATAATTCCAAGGCACATTTAGTGTAGATACATGGGGGAATTCTATTTAAGAGATGTCCTTTCCCAAATAAACATTTAGGGATCACTCATACCATCCTTGTTCCCATAAATATTAATAACATAAAACATAAAGTTCTATGCAAACAAACCTAACTATTAAAACACATTAATATATAAATAAATATTTGTTCCCACATACACATTCACAAATCATACAAGATAATCAAAGATAGCATAGGCTAAATAATAACAACATTTGATAGATTTTATTTGCATAAGTGATGAAATTATTATTGATGGTGATATATAGTCAATCTAGTGATGATGGGGAGGCTATATATAGAATATGTAGTTCCCAAAATTTTGTCCATGATGAGATTATAATTAGGTTAAAAGATGGGGATCATGATGACCCTTTAGGAGTAGGTGACACAGTGTATGCTAAAATCCTTGGGAAAGAGAACTTTATTTTGTTGTGACCCTCCATAATGATGATAATTAATGGGAAGGTGTGGACCTAAGGCTTAGTGATAGCAATGAGTGGTGATGGGATGTTGAGTTGAGGCTAAAAAGGAGACATGTATGTCAAATAAGATTTATGAAGGTATGGTGGATTAATTTGGATATGGATATGACTTGGGGTTATCGAGACTAAGTATGGATAAATGATTTCATAGAACCCTCCAATAAATAGTTTTTGACAAGTCATGTCCTTTCCTCTTGCTAGAGTAGTTATACCACATTGTTGTTCAAGACCTTATGATGCATTCCCACTAGTGAAACCAAGGTTAAAACTATTTTACCATGTTGTTGGGAACCATTTTTAATCATGGTACATGCCCAAGGTACCATCAAACTAGTTTTCACCACTGGATTTTTTTTTTTTTTTAAGACTAGTGAGGAGATGTGATGGGTGGATGGGATGGATATGGGGTGTCCCATAGATAGAGTATGATGACACTTATTTAGGTATAGAATCACTTCAAATGCATGATGTTCATGGGATCAACCATTCCTTCTCCATCAATCATGGATAATTTTTATTCTTTCTAATCTAAACTTGGTAACAATGACATAGGGACCTAACCAATTGGCTTCAAACTTCCCCTTCTTATCTCGTTCTACATTGGTGTTTTTCTAATTATCCTTTAAGACTAAATATTCAAATTAAAACTTCCTAAACTAGATCTTATTATGGTATTTTCCTTTGATTTTATTTTGATATGCTCTTAGGTGATCCAAAGCCTTATAGCATTTCTCATCAAGGAGTTCTAGTTCATGTAGATGTTCTTACCTAATATTATGATCAGTGATAATACCTCTTAATGAGATTTGAAGGGAGGGAAGTTACACTTCTATTGGAAAAATTGCTTTGGTCCCATAAACTAAGGCATATAGAGCTACCCCAATAGGTGTGTAGACACTTGTATGATAGACCACAATGTTGGATGTAGTTGAGTGTGTCAATTTTTTCTTACCTGATTAACTATCTTATTCAAAATCTTGATGAGGGTATTATTGGTTGATTCTACTTATTTATTGCCCTGGGGATAATAGGAGGAAAAATGTTGTGTGATGTGATATTTTTGACATAGGGCCTTAAATTCTTGATTCTTAATTGATTTGTCATTATCTAAAATGATGTTAATAGGTATACTAAAATGGAAAATGATCTGAATGAGAATAAACTTGGAGTTTTGGAGGCATGTTTTATTAGTAAGTGGCATTACCTCTACCCATTTAGTAAAATACTCTATTGTTATGATAATAAATGTGTGTCCATGAGATGAAGTTAGATTGATCTTTCTAATTAAACTAAGGTCAACTATGGAAAAAGGCCATGGACTCATAATAGGTTGTAACTTTTGTGTTGGAGCATGAATGAGGTTCCCATGTTTCTAAACATATTGTCAAGAATCTTATTCCATCATTGGCCAGTAATATCCATTTCAGAGGAGCTTTTTAGATAGGGACATTCCACTAATGTGCCCACCATAGATACCATCATGAACTTCTTTAATCACTTGAGAATCCTCTTTTTATGTCAAACACCTCAACAAGGTTTCATTTGAGCCTCATTGATAAAGTGTGATGCCAAGGATGGTGTAGCAGGAAGTGTGGTGGATAAAGGCTTTACAATAGTGGTGGTTGAGGATAGGGGGATGTTTTCATAGAGGTACCTATAGATGTTATGGTACCATGGGAGACTAGGATCATTAATTTCCCAAATTTTAAAGGGAGCTAGTGGTTGATGGGTTGGGATGATTGGAGGCTTAATAAAAAAATTACCTTCCAAAATGTCTTCAGGGAGGTTGACGAGTGAGCCTATAGTAGTCATGGAATCAACAACTTTATTACTTCCTTTTGGAACTTGTTCAAATTTCATAGACTAAAAATTTAACTTTAACTATTCCACTAGTTGTTTATAAGTAAATTATTTTTCATATTTTGTTTAGAATTCATCATTGACATGTTTGACAATCAACTATGAGTCACCAAATACCTATAGGTTCTAGATATTCTATTGAATTTCTAGGTGAAGGCTAGATATTAAGGATTCATATTATGATATGTTGTTGGTGCATGAGAAGGTAAGGTGAAAAGATTTTAGGATAAGGTCACCTTATGGAGTGACCAAGAGTATGTCTGCTCCTGACCCATGCATGGTGAATGACCCATCAAAGTATAGTTTCCAGCTATCAAATTATGAATTATTCATTATGGAATCATATGGAAATTTGGTTACAAGGGGATTAGTCACTTATAATGGTACTTATGCTAGTTGATCCATGATAACCTATCCTTTTATAGATTTTTTATTAACATACTCAATGTCAAATTCATTGAGTAACATTATCAATTTTTCCATTCGACCTATAAGAGCTGATTTGGACAATAAATATTTTGAGGGATCAACTTTTACTATGAGCTTTACTTGATTATTAATCATTTAATGTCAAAGATTATGTGATTCAAAAACTATGGCCAAACATGTTTTTTTAATGGGAGTATAATTCAACTCATAGGATATCAATGTGTGATTGAGTTAGTATATGGCCCACTCCTTACCTTCATCATTATGTTGTGATATAAAAGCACCAATGGCACATGGTGTTACTAAAATTTATACGAACAAAGGTCTTCCCAATACTGGTGGAGATAAAATAGGTGGATTAGCCAGATATTGTTTTATATTTTTAAAGGCTTGCTAACATTACGAATTCTAATGGAAGGTGGTTCCCTTCTTTAGTAGATGAGTAAAGGGATGGCACTTATCTATAAGCTGAGAGATAAAATGTCATATGGCTTGGAGCATACCTTGAAGACGTAATTTCTTAATATTAAGAGGTGGAAACATTTATATGATTGCTTTGACCTTTACTAGATCTATTTCTATGCCTCTTCTTGAAACTATGAATCCCAATAATTTCCCTAAGGTGACTTCAAATACACATTTCTTGGGATTCAACCTAACTTTATAATCTCACAATCTTTAAAAAATACTTAGAACCACATGGTGTTCTAAATTTAAATGTGACTTCTTAAAAATATCATCTACATAATCCTCAACAATGTCATGCATCATGTCATGGAAGATGATGAGCATACCCCATTGATAGGTTTCCCCTACATTTTTAAGACCAAATGGCATGACCTAATAATAAAATGTTTCTCATGGAGTAAAAAAAGACATTTTATGTTGGTCTTTTGATATAATTTTAATTTGATTATAACCTAAGAAACCATCTATGAGGGAGAGAATTTCATATCCTATTGTCAAGTCTACAATCATATCAATGTTTAGGAGTGAGAAGTCATTTTTAGGACATGCTTTTTTGATATCCTACAAGTTTGTACAAATTATAATTTTTCCTTATGGTTTAGACATAAGAATAATATTAGAAATGTAGTCTAAATAATCAATTGGGTGGATGAAACTAGCTTCCAATAATTTTTACAATTCCTCCTTGACTAATAATGCCACCTTGGGATGCATATTTCATAGTTTTTGTTTGATGGGTTTTATATTTGGATGAATAACTAGGTGGTGTACTACCAATAATGGGTCTAACCCAAGCTTGTCAACATAGCTCCATGAGAATATGTCAATAAATTCTTTTAGTATCTCAATAATTACCTTGTGTTACTTGGTTATGAGAGATGCCCCTAGTTTCACCATTTTGGGATGTTTATCGATCCCAATATTAAATTCTATTACATCCTCAATAATTGAGGCTGATTTATCTTACAAATAAGGGGGTAATGATATTTTTAGAATGTTAGAAGTGAAGTATTTTAGAATTTTAGTATCAATCTCAAAATAATCTTTTGATGCAAATGAGTTATATGGGAGTTCATCTAGCTCTTTGGAAGGCCCTTCTTCTTTAGAGTGTTATTCATCACTTTGATCATGGGATTTTTGTTATTCCCCAAAATATGTAGATTGACAAAGACTAATAAAAAGTCCCTTTTTATGATCACTAGATGGCCTAAAATATCTGGCTCTCATATATTCTAAGAGAGCCTCATCATTTTCAAACATGTCAAAGGAAGGCTCATTTTTTGAATCCCAATCGATAAGAGATGGATAAAAAAGGGAAATGTTAATGGTGGCGATGTTGGTATTGAATAAAAGGTTAGTGGTAGTGAACTCTTTGAAGAAACTACACATAGAACCTATTTCAATGTCCTCATTGGGGAGAGATGACCTAGTGGTCAAAAGAGAATACATAAAGATACTAGTTGGGTCATCATCATATAGTTTTTACCCTAATCCAAAATATTATGGATGTTCTTGAACCATGATATGTTCAATTCATCTTAACTCTTGCTCACCTAATCCCTTTCCTTTGTACTACATATTCTCTATCATTTTCTAGATTCTCCAATAGTGCCATTTAGGAGAAATGAAGGTCTCATCATCTAAAATAAACTAAGAATAATCTCCATCTTCAATGTATTCATCAGATAAAAATCTAGTGCTTGAAAAATTTATTGGCCCAAACTAGTACTTAATGGGATTATCCTTCCTCATGGCTAGGGACCCATAGTTACATGGAGTTAGAGGTAAATTGTCAATGCCAAATTTATTTATACTCATATTATCCACACCTTATGGATGTGATCTTTAGTTGGGTGACATTGGGTATTGGATTAGATGTGGATTCTAATTAATCAAGAGAGATATATTTAGTAGTTATTAGACTCAGGATAGTGTTGTTAGTGATAAGATAGGGTGATGGTGATAATGAATTATCCATTTGATAACTATGAAGATGATCTATGGATCTGAGGATGATGACCTCCATTCCAAAGTGAGGGAATTTTATGCACTGATGTAAGGTAGATGGAATAGCTTATATCTCATAAATCCATGGTCTTTGAAGCAACTTGTTATATAATAAATCCACATCTATAATATGGAGTAGAGTCTAATGTACTATAGGTCCCATAACAATAGAAAGATAAATGGCCCCAACTAATGGTCTCTCATTATATCATAATATTTAATCATTATCAAAGTGGGATCTAGTGATGTTTTAAAATATCTTAATTTTTGTAAATTCCAAATTACATAATTTGAGCACCGATCTTCCATCTATAAGAACTTGAGAAACTCGATTGTGGGAGATGGTGACTCTAATATATAAGGGATAATTATGATGTGGGCTAATAAGATGCATATCTTGGGCACTAAAAGTAATCTATTGTGAGGGGGATAGGTGTTCTACTATGCCTAAAATTGACTAGTATCCAAGTCAATAGGCACTTTTAGATCATTCAACACTTGATTTAATATTTTTTGGTGTAAGGTTGATGTTTTAAGAAGTTCCATCAAGGAAATTTGAGCTGGAGTATTTTCCAATTATTGAATGATATCATAGGATTTATGGGAAGAGATTGAATATTTCTCATAAATACTCCCCTTTTGGGCAATAGATGAGGTAGAAGGATCTTAAGGAGGTGTTATGGGAATTTTTATCTTATTGCATCGATTGGTTACTATGCAATCAGTAGTGGACCTATTAATTTATAGGATGGGGGATGAAGGTGGAGTGGGTTCTTGGATTTTGTGTATTTTTATGGTGTTAATTTAATGGTAGGGGACATTATGGTAATCAGTGTAGCTAGATGAAGATGCATGTCCTTAGTATGTTTAGGGTATTTAATTCTTCTGCTCGTACTTTGAGCGTAGATCCTTGTAGATGCCAAGTTTCCCATTTGTGGATTGATTTAGGGGATCTTCTCCTTCAATATATATATATCACCACTTTCAATTAAATCTTGTATATAATGTTTTAATTGCATACACTACTTAGTGTCATGTTCTTTAACCCTGTGGTACTTGTAAAACTCATCTTCATGATACCATTATGGTAATGGTTAATGCTCATCCATAGGTCTAATCTCAAGTAAGGTATTCATGTTGGTGGTAATCAATTTGTCCAAGACTATTTCTATTAGGACTCCAAATCTTGTAAACTGCTCATTTCTCGTACGAGCCTTAGGATTGCCTCTAGAAACCCTGATGGAAGAGGCATTAGGGTGTTGTGTGGGGCCTTTATTTTAGACTATTTTTACATGTTGTTTCTTGGAATTTTTCACCCTATCACCCATAACATTATCTTCTTATTGAAGACTTTTGATTTTCCTATAAAATAATTGTCTTGATTTGAAGTGTGCTCATTCCAAGAATATAACTTGATAATTCCATTTTCAATGAGAGATTTCTTTATTTTCATTCATTTTTCTATGATTTCATCAAATTTTGTAGCACACTATAATTTTAATTGGTACTTGAGATTAGCATTGAGATTGTCTACAAATATCTTGGCTAATTCTTTTTTAGGCACAATATACCTCAATCAACTTGTTAGGATCTACCATCTTTGTAGGAAATACACTAGGCTTTCCCCACTTCATTATTTAGAATTGTAAAGGTAAATAATGGATATATCATGTTCTATGTTGAATGAGAAGTGTCTAACAAATTATTCTATCAATTATCCAAAACTTGATATTAACTGTTTAGGCAAGTGCATGAACCATTCCAAAGTGGGTCCTATAAGACTTTTAGGAAATAGTATTGACAGATAAGCATCCTCATAGGATACCTCATGGAAAGTTATATAAAACTCTTGGACATGATCTCTAGGGTTCCCCTTTCCCTGATATTTCTCAAATTTTGGTATTTTAAAGTGTAGAAGAAAGGGTTTCTACAAAATACTAATGTCCAATGGTGATGAACAAAAGTCTTTGTATTTGTATTTAAGAGATTGAGATCATGGATCTATATTTTGAAGGGTCTCTTTCATCCTTTTACATTCTTGGTCAATGGTAGGTTCCCCAAGAGGATAGTTAGTTTGATTTTGAGTATCTTGAGTAATATGGGTATTATGGGTATTGTTGGCATTAGTGGTATTGATGGTATTGTTGGAATTATTGGAGGTGTTGGTATTATTGGTATTATTTTATCTAGGAGATGGTGGGAATTGATTGTAGAGTAGGAGGTTAATTTTTTATTTCAATTGGTCAAGGTGATCCTTAATTACACCCTATCTTCAATTAGCCTCAATTTTATTATTAAGAAGGGGTTGTGGGCATTCTTATTCTTTAGAAAATCCATGGTCCACACCTTATTCTTCTTGGGTTATATGATTAACATGTTGATTTGTGGTGTTTGGGCATGATGGAGGGTGGACTATGTTGTGTAAGAGGGTATAATCAAAAGTGGTAGGTAATGTGCTCCTTATTTCTATGGCATGGGTTAGGACATGCTCATGATTTTTGTATAATAGTGGTCAATGAGGTTTCTTAATAATTATGGAGAGGGTTATATCTTCCATTTTCACCCCTAGGCATGTGTATATCACTATGATTTTCATCATATTTTTGAGTTGGGTCAATCATAGGCCCCAATGGATTGTTATCTTGGTTGGATCCTTGTCTAATCTTGAGTTGGGCTCAGGTGTGGATAACCATTACGAAAGGGTGATGAGATGAAATGTGATTGATGAGATATAATTCTTTAAATACTACTTCCATCTAGAAATTAAATGATTAGTGGTCAAAAAGGTGATGATGTAAGAAGATGGAATGACCAAGAATTACCAAGAGACAAAGTCTGTTAAGAAAATAATCTAGCAAGGATGAAGTAGTGATGGGATCAAAGATCTTTGTCTACTAGAAAATGGATAAGTTGATGGTTATTAGAGGACAAATGTACCTAATATAGGTAAATATAATGATGGGTGCTAGATTAGGATCTTACAAGATTGTGTATAGAGATAATATAAAGTTAAGAGGATATGAATAATGATTTGAATAAGATGGGTGACCACTAAAATCTTGATTTTAAGAAAAATATAGTATTTAAATGAAATGGGTGGAAGATAAGAGATGTGTGTGATATGCACAGGGTGTAATATGTGATGAATGAAGTATTGGACAAGAATAACTAGTCAAGATAAATGTGATGGGTGAATAATGATCGATCAAAAGGATAGATACACTAATGGATATTAGGCTATAAAGGAAGACATAAAAGAGTTCTTTATTATATGAATATGTTTATAGGGTGGATATATATGGTAGATGGGATGAAGAATGGATAGGATGGATATGGAAGATTAAATAATGGTCAAAGATGGTATGAGGTGGATATCCAAAATACATGAATGGATAAGATGGTAAGATGATATATATATATATATATATATATATATATATATATATATGTATGTATATATATATATATGTATATATATATATGTATATATATATATATATATGTATATATATATATGTATATATATATATATACATACATACATATATATATATATATATAGACTTAAAATAAAATGGTTAAATGTAGTATGATATGGGTATGATAGAAAAAAATATTTGAATGGGTAAGAAATAGAATGGTATATAAAAACTATTTAGTGAAAGGTAAATATTACTATATGATGTTATACTATAAGTGGGGTGAATTATTAGATAGTATATGTAGGGGTGAAAGATTATTGAGCTTTTATTTATGGCTCACAACTACTCCATGTGTCATCTCCACATTTATTCCCAAGGATTTTAAATTTTTAACCTTCATCATGCACCATTAGATCTTATTTGGTTAGATCAATGCACTCTATTAGATCTCAATCTGAGGGGTGGTATGCCATTGGCTTCTTAATGTTTTTTCACTGAGATTATGACACTTATCACCTAATTTCTTGCCTCATGGTCTTTTGAAACTTTGACTTGCCATACACCATTGATCAAAATGTGTACACAAGGTTGCGTACCATTGATCCTCAAAAGATGTTCAAACTTTAGCTTATATATAGGGCTTTAATTTTAAACTTTAATCTCATAACATTGGGTCTCCATCACCTGGGTAAATGGACATCATCAATTAAGTCTCTTAAATTATTGACTTTATAAGTACCACTAGATCCTGATTGCCTGAGTAGACATAGATCGTTGATCTTGTAGATAATAAAATAATTAAGTTAGAACTCAAGTAATATAAAGAACTTAGGTTAAAGTCTTAAGACTAAATTTTTTATTCATGTTAATAAACATGAATTAAAACCTTAATATTAAATCTTAAGCTAGGTTTATAACATAGTGAAAGGGGACCATGTGATTAGCTAGACCATGATAATAATAAAATAGACCAATGGGCCATGGGACATAAAGGGATCAAACATAATATTTTTATACTAAGGTTTGGTCATGTTGAAAAACATGACTAAGACTTAGAATAAAATTAAGCTAAGTCCATGGCATAAATAATTGTTCCTACATAAATTGTTCTTGTGTAAATTTGATTTTAATTCAAAATGAGATATAGGCTAAAACATTAGACCAAGGTTTTATCATTATTTAAAATAGATTAAATTAATCTTTGATATAAAAAAGGCAAGTAAAAGATTAATCTAACATTGAAGCACAAAACCCTAAGCATGTTCATTCCCAACTAAGATTCGATTGAACTTGCAACACAAAAACATAGTCAACAATCATTAGCAAAATTAAATAAGGTAAAACCATGATCATTTGAGAATATGTCAATTAATCCAAATGAGAACTAGGTTTGGATGATCTTCAAATAAAGACAATGTGCAAACATGCTAGTGGCACTCTAATCAAGTGAATTTTAAATTTTAAGGTACAAATTTGCACAATTTAAAACAAGGGTCCCCATTTTTCATAAATAAGGGTATGTTGGCCTCAACACCTATTATTTCTTAGATGACTCATCCATTCACATGTAATAGATAATAATTTTTCTCTATCCCTCACGGTTCTCTTGCAATGTGCAATAGAAGTTTGCTCAATTTACATAGTTAGAGATGGGTGGAATCTCTTAAGGGATACATCTAATCAACAACAACCTTAACTCCTAAGGAATAATCAAGATTAAAAACTCACTAATCTATACTTAAAACACCTATCTAGACATGTTTGTATAGGTGGTTCATCGATTGGGCTAACGAGTCAAAATATATGGCCCTTATTGACCAACTTTTGGCCCATTCTAAGATATTTGGATGTGATAGAAACCTCATTATCATGTCTTTCCTAGATTAATTTAGAGAGAATCCTCTCAAGATTTCTTAGATAACTCATATATTAATGTGTAGGGTCTCATGATTTTTAATTTATCCCTCATGGTTATGTTTTAATTTGTGATGTAAGTTCACTCATTTTATACACTTAGGGATGAGTGGATTCTCTTAAGGGATGCATTTAATCAATGCAAAATTCACTCCTAAGGCCTGACCAAGACTATACAATAGATGTTTAAACCTTAAAATGCTTATCTATATGTGTTCATTTAGATAATTCATTGATTGGGCTAATGATTCAAAATATATAGCCCCCACTAGCCAACTTTTTGCCCATTCTGAGAGATTTGAATGCAATAGAAACCTCATTACCACATCTTGCCTAGATCAAGTTAGAGATAATCCTCTTAGGTTTTCTTAAAGGACTTATTTTTATACATGTAATAGTTGATGGTTCATCTCTATCCCTCATGGTTATCCTGTAATGCATGATATAAGTTTATTAATTTTACACACTCAAGGATGAGTCGATTCTCTTAAGGGATGCATATAATCAACTAAAACCTTCATTCCTAAGGCATGATCAAGACCTAAAAAAAAATATTATATCCTTAAAACATCTATCTAGACATGTCTACATATACATTTCATTTATTGGGATAGTGATTCAAAATATATGGCCCCTAATGACCAAAATTTAAGTCTATTTAGAGAAATTTGGCCATAAGATAAACCTCATTACCATGTCATACGTATCTCAAGTTAGATAAAATCCTCCCTAGCTTTATTATAGTACTTTTCCATGAAAATGTAAGAGTTGATGGATTATCTCTATCCCTCATGGTTCTCTATCAACATGTGATGGAATTTCACTCATTTTTCACACTTAGGGATGAATGGATTCTCATAAGGGATGCATCCAATCAAATTTAACCTTCACTTCTAAGGCTTGATCAAGATTATAAAATAGAAATTATAGCCTTAAAATTCCCATTTAGATGTGTTTCCATAGATAGTTCATTGATTGGATAACAATTCATAGTATACATCCCCCACTAACTAATTTTTGGCCTATTTTGAGAGATTTATCCATGAGAGAAACCTCATTGTTGCATCTCATCCATCTTGAGTTAGATAAAATACTCTTGAGATTTCTTAGAGGACTCATCTATGCACATGTAAGAGATGATGGCCTATCTCTAACCCTTAGCTATCCTATAATACATGTTAGAAGTTCACTTATTTTACACACTCAGGGATGAGTGGATTATTTTAAGGGATGCATTTGATCAACTACAACCTTCACTCCCAGGCCTGATCAAGATTGAAAATTGGTTTTTATAGCCTTAAAAAACTCATATAGATGTGTTTTCATAGATGGTTCATTGATTAGGATAATTATTTATAGTATACATCCCCCATTGACCAAATTTTGGCCTATTCTGAGAGATTTAGCTATGAGAGAAACCTCATTTAAGCATATCGTTCATCTTGAGTTAGATAAAATCCTCTTGATATTTATTATAGGACTCATCCATGCATGTGTAGGAGATGATGGATAATATCTATCCCTCATAGTTATCTTGAAATGCATGATGGAAGTTCACTCATTTTACACACTTAGGGATGAGAGGATTCTCTTAAGGGATGCATCCGATCAACTATAACCTTCACTCCCAAGGCCCTACCAAGACTAGACTAGGGTTAATTTTAAGAGGCCCTATTAGAAAACCTATTAAAAATATTTTGTAAATATACAAAAAAATTATTCTTAGGTGTGACTAATCATCTATGGGTGATGGTGAATCCTATGTTACCTTTTTTCCATATAACATTATTTGGCTATGTCAAATGACTGGGTAAAGTGACTACACCACACAAATGTGCCATCTAGTTGTGACAAGTGGCTACGATGTCTAGTTATGTTAAATGAATACATCATCTAGTTATGCTAAACAACTATGTCATTTGATTGTGATAAATGACTATGGTAAATGGCTATGTCAGATGGATGCGCCCTCTGGTAGAGTTGAATGGCTTAGCTAGATAGTGTGTCATGCATGGTAGTTAATGTACATTGGATGTCTATCATTAGAAGGTTGTGTTAGATGGATTTATGGGTATCTAGTACCAAATAGTGATGTTAGATCATATTCTTGGGTGACTTGTATGGCTAGTCTACTATCTAGTTACCTGGTTGAATGATTTCCTTTAGTACCTCACTAGAAGAGATTCATAATCTGATAGGTCTTCCATTTCACAATACAACCCTAGTGAGTTTAAAAATAATGCTAACAGATGAGGATAAGAATTATTTGGTATCAAATTTTAGTTTGCACATCAGTCTAACCAATATGTAATTATAAATTTATTTTTTATATTCAAAAATAAAATTTTGAGATGTAAAATCCTTATTCTCTTTCATTTCAAATAGTTTGAATAGGGTCGTCCACATTGAATATGTTACTAAACCTTTTTTAAAGCAATGGTTCAATTTTTCCAAGCAAGAATAATATTGTAGGGAAGACCATAAAATATTCCCTATTGGGCACTAGTTTACATTATTTGTACTCTTACTAATTTGAGATATGATTGGTGTTCTTTTATTTATGCTAGGATAAGGCTTGAATTAAATTGTGCTTCTACCAATCCTAGTTTCATTGTTTCTAATTTAAATTTTATTTTGGAATTGTACTTTGAGGCCTTATATGACCTCTAAAAAGCAATGATTTCAATTTTTCTTCATCTAAACATGAGCACAAATGTTTTATCTCTAGAGGAATAGGAGGTTAATTTATTTGTTAAATGGATACCAAGGTAAAGATTAATAAAATTTTTAAATTTTTTTATTATAGGCAATCATTTTTTCCCTCAAGAAAATAATCTACATTAAAAGGACAACATGAATTTAAAGGATCTATAGATTCAGAGTCTATAGAATCATTCTTGCAATCATTTTGGCTTTCAAAACATCCAAGAGTTTCTTTGTCATCATGTCTACGTGCAGGTTTGATATTTAAAAATTTCAAATGATATTTTAACTTTTAAGTGCATTATTTTAGTTATTTGTTTTATTGTTTTAGTTGACTTGATAGTAATTTATATCACTAAACAACCACCATCACAACAAATTGTGACATTTATTGTGCCTTTTCAACCCTTTGTGGAAGGTATTTTACATTGCATATTTTATTTTTGGGTTTTTTGGTTTTTTATTATAGTTTTTTATTATAGTTTATGTAATGTACCATCTCAAATAACCCCTATCATTCAAAATAAAACATGTAGATTGGAGGATACACTATCTCCAAATATAAGTACTAAACCTTTAACTTCAAATTTACATATAACTTTGTTTTAAAAATTTATTTTTTTATAAAATAATTTACATTTTTCAAGGCATCCTCAATCTCTAAGGAGCATTATGTTCTTACCTCTACTCACAAACTCAGTTCACTGGTGGGGGAAGACACTTCTATTATAACAACTACCAGTATATAGAAGAGCAACATCTGTAACACTACAATTATCATGTTCTAATTTCCCCACTTTATCTATTAGAGGGCTATCAAGTGCACAGGGATTGACTTGTTTGCAAGATATTGAACTTGACAAGGAATATCTGGGGATTGAAACTGGTAATTTTATTGGAGCTATTTTCAATCCACATGATTTTATCTAGGGAGAATCAGTAGATGTTCATGTGACTTCTTAGGAGGAACCCTTCACCCCATAGTCCCACCCTAATAGAGAATGTTATCTTGTTTGATGATGCCATTACATCTTTTTCACTAAATAATTTGGTATCAAATAGTATTACTGCTAATATTCAAGAGGGATTAATTGATGAATTAAAATATTTACATTTGTGGGAGTTTTAGGTGAAGCATTGATAAAATAAATAAATTCCCATTATCACAACCACTCCTAGTGAGAAAATTTATTTTCATTGGTGCAACATGAACCCATAAAGATTGATGCTTTGTTTGCCAAAGCTAAACCTGGGTCAGCTATTATTGGTAATAGTTACAATGATAATGTGTTGAATATTGTGATTAATAGGTTAGTTAATTTAAATGTAGAATCCCAAGAATATTTTAATAAATGGGTGAAAGACAACAACTTTATTTTGATTAAAAATATGGAAAAGAAAAAGTCTTTGGTAATGTATCTTCATTTTAATCAAATTTCATGTCATATTTATTTTTTTCACATATAATTACATTTCATTTTAAATTTTAGGTAAAATATGATAACTTGAAAAAAAATATGAGGTCCTCAATGTGCATCTAAAAAATACATGGAAAATTTTATTATCTACTATTCAATTCAAGGAAAAGATTGTTTTATTGAATAAATCAAACAACACACTCTAAAAAATCATTAAGGAGCAAGGTTAGGATCATGATGCCTTATTTAAGTAGAAGACAATTGTTGATCCAAGTCTACTTTATGCATGAGATGCTAGAAAGATAAAGGAAAAATATTTGTTGTATTAATCCCGTGACTGAAGATCTTGAGAAGGTAAGGATATTGAAGGATAATAGTGGCATAGAGGATGTTGTGGTTGAGAAAGTAGCTGATAAAGTGGTTGAGAAAGTAGCTGAGAAAGTGGTTGATAAAGACACTAAGAAAGTGGTTGATAAATTAGATTAGTAGTTGAGAATATTCTCTATAATATTTGTAAACAATGTTTTCTTTTATTAAATATATTTTGAATGAAAATTTGAAGTTTGGATATGCTTTAATCAATTTATTCAGTTTTGATATGATAAAAAGTGAGTTTTTTTTTGCGGAATATATGTTATTTATTATATTTTAATTGTTTCTTGATTAAATCATGATCTAATATGACTTTGAGGCCATTATAAAGGTCTGTGTTGAAGATAGTATTGTGATAGTCAGTAATAATGAAGATTCATCAAAGTTGATAAGATTCATGAATGATTATGATCATGAATTATAGAATAGGTTCATGGATTATTTAATGTTATGAGGATGTTTAGATAGATAAGGACTCATGAAATTAGTTTTATTCATAGGAATTTTGGTATAAAGAAGCATAGGTAAGGTCTTTACAACTCTATTAACTTTGTATTGGTGAAATTATGACAAAATAGGACTAAGCAGGAAACTCTTATCAAGAAACAAGTATCCATTACAAAATGAGTCTCATTCATATTCATTGATATGTGATTCAAATTTTATATTTTATTTGATCACTTCATTATAAAAAGATCCTTAGGAAAGTGATTTAGCATTGGGATAGTTATTATAGTTTATGAATAACTGAAAATGTATAATAATTATTTCATCTTATGATAAACATGTGAAAAGTACTTTCAAATAATTAGATAAAGTAAAAAATGAATACATTGAAGGTACATAAGAGAGTGCAACCAATCCACATCAAACACATAATAAGAACATCAAACACATTTCAAACACATCAATAATGAGAAAATACATGTCAAATAAATGGAAAGAAATAAATTAATCACTATATAAAGGAATATATGAGGTACTATGAAGGCACAATAATACATCACATATGTAAAAAAAATTATCTATAAAAAATATGTATCAAATACTCAGAGAACCATATTAAAGAATTGAAATCAATGAAGTAAGTCCTCTATTTTGTGTGATATTAACTTATAGTTTTCCCCCTAACATAATCAAAATATAATAATCTTTTACATTCAACACTTAGCAAGAAACAAGGAAATGAATTTTTGAAAATGCATAATAATTATTGCATCTTATGATAAACATGTGAAAAGTACTTACAAACAATTATATAAAGTAAAACATGAATACATTAAATATTAGTCACTAGAAACAAATTACAACATTATTTGAAATTGGAATTTAGAAACTAGAAACTAATATTTTGATAGTTGAAATAATCCTACACAAACTTGATCATCTCCAGTGACATGTGCCTCTTTTGTGTCATTTTTCTATTCAGTGTCATTATTTACATCCTTTTTATTAGTCATTATATTGCTTACACCTCTTATTTTATTTAGATAACTCCATGTTTCCATATCTCTTTCATAAGGAAACATTTCCATATGATAACATGAAACATATAATCTCAAATAGGTTTATAAATTTGTATCCAATCTATTTCAAAGTTTTGACTTTATGAATGATAGTGCACTAAATACTCTTTCATCTTACATTGATCTCAGAATCATTGTTTTGAAAATATCATATAATAATAATTATTCACTTAAACTTTCTTGTAGTATACTACTAGGATAAAGTATTTTCCATAGCCATGTAATTGCCCCATTTTCTATTGGTTCACTTAGAAGACGATATTGTTCAAACACTGTAATTCCAAAATGAGTTGATTGGGATGTTAGTAAATCCTCTCCTAAAATACCATTTATTTCTACTCCATTAACCTCTAAAGACTCACCAAAATGCTTTACAATATATCTCATGTATTTTTGAAATAAATTACTAGTCATCTTTTGATTATTATTACTATTCTAGAAAATGGGATTCACAACTGCCATGGCCTCCAAGAAATCATTCCTTTCAAATTGATCTTTGATCTCCATAGATAATTTTTAATAAACTATACTTATTTTTATTTGGGTTTTAGATATAAAAATGTCATATAGAATATGTGTTACAAGCAGTTCTTCAGATTCAGGTCCCACAAGATCATGTCTTTTGTAGAAAGTGTGCATTGGTATCTCCTTCCTATTAATAAAAACACAAAGATGATCATTGATATTCAACTTCAAATAACTATTTGGGTTCTTTAAATCTATCAAAAATTGCTAACTACTAAAAATAGGGCCTTAAAACTTTTCATTCAAAGTGTATAGTATATCTAGAGATTACCATACTCATTTTCTCAGTTGTATGAAGTCAAAAATATAAATAGATCTCTCCTGAGCATGTTTCATTAAATAATTAATTTCCTTCAGCATTGGAAGAATTCCATACAAATTTATCTTTGTTTCAAAATCTATTAAATGGTACAACAAATATTTTGACTTGTCAATTTCTCTATGATATTTATACATAAAACCTACTAATGATGGATATTCTTCAAAAAATTGGCATGCAAGTTTATACATATAAATCCACCTTGTATCAACATATTTCAACTATTTCTTACCATTAGTCACTCCTATTTCAAATTTTTGGAACTCTAAAAATCCTTTTTAGACTTCTTGACATATAAGCATGTAGGTTACAAATGATCTCCTCTAATTTTACCACATTAACAAATTTATTAACCATTTTGTATGCAAGATCCATCTTATGAGCCATGAAATGAATTAGAAACATATATGGGGAAACTATTGTTTGTAGTCGAATACATAAACCATTTATATGCCACTACATAATTTATGCACCATCATCCCCAACACACACAAACTTCGTAGTTATTAAATAATCACCCATCTCAATGTTATCTTTAAAATTAGATACAACCAATTTGTCAAGATTTTATGCATTGCAATTTTCTACCATTTTATGAACTGCTAGTACATGAGGTTGCCTTAAATAGTTCTCAACAGTATACATATGCATCCAAACCCAAGTTGTGTTGTCAATTATTGTGACCTCATCAATGTATAATGAGATGAATAGTGAATTTTGAACTTTTTGCTTCAAATCTTTCTTCTCAACCAATTCTAAACATTTTTCCATTTCCTAAGCATTACTATCTAACCAATGTGATTATGTAATATCTAAAAATCCATTATGTTGAAAAAAAATCTTATAATCTAAAAAATCATAAATAGGTCTACTTTTTTTTAGAATGTGGTTTATAGTAGAGAATTATATATGTTTTGCCTTAAGATGGGATTGTATGCCTTTTCCAAAATATGCTTCAATTGTTCCCCTTTCTTAATAAGATGTTTTTGATGTTTCTTATCATTTTCATACTCACATGCATATCTTACATGCATTCATTGTTCTACATTTTTCCACCTATACGCTCTTGTTATCAGTCTATCTAGGTGTTTCACTATCACATATACTTTTTCACAATATTTCTCAATAATATCCAATTTCAATTGCATTCTATGTTCATTTCCTATTTTCTAGCTACATATTGTACATCTACATTTTGTTATAGTATCATTAGAATTTTTAGGCTCTATAGGTTTTATGAAGGGAAATTTTGTTTCCCAATCCACCTTAAAAAACCTTCCAATTGTCCATCTACTTCTATTCTTTTGCAAAGATTTTTGAGTGAAGGTTTTAGCTAAACTTTATGTTTAGTGAGAACCAACAATTTCTTCTACCACTTGAGTTTTATTATCATTGTCATCAAAAACTAGAGGAGCATCTTCAAGTGGTGACATGTCATCGACATCAAAAAATATTTAGGTGGTGACATGTTATTCTGGTTGATTATTTCTGGTGAGATAATAGTGGGGATTTATGCATGTCAAATTATTTTAATATTATTGAATAGTTGAAGTCAAATTTATGACAAACTAAAAAAAATGTCTATATTTTGAGTGCTTTGTGATTGTGTGTACTTTTTGGTTGTTTCTTTAAAATAAGATAAAAAGAATGAATTCCTTGATAATTAGATTGTCCTTTTACCATTCCTACTAGATGCTGTGATGGCCAAATATTTAACATTTTAGTTATATCATCTAGTTCTATCATTTAGTTAAAGAGTAGATGTTACAAATTAGTTATGCCATTTGGTATCAACAACTTTCTACAATCTTTTTGGCTCTATCATTCGATACTCCTATTTGACACAAGTGTTTAGCACTATCATTCAAAATTTTAGCTTAGTTTTATCATTTATCTCTATCATTAAACACTTTCATTTGGCACTTTTAGGAATATGAAGATATTGTCATCATTTTGTTTCTCCATTTGGTTCTATGGTCCTCTGATTTTGGTTCTACTTGTTGGCTTGGATGGTATCGATGGATGGTTATACTATATATGTGGTGAATTAAAGTGTAATATTATATATTATTATAAAATGAAAGTGATATAACCCCTAAAATAATTTATATCCCAAAAATTTTTGTGATCTAGTCTCATCTATTGACCCTAAAAAATCAGCAAAATAAAAATCCAAAAATTGGAATATTTGTGAATTAACAAATATTCATCACAAAAATTTATTCTATAATAGAAAATGGTTGTTGTAACCTTAAAATTACCATATATACATTTTATCATATATGGTTTATTGATTGGGTTAATGAATCATAGTATACGGCCCCCACTAACTAACTTTTGGCTCATTTTGAGAGATTTAACTATGAAAGAAACCTCATTGCCACATCTCACCCATCTTGAGTTAGAAAAACTACTATTGTTATTTATTAAATGACTCATATATGAATGTGCATGAGTTAAAAAATCATCTTTATCCTTCATGATTATCAACAACATATGACTGAAGTTGGAACAACATCTTAACCAAAATTGGGCACTGTAAGCTTGTTAAAGCTTTGAACTACCAGATATGGATTAAATTCATTAAGAGGGAGAAATTTAAAAACCTGAAAATGAATAAAAGGAAAAAATTTTAATGGGATATTATATACATTATGGAAAATAATGAGGGTTTAAAATATTTCCAACTTCAAATAAGACCTTTTTAGGTGTTCTCGGTATGCAGGCTACCATGAAACTATAGCCATTCTATAAGCCTTGTATATTATGATCTATCTTGTAAAATGATCTCAAATTTATAGGAGATATATGATATTATGTATGAAAACTATTATATAATTTTATAAGTGATTTGGAGGTCTGAGGAGTGAGTAATAGGAGTTGTAAGACTATTTATCTTAAAAAACCATGTTGTTCTTGTAAAAAAAAACTATCAAGTAATATTTTAGTAGTTTTGGAGACCTATAAAAGAAGGAGAAATTTTTAAACATGATATTTAAGGTTTATAGGTATGAATGGTATCTTGATAAGGAACATATAATGTTTTTAAGATGAGGATGGTGTCAATAAGTCTCAAAACGTACATGTATTAGCACAAAACTTTGTAAATAGGCCTTGGATGGATGTTTGGAATTTAATTAATGTTTTGAATATTTTTTATGAGTTAAAAAAATCATAAAAATACCTTAAATAGGTCTCAAAGTTGAGTGAATTATTTTTAAAAACAAACTATCTAATTTTTTAGCCTTTTAGCCTTGCATAGGCTTATCTAAGATCAACCTAAGGTTTCCAAATTGTAACTGGAATATATTTTGTAACTTGAATCCATGATAGGATATTTATTATTAAAAAAATACTATATACACACTGATGGATGATTCTCTTGCATCACTTGATGACCTTTGGTACTTATTACTCTTTCACTTTGAACACACTCTTTCTAGGTCTAATTTTCAATAAGTTTCTTATGAATTTTTAGTTAAAATATCACTAAAAAATTCCAAACTATTAAGTGAGGTTAAATTGATTTAAAATGAGTAATAAACCAATTTTAATTTTTTTGTTTCTTAAGATATTAGGTCCAAAACTTTAAAACCCTGTTTTAGGCTTCTAAGCCTGATAGATCACTCAATAAGTCAAAATACTAAATCCACCTTTACAGACCCTCAAATCTACTTTCTCAAAGTTATTCAATAATAAAAAATATTAATCAATAATCTAAAAAAAAAATTTACATAATTAACAAAAAAATCACCCTAATCCATACTTGACTATCTTGGAAAATAGACACCTACATGTAGTTTGAAACTCAATCTTTAATAACATAAGCTAAAATATGTTTTGGGTCTTTGAACTAATTTTTAAACTTGTTTGAATGAACCTACAAGATACACACCAAAATTTAAGGTATTTAACCATGTTATAAATAAAATTAAAGGCATTTTTATACATGAAACCTTATTTTACACCTATTAGGCTTAATGGCTACTAATTTGTCAAAACACAAAATACTCCTTTATAAATGTAAATAACTCCCTAAGAAGTATATATAGGTATAAAAAAAGGTGTTCCAAACTTTAATTAACCTTTATAGACTCAGATTTGAAAATTTTGAGGCAAAATTCCCTTCTCATTGCCAAGAACACTGAGATATCAAGGTTTTCATAAACTTAGCCAATCATAAATGCTATTGTACATTTAAATTTAACCTAAACCCAATTTTATCCTTATCTAAAATCATTTATATAACTATTCACCAATTTTGGAAATTTTTCAAGGGTTAAATTGATATATATATATATATATATATATATATATATATATATATATATATATATATATATATATATATATATATATATATATATATATATATATATTCAATTATTTATATATTGACCTTTTTGTCTTTTCAACCCTATAACTAGGGTTTCTCAGTCTTCTCAGAAGCTGAGAACTTCTAAACAATGATTCATGAATCCTAACACATTTGGAATCAATATAAAACTTGTAATATATTTTTTGGATACCCATTTAAATATTAAAATCCTCAATTTTGACTCATGCATGATTTATATGAGTTTCAAGTAGCTACAAAGACTATATATACACAAAAAAAGGGTATACAAGGTTTTAATGAAATAACTTAAAACTAAGAACAAACCCAATCCAAAATTAGATATATAACCTTCATTCATGTAATTAAAAACATTATTACATAATATTAAATCAATATATTATTTTAATAACAAGAAATTTTGCATTACAATAGTATACATACCCTATTATGAACTATCAAACTATGCATCACTCTCTTTAACCCTGTTAATGATAATTCTTGTCCTTCTTAAGATTAAATTCATCTTTGTATGTCTCACCTTGTTTATGAAATATCTATATATCTTACTTTCAACCCAACTAAACTTAAAAAATTTCTAAACTTGTCTTAGATTCTTCTTTATTCGCTTGGGTTTTCTTTAGCAAATTGTCTAATAAATTATTTTTAGACCCTATGGAAAAATATGATCTTCAAAATAGTTATAACCCTTTTCATACATATATAACACCATTATAAACCTATTATACTCTTAATAACTTACAAAACATTACAATTTATCCACAACCTTACATATTCATATTTAAAAATTCAAATTGATTTTTTTGTGGGAAAACACCAAAGTACCATCTAGGATCTATATTTCATTCTTTGAAGGCCAAGTGAGGCCTCATATTAACTAAATTAAACCTATAAGACCTATAAGACACTTAAACAAGGATATTATTACATGTTGGTAGGATACTTATGCATTGTCACTGGACCTTCTAACAATTATGATCAAGTATAACTTATAATATTTGCATCCTTGAAATTGATCACAAGTCCACTTACATCACAATTACAAATTGATTTTTAATTAAATGTAAATTAAAAAGGTAAATATTAAATTTATCCTACATCACTAGACCTCCTAACAACTATGATCAAATATAACTTATAATATTTACATCCCTAAAATTAATCACAAGTCTACTGACATCATAATTACAAATTGATATATAACTAAATGCAAATGAAATAAGTAAATAGTAAATTGATCTTGAATCACTATCCCTTATAAAAATATGATCAATTACAACTTATAATATTTACATCCATTAAATTTATCACAAGTCCACTTACATCACAATTAGAAATTGATATGTAATTAAATGTAAATGAAACAAGTAAATAGTAAATATCACATGTGAATGTAAAATATACATAATGATGAAGCACCTAACTTAGATAATAATGTTTGTTTTTAAACCCAATATGAAGTGATAATGATCATTAACCAATAATATGTGTAAACATTAAATTATCAAAATATGCATATGTAAATGAATCATATTGTCAAATAACACATATGTGTATATGCAAAGTTCTATCTCATAATTCAACATAAATAATAGAACATATATCAAAAAACATGTATACCACATTTACATATATAAAATACACCATATAGGCATACAATGTGAGCCATATCATCATACAAAATTTATTGTGCCTACAACTAGACCCCTAGAAAAATAACTAGCTCTCATGCTCCTCATTACCTCTAAATAAATTGCACTTTATTATCATAGACATGGAGTCAAGGATGTTGGATGACTCAATATGAGGAGAGAATCTCTTCTCATCATGTGATCCATTCCTTATTTCATCAACAACCTATAAAAATTGTTGTGTCTTCATAACATATGAAATATAAAAATTAATGCATTAAAATTGTATATTGAAAATGATAAATTTTCCAAGAATAAAATTTTATAAAATGATTTTACACTCATTATATTCCATCTAAATGATTATCTAGGGATATGAGATAGCATATACACCCATTATGGGGAATCCTATGGAGCATACATATATCATTATATCTATATGTATATATAATTATATAAATATGACATAAAATATCATTACTTAAAGCTAAAAATAATGTTACCATGTGTTCTCACCAATCTCCATCCCTAAATCATGACCTGCTATGGAGATAGTGGATCCTCCGATGTAGCTACATCATCATCAAAAACTTCTTCTCATCCATGAGAGGTGACCATAGCATCCCTCATCATCTATAAAATCAATAAATGAATATTGTGTGAATCTAATAAACATGATAAAAATTTATCACAATAATATATATCTTAAAACATAATTTTTTGTTTAAAGGACAATAAACATACATGGATACATATGTAATTTAAAATTTTCCAAACATATGTATAGGGTATACCCATTCCAATTTTGGCCTCTACAATAGAGTTAAGTCTTATTGAGCTACCCAAAATATCACTAATAATCTATAGAAATAACAAGTTTAGTCAAATAAATTAGTCAATTAAGTAAAGATATACTAGAAAATAAACTTAATATTATTTTACAAACATAAACAAACTATAATTAAAGTTAAACCTATGTATAAAATACATATGGTGAAGTTGATAACTCCTTCATAATAGGTTGATGTATCCTAATAAGATTCGGTGGACCTAGTACATCTGGCATAGTATTTGGCATGCTAGTGGCATGCACTATTGAAACATCTATATGTGGCATATGCTTTGGGATGCTAGTGTCTAGCATGATAGTGTCATGCACTATTGAAGCACTTGCATGTGTCATATGCTCTAGAATTCTAGTCTCCATAAATGTATTGTGTATGTTGCAATTAAATAAGAGGTCCCGTACACTTCCTCCCACATTATATACAATGATGCATAAGAACTATAACATGAGTAAGATGAGGTCCACTAGCACCTATACCAACACCACAAAAACCACTACCACTACCACTAATACCACTACCAATAACACCACTAGTGCCACTACCACTAGAACCACTTGTAGGCTAGACGTCTTCAATGCATGCGTACTCATTTATTATTTTTAGGAAATTAAATGTTTGATTTTCTAAATAATAAATATGTCTAAGTAGATAAAATCAATAAATGATATGTAATAATTAAGCCATTGATTTGTTTAAATAAGTTTTACTTTTATATTTTCTAAAATTAGTAATGAGTGAGAGAAAATGTGACTTAGCTTATTTTGGGCTATTACAGTTGAGATAGGGTCTAATACCAGAGGAACAAGACTAAGATACTATCACAAACTGAGATCTAGAATTCATTTCTTGATTGGATAGGGCTATTGAAAATAGGACACCCTATTATCTTGCATTTTAGTCCTGGTCTTACTGTTATTTTCTAAACTACTCATAGAAATATGATTTTTTGGGGTTTTGTTCACATCATCTATGTGAGCTTGTGTACCAAATTTTAGATCCTTGATGTCAATGAAACTCTCTAAAGAGATGATTCTATTTGTGCTTGTGTCTTTTATGTAATTAAATGAAACTTTGGAAAATATGGAAAAGGGGTCAATGTGTAAAGGATACGTTGGATGCACTTCACACCCCACATATGGGAATGCTACCTACATACCAAAACTCTGAGGAGGGATCAAGCTATATGTAGTTTTCCCATTGAAGTGCTTGGTGTAATAGTGTGATGAAAATGCAAGTAAATGAGAGATTAGGTGTACTTGGAATAACTAGGGAATGGTGTAAAGGTTTGACTAAGCTTGAAGTATTATTGGATGGTTGTATGTAGAGAATAGGGAAGAGTGCTTGAGTATTCTTGTTTCTCTCTTGTAAATGAGTGTCAACCCTTCTAACTAGACTTTGAATGGCCTTTTATATATGATTTAATGATTATGGGTTAAATGAATTCACATTAGGCCAACATTAATTAACATAAGGATTTGGGATAATATGACCATTTGAACCAACTTTGCACTTAGACAATAGCACCATAAATAAGACACCCTAAGTTTCAACACTATAGTCCAAGTTTGGGTGTTGTTGTCTTGAGGGTAGGAGACTTAGGTGGAATGGATTTTTCATGGGAATATTAGCCTGTCTCAGTAAGGGTTCAATCTATAAGGCTATAAATAACTAGAAAATAGTGAAAACATGCCTAAGAGGGTCAAGAGAGCAAGAAAAATAGACCTATGGATTGGGTGTCATTAGTCATATTCAAGCTACCAAATTTTGAATTTTATATGACTAAATTTGTCCCCCTTTTATTTTAGTGATGTAGAAAAGCAAAATACTAAGATAAAGGAAAAATAGAAAGCATACCTAAACTTACTTGTAAAGGTGAAACTCATGAAGCTATGTGATGATGGATGTCCATAGAGACATCATGGTGTGAAGTGTGAATCTATAATGAGAAACATAGAGTAGATCAGTCCTTACTAAATACATTATATCTAAAATAAGAATGTACAAAATCTAGGTAAGAAAGAGGGGAAGAGAAAGGAATGAATACACCTCACTCAGTATGTGAACCAATATAAAACTTGTGATTTTAGATTGTGATAGGTGTGTGTTATATGAAAATTAATGTCATGAATAGAGATAAGTGCTCAATTCCCTAGAAGTGGCTCAAGAATGCAAAGGTAGGCCCTTTGGCTCTATCATCACCTACTAAGTGAAGCTAATAAATCATGTGTGTGTGTCGATTGTTTTTTGGACTATGTATCCAATCCCTTTGAATAGGTGGATCAAGAAACAAAGGCTAGCTAGTCCTTTGGCTCCATATTTTCCCACTAAGTGAAGTTAATAAATCATGTAAGTGTTAATCTATGTTTGGATTATGTGTCCAATCCTTATAAATATGTGGTTCAAGAATACAAAGGCTAGCTACTCTTTTAGCTCCATCATTTCCCACTAAGTGAAGATAATGAATCATACATGTGTCAATTGATGTTTAGACTATGTGTCCAATCCCTTTGAATAGGTGGCTCAAGAATACAAAGGCTAGCTAGTCCTTTATCTCCATCATTACCCCATGAAGTGAATCTATGAAGTGATATTGGTATGGAATAGATGTCATATGAGATGGCTATTGAATTCCATGAATGCACTATAATCTGAAAATGTTGGTGTGGATAGTTGAATGTATGCTAGAAACTAGGCCACTCTTAGCCATTTCAAAATATGGAGACTAGTCTTATATGAAACCCACTCCAAAATTGGTGAAATAGGCTTATATGGAATCCAACTCAGGAACTCAGGTACTTAGGAAGTTAAGCTTGTATGAAATCCAAACTTAAAAAAGGATGCCATCCACCTGCAAATGGAGTAAGGTACAAAACTACTAAGAATGCTTAGGAAAAGTAAACTAAACTCAGAAAGAGAGGAGGAATAATGTGCCACACGCATTTCCCCTAATAATTGGTGTCTAGAACATAGATTTTTATCTAAAAGTTATATCAACTACCTAATCTAAAACTAGAAGTGAGAGCTATCATGCCATGCATGATGGCCCCTATATATAGATTCTCTAAGCAAAAACTATATTGAAACATGTTGAATCTAAATTGTGTTGTACTAACAAACCTATTATTAAACTCACCTTTCTATCTATTTCTAAAAAAAATGATTTTTTTGATGTCTAGATAGGAGTGCCAAAAACAAGACACCCTAGTATCTAACACTATATTCCAACTTTAGCACTATTGTTTAGGTCCAAATCTAATGACTATTTTAGAATATATGTTATTTTTCTAGTCTATTTTGCCTAGTCTAATGTCTAGATTCTATTTTGAGTGTTCTAAAAACTACTATTTCGACCACTAGGAGCTCTAATCTCAATGACAAAACCCCTATTTATTTCCCTCTATTTTGAGGGTAGGAATAAGTACCCTACAATGATTACCCTTAGAAGAAGAAGCCCTACAAGTTTGTTAATCTAGAAATATACATGATATAGCAATGATAATTAACAATATATCTTGAGATATAATAATATTTTTATTGAGATATTGTTAGATCAATAGGGGCATGCCTAGATAGATATAACAATGTAAAATCATGTGTAATGTACTGAACTAGAATCAAAAGGGTTAGTTGTTGTTTTTAGTAAATAATGATGGAGCATGATGTCCATCATGGAATCTAAGAAAGCATATAAATGCATGATATGGATCATGGCTTTTGTAAACAAGGACAAACAATCAAGTAATAAGCATACAAAGCAAGAATCAAGAAGCATACAAGGGTGGCCAAGGGGCCAAGAAAATAAGAGACATGGGCACATGTCACTCATAATGGAAATCAAACATACAAGGCATGTTTAAATGCCACATACACATACAATAGAACAAGCAAGGTTGGCATAAGGGCCATAGGCACATAGAAGAGTACAAGCAAGGGACACTGAAAAATGTCCAAAGGTATACACACATGAATAAAAGCAAAGGACATTGGAAAATATCCTAAGGCACACATAGGAGAAAAGTAGGAATTAGAAATGTAATCCAACAAGCTATGAAAATAAAGAAGATAAAGCATGTAATAACTAAAAATATATAATCACATCTAACTAATTAAAATAAGAGTGAAAGTATGCAAGACATGTTTTGTACAAGACTAGGTATATGATAAAGAGATACACAAGTTCTAGATACTAGTGAAATGTTGATATAGTAATATGTGTAATATAGTAAGTAATGTGCATCAACATGATAACTTAGAGTGTGTAGTGTATGGATGACATAAGTTGGATGATGTAGTTATGTAGAATATGCCCCATGTGGGTATGTATATCGATGTGTGTCTCAAACGTATAAGTAGGATGCCCCCTTAATGGGTAGATTGAAGTAGTCAAGGATCTGGATGTCACTACACACACTCAAAGAAGATCAAGTGAAGCATGGTAATGTAGATAAATTTAAAAACAATAGCATGAAATAATAAATGTAAGTCCTAGCATATTAGTAGCAATGTAAAGCATTTATGATGCATATAATTGAATTTTTTTTGTGTTTTTGTAAATATTTGAATGTTTTTGGTATTTTTGAAATGTTATATTACTTTTGTGTTTTTAAAATAATCTATGTATAGGAAAGACTAAGAATAAATGATAATAATCGATGAGTCTCAGATGAGACTCCCTATCATGGTGTCTTGTATGAAACAAAGGTATTGTGCATGATCGTGAAGTATGATAGAAAGGTTGAGACTATGATTATGAAAGGTATGTACATTATAAATGTTTTGAAATATATAAATTAAAAACTAATTTTGGGGTCCCTCTATAATTTTTAGAAGTAGATGAAACTATATGACTCTTAGGGACCCATTTAGAAGTAGGAGAAGCTCTCTGAACATGTGTTCTATGTGTAGATGCTTGAGATCTCAATGACATTTCTCTAGGTTTGAATACTATAGCTAGAAGCTATCTATAATCCCAAATTATTTGATGTTTATAAACCCTTTATAATATCAATGGATGCCTCAACTATGTTTGACTATGTACCTAAGAAAGAACTATAACTCGTGGGGAAACTAAAACTAGTGGAGAAGCTAGAACTAGTGACTCTAAAGGAGATGGCTCTAATGTGGGGAGTGGTAAATCATATAGAACTCCAGAAACTATAATAAATTTATTAGTGTGAATTAATTTAATGCATCTATAAACTTTAGATGGTACTGATCAAAAAAATTGAATCTATGATTGACCAAGTAATATATCAAAAACTCCTACACTAGGAACTATGGTGAAATGTGTGGTCACATGTGTTGGCCTAGTCTATAGAGGAAGTACAATCTCACCCAATGAACTTTGTATTTGTCCACTAAATCCACTAATAATTGTATATATCAAAGTGATATCTTGCTCTGAATAGCCCAAATGCTATAATAATGTAATTGTGCACATGTTGACACTGGAACCATTATTAATGAGAACGTTGTGAATGCATTGATTATGAATATGTTCTCTAAAAAATATTGAATTATAATCTAAATTATCCTTAACAATATCTTGATCTAAGAAGGATATCAATGGTCTAATTGGAACCTTGGACTCACACACACCTATCATACCACTCAAAGGATGTGTTTAAATTGAAGGTGCCTAGTATGTAACTAGTGGAGGCTGTGCATGGTATGTGTGGTAAACACTTGATGTGTCCCATTTATTTTACTTATAATTCTATGTAAATGGATCTAAGAGGATTTTCAAATATTTATCCTATATTATCTTAGCCTGTGGAGGCTCAACTGAAGTGATAAGATCAAGTAGGTTGTCATCTATCAAGTCATGTATCTTATGTCTCAGACTGATGCATCTATTTGTAGTGTGGCCTAGTTCCCTATAAAAATCACAAAATACCTACTAATAATATCCCTATGGAAGAGGATTTTCTGGGTCAACTTGTTAAATAGGAGGGAGAGTGATGATGTTACATTCTAATAATTATTGTAAAACTCTAGCTGGAGAAACTAGTAGATTGGTAAATGCACACCGAGGAGGTGTTGATGAAAACACACGCTAAGGGGGCTCTAAAGCCACATTGAATATTGGTTGATTCTAATTCTTATTATCATTAACTTTGAACTTGTATGTGACTTTGATATTAATCTTATTTGTTGTGTCTGGGATGCTTGTATACTTGAATTTTCCCATTGAAATGAGTTTTACTTCTCTTTCCTTTAGTGTATGACATAATTCAATAAAGGAAGAGAATATTTTAAACATAATAAATTCATGCAATGTTGTTAGAAGGATCTATTTGAAGAAATCTTGTAACTCTTTATCTACCATGGGGCTAGTCATCCTAGCCAAGATGGTCTTATATCAAAGAACATAGTCTGTGAGATGCTCATTTGAATTTTGTTTCTATTGTGAAATTTGTGCATAAGAGACCTTATCACCAATTTTAATACTAAAATGTGCTATGAACATGTCAACTAAAGGATTGAGTGCATTGAATGACTGATTTGGTACACTATAGAACCATTGTAAATCATAATCCTTTACACTCTATGGAAATAGCTTGGTAAGTAGCCATTCATTTGGTACATAATCCAAGCATGCTATGTGAAAAGCTCTCAAATGTGTCTCTATATCACCCTTACCATCATAAAAAGTAATATTAGGTTGAACAAAAACTTTTAGTAAGGGTGTGGAAGCAATGTGATGTACCAATGGTATATGTAGAAGAGCAAAAGAATCCAAAACCTATGTAGGTCTAGTGGCACCTTGCTCAAGATGTAGCACCTTGGATTGGAGAAATCTTATCTCTTGCACATGGGCTACAACATCAAGAGATAGAGATGTACTAGATGTAACTAGTAGCATAAAGGTAGGTTGGGCTACTATAGGGGGTTTTTGAGACATAGTTGCCCTCTAGTGTTATTTTCAACTAGGTGCTCTGTGGTTTGAGAAGATTGACCATTGTTTGTTCTTTGTTATTCCTCTTGTAATATTTTAAGCATGTCATCTTAAATTTTAGTTTGTTTGGTTAAGAGTTCTTGAATTTCCCTCTTATCAATTTCATCAAAACTAGTGTATTGGGCCATTTTTAAAGTAGGAAAACAATTTGAGAAGTGTTTGAATTTTTTGAAATAGTTTTTTATAGGCCAAGTGCTAGAAAAGGAAAATACCAAATATAGTAAATATAAGATCCTAAAAATAGTTAACTAGAAATTGCATGAAAAGGATACAAAGTGCACAAACATGTAAGGTGATACCTCAAGAAGAAAAATAGGAACTAGTATATGCAACTAGGATTTGAGAAAAATATTTTTTTTGAAAAATACTATGAATTTTTTAAATTTGAAGTGATTTTCTAATTTTAATATGTGACTAAAAATTTAGAAAATGATTGGAAACTTATTAGAAAATTACTGGGAGCTAGTTGATGTAACTAGGGTTTGAAATAGAATATTTTTAAAATTTTACTATTGAATTTGAGAATTTGAATTAAATTTCTAATTTATATATGAAATAAAAAAATCAAGAAATTAGTGGATTAATACTAAAATTTTATTGGGAGCTAGTTGATTCAACTAGGATTTGAAATAAAATATTTTAAAATTTACTAAAAAAATTTAAAATTTGAGAGGAATTTATGATTTTAATATTCAAAAATTAATGAGAAAAATCAACTAGGAGTTTACCCTAGGGATTCTAAGGTTTTTATGCAAAATTCAAAGTAAGTCAGGTTCACCAAATGATTTATTATTTTTGAGAAATTAGGTGTTTAATTCCTAAATAATAAATGGGTTTGAGTAGATAAAATTAGTAAATAATATGCAATAATTAAGCCACTAATTTGTTTAAACAAGTTGTGTTTTTGTCTTTTCTAAAAATAGTAATGAATGAGAGAAAATATAACTTAGCTTCTTCTAAGTTATTAAAGCTGAGACAGGGTCTGATATTGGAGGAATAAGATGGGACACTATCACAAACTAAGATCTAGAGTTTATTTTTTGATTGGATAGGGCCACCAAAAATAGGATGCCCTATCATCTGATGTTGTAATCCTAGTCTTGCCATTGTTTTCCAAACTACTCACAAAGATATGATTTTTTTGGGTTCGTTCATAACATCTATGTGAGCTTGTGTACCAAATTTTAGATCTTCACTATCAATATAACTTCCTATAAATATGATTCTTCATGTGATTGTGTCTTATATTCAATTAAATAGAACTTTGGCATATAGGGAAAAGGGGTTAGTGTGTAAAAGATACATTGGATGCACTTCAAACCTCATATGTGGGCATGCTACCTACATACCAATACTTGAGGAGGGATCAAGCTATATGTAGTTCTCTCATTGAAGTGTTTAGTGTAATAATGTGATGAAAATGCAAGTAAATGTGAAACTGAGTGTATTTATAATAACTAGGGACTGGTGTAAAGGTTTGAATAAGATTAAAATACTATTATATAGTTGTATGTAGAGAATAGAGAAGAGTACTTGAGTATTCTTCCTTATATTCTTGCTTCTCTCTTGTAAATGAGTGTTAACCCTTCTAAATGTACTTTTAATGGCATTTTATAGGGGACTTAATGATCATGGGTTAAATGAATTTGCATTAGGATGACATGAATTAGGATAAAGATATAGGAAAATATGATCGTTTGAGCCAACTTTTCACTTGGACAATAGTGCTATAAATAAGACACCCTAAGTTTTAGGGTTGTAGTCTGAGTTTGGGTGTTGTTGTCCTGAGGGCAATATACCTAGGGGGATGGATTTGTCATAGGAAGATCAGCCTAGGTCAACAAGGTTTAGTTTGGAAGTTTATAGATAACTAGGAAATAATGAAAACATGCCTAAGAGGGTCAAGAGAGTAAGAAAAATTGACCTATGGATTGGTTTTCATTTTTCATACTCAAGTTACCACATTTTACATTTTATATGACTACACATACCATGATCAATCATAACTTATGTTATACTCATAACCACATCAAGGGTGTCCATCTGTATGCTATGATGTAAAATTTTAGGAATAGAGGTATGTTATATTTTCCTTTTACTTCTCTAAGCTCGGTTATGATAGTTTTGGTCTCACCTATCACTAGGTCTCCCAAATAAAGGCCCACCTCCCCTACCTTGGGAGGCCTTTATGTCAAAATAGTTTGTAATTTCTTGTAGCACAAACTCACAATACAATTTTCTCAAAAATTATAATGTAACCTCATTATTTTTTCATGGAGGCTCATCTAACACCATCCATCATGTATCCCAAAAGTTATATTTCATCTCCTCATGAACACACCAATCAATACTAATATGTTTGCAATTTATTGGTGTAGGTTGGTTGGTTTCAAGATTAACAAACAAAGTGCATATACTAATAGTCTCTAATGTACTATAAAGTGAAATGTGTGAACTACTATATGAAGAGTGATGCAAACCATTGATGATTATTTATAATTTTTTATGTTTTGAATTTTATTATTCATACAATTGAACTTCTTGTGAAAAATCAAACTATTCAGGGTTTTGTCTAACATTTTTTTCATGCAATGGATGCATCAAACTTGTATATCTAGATTTAAATAGAAATATAGGTTTCTTGTAGGAAATGTAAGATAATATAATTCAAACCTAAAATCAAAACCATATTTCATAAATTAAATAAAAATGGAAAAATTAAAATCTAAAAATCAACATACCTAACCTGTAGCAACCCAAATGCCAAATCTCATTGGAGGGATACAAATCCAAATAACACATGTTCATCTACAATACAAATGTGAAGAGAGGAAAAAAATTCAAGATCCATGGCTTTAAGCTACAAACAAAATGAAATGAAAAAAATAGAAGGGCATATGACCTTGACACTCAGGCTCAAACTTGAGTCTCAAAAAATTTTAAAAAGGGCATATGCCCTTTGTAAAAAAATTGAAAATTAGGGAAATGTCATACTTTTTATCATCAAACTTTGTACATTAAACCATAGTCTTGACATAATAATTTAAACTCAAATAGGAAATAATCATGATCTTTTATTGGCATCCCCCTAAACTTAGGTATTATGGATGGGGATATGTTGTTCATTGGAGCATTCTAATCTTGGTCTAAGACAACAGGATAGGGAAAGGTTATTCCTAATAAAACTTTATTTACCATAATCTTATTTTGTGGATTTAATATATTATTAGATTGTCTCCCATGTTTAACTTGTGTTTTGTCATGTGTTTTTAGGCATATATCTTCCTGGTGAATATACTGGTCTATTCATAAAGTTCTTAATTTTATGGGAAGTTTTAATAATAAATTATTAGCTTTATTTTCTACCTTAGTAAAACCTATAAAATTCTTAAAAATGGTACCAAAAATGATGGGGTTATTATTCCTCTTATTTATTCAACTTAGTTTAATTGATGTTATATCAAATTAGGGATGGTGTCCAATAGTAATCAATAATAAGGTATACATGATAATGACTAAAAATTTTCAATTTGGGGGAGTTATAGATCATTTACTCCTTAATGTCTAATTAACTATGATAATGACTAAAAATTGTCAATTTGGGGGAGTTGTAGATCATTTACTCCTTAATGTCTAATTAACTTTCTTGAATTGAAATATAATCTATTTCTTATAAAAGTAAAGACACTTGTTGAATTTAAATGTTTGAAAATAAACATACTTTACTAAAATTGAAAATACTTTTAAAATAAATGCACTTTTATTCTATTTACATAAATGTAAATTTCATAAAATGTAAACACACTTTCAATCTTAGTTTATCAAATGTAAATGCTTTGAAATATAAATATGTGAAATTAAAATTGTTGAAAGTAATCTTGTTGGAAACACATAGACATATAAGTTTAAACATATAACAGAATAATTTATATGAAATAATGAAAGACAAAAACACATAATAATATAAACATATAAATGTCATAATAGATCTTGCTTCCTTATTTGATTGGTCCCTTTATCTCCCTTAGAACATGATTTGAAAACTTAGCTTTGTAAAAACTTCATGCAATCAACTCTTCATTATTTCTAGAAATGTTTAAATCTAAAAATGACTCCTTTCTAACTTCATACTAACTCCTCATTAAATTTACCCTAACTTTGTTCTAACTCCTTGTTAACTCTCACAATAGATTAAAAAGTTGTATTTATAATACAACTTCAACAACTTATTCGAGATTAAAAAATTAATAAATCAGTTTAGAACTAATTTTCTAATATTAACATCTTAACAAATGATTTTACAATTGATTTCTTATTTTTAAAAACATAACAAGTCAATTTTTAAATTGATTCTTATTCTAGGCTAACAACATAACAAACAAAAAATTTGGTTTTTACATATTTGGAGAATACTAACAATCTCTATTATTCAAAGAGAAAATGGTGGGAAAAAGCAGATTCATAAATCCACTATTTTTTTCAAGAATATAGGTGATTTGTCTTATTTCCAATAATCAATAACAATTTTGGTCAATTTTATTTCCTTCAACAACTTTATTTGTGAGATATTAATAGTAGTTGAAATACTATAAATATCCTATCTTTTTGGAAATGCCCATTTTTAGAAATAATTTGAATAGATTTAATATAATTTTTTTAAAAAAATAGGTAGAAATCATCTTTTTAATTATTTGATTTCATGTTTTCATAGTGTTGACCAACTTCTTGGCATGGCCAACAATAACTAGGCCAATCTCTTGACTTGCCTCTCTTGAAAGGAGATTCTTGGGAATATCCCCAAATTTTATGTCTACCTAGTCTAGACACACTAATATTAACTCAATGGCTTGTTGTGACCATTTCATTCAAGGATCCTTTGTTAGTTCTACCTTCATACTTCAAAATTCATTTCAATAGATTTTGGGTGCTTGAAAAATGCAAAATGTGAATGTGTTCATTATTTTGTTTGATATTGGTTTTATGTAGGTGTTTGAAACATTAGAACATGCATTCATTCAAGTGTTACCCAATTTGAAATCAATGTTTAGAGTTTAGTTCAATGTTTGTGTGGCTGATTTATATATCCATTCATTCATTCTTTCCATTAAAAATATTCAACAATGCATTCAGTAATGGAAAGACTTGCAATGAAGATATAACAATAATAACATATGTCATATAAAACCCTAGACTAATAGTATTTAAAATAAATTAAAAAAGGAAGGGAAAGAAGAAAGAAATCCTATTATCATGAATAAAATTGTATTCATCTTAATAGAAACCATTCATAAAATTAAAGCCTCACCTAGATAGCATGTGTAAAACCATTTAATGGGGTTGGTGCAAGATCATGAAGGAGGAATTAAGAAGAAATTAAAAGCCACAATCACCATCGACACACATAAATTGAAATAAAATAACTCACCCACTTTTATTAATTAATAAATATTGAGTGGCATAATGTGTCTAAATATATTACAATTGATTTGGCTAGATTTTTCCAACATAATAGCAAGAGAAAGAAAGAGGGAGATAAACATAACAAATGGTTGGTCCAATGTGTCTCGAGTAGAGACAAAGAGTCAACCCTGATAATGGGCAAGCTTTGGAAATATATATAACTTGGTATTCCTTCATTGACTTCACTTTCCCATAAAAATGCCTTCTCCACTTTTCATTCCTTCCATTTTCACTATTCACCTACAAAATAAGACTAAAAATGAGTTAAAAAGTGAATTAAATTCCCCAAACATTGTATATAACATTATAATGTGAATAAATTTTAAACTAGGAAAAATTACACAAAATTAAGGTTACCGTCACATCAGGGATGGAGTCACCTTTTTGGTAAACTAAACGGTTTGAAAATTCAACACCTTATGCTTGAGATATTGAGAAAAAATGAAAATCAAGTTAAAAATGGCCTCGGTAGACCTATTCAAGCTATTTAGGCAATCAAAGATTTTAATTCATCATTACTATTTAATTTTTTATGTCACGGTGGTACTTGTGCTTTGAAAGCCTGCATATTATTTTTATTTCCTTTTAACATCTTTAATAGAACAAATCAAGGTTTTAAACTATTAAGAAAGAGATTTTGGTGATAAAATTCAAGTTTGGGGCCCCTAAGACCCAATAAAGCTTGGGAACCATAATTATAACTATCAGGCCTTTTGAATTATATGCTTATGTTTTATGTAGTGTTTCAAGTGGTAAATCCTTGAAGTAATACTCATCAAGGTGTTGGTGGGGAAAAATATTACAACCTTACCCATTGGGTAATTAGGGCCTAAATCCCTAAAAGTCACTGACTTTGTAGTAAGGGTTTTGGGGCTTAAAATCCTATAGAACATTCAAAAAATATTGGGGGTGGTCCCCAAACTAGTTGAGGTTCCCACCCATGATCAACACTACGTAATAATCAAGAATCAACCCATAACTTAGTCAAGGTTGAAACCTTGACTAATAAAGGAGCTCACCAATGATCATAGTAGGGACTTAATTATTATTTGAATCCTAACTAACTAAGGAAATGAATCGATGATGAAACATAGACTTGGTTGGGATTAAAAGGTCAACCAACACTAGAATCTCCCACTAAAATCTATAATGACCTAGGCAAGAAATAAATCTCTAAATACAAAGACTTTGAACAAAACCCAAATCCTATGACTTAATCTTAATGAAAATCTTGATTAACATAGGCCTAAACAATTTGAATCCCCCTAATCAAGGTTTTGAAACCTTATTATATTTAGGTACTTAGATTCTTAGAAACTTAGGCTAAGGGGTATAAAAAAGATTTGATTAGAATAGGAAAAAGTCCAAAATTACCTTGAAGATTTAATTAGGGGTTGAAATACTGATTAGGTTGTGACTTAGGAGAATTTCAATGAATCTTAGACAGTCTTAACCAAGAGGAAGGAAAAGTTTTTTCCATACTTAGTGGGATTGCACAAGCTCAATATGAGGGCCAAGGAGCCATTTTAGGAAAATAACCAAATAAGAAACGTGATTGAATGGACTTGGTGAACATGATGGATTAGATTCCATAGGCTAGGATGTTGTAGAAACTAAAATTCCACATAGGGGTAAAATGAGATACTTGAGCAAGTTAGATAATACATATTTTAGAGACCTGACAAGTGAGATAAGTGTCTTCAAAATGCACTTCAATTCAAAGAAAAAACATGAAAATTATCAACATGAGTGAGACAAAGAGGTTGGTATATGTTTAATAAGTTCTATAGGAACATAAATCAAAGTAATCCCATGAAGAAAATATGTGGAGCTAAGAGAATAGGTAGGCAAGAATTCCATGTGAGTAAAAGTGCAGTAAGACTCCACTTTAGGGCCAAGTGTTATATATGAATCTTTACCATTTAGACTTTTTCATCATAATGGAACAAGTTTTAGAAGCCCAAATGACATGGATATCAATATGATCCCCTAGATTAGGATAAGAGAGATTAGAACTATAAGATATCCAAGCTTTAAATGCAAATTAAGAGGTCATAACTCCACTTTTATGCTAAGTATAAAATATAAAGTTGAATTACATAGATGTGGTATTTCCAATGGTGAATATTTTAGGTCTTAGTTTAGCATGTAAATTGAGACAAGCCACCAAGGAAACTTGTGGTACTGAGACCAATGAATTATAAGCACAATTAGGACTAAATCAAAATAAAAAAGAGGGGTTCCATAGTTCTTGGAAGAATTAGGGCATGTTGTGCAAATAAAAACAAATGGTGACTCTATTGGAAAATACTCTTAAGTATTTTGGAATGATATAAATATTTCTATAAACCTAAGATCTCTAGCTAAGACTACATATGGAGCATGAATGTATTAGAGAGAGGAGTGGGAACTGATAGAAAGATCAAATCAAACATTCTCACTAATTGGGTGTGTACAAATGAGTTAATTTAACACTTTTTAGAACTTACAAGGACTATCTACTATGGATATAATCATCAGGCTAGTGAATCCTACCTTGAGGATGTTTAACTGGACATTTCTCCATTTCTAGACATGATTACATAGCTTTGATGAGGTTGCCTCTAAACCCACACTAGGCCTTATTCCACTACTAACTAGGATAAAAATTGTGTGGTGGAGTTGCCCAAATCACCCAAAATCAAGTTTATCTTTAAATTTGTCTTCTTTATTATATTTATTTTCTTATCTTGATTTATATTTTCTCTTTCTTATTTTTCATTTTGATTTTGGGTTGGGGACCACTATATCAAGTGAAAGGTAGGAATATATATTTTTCACCCTAGTTCTTCATTGTAGCAAGTTTGTCCTAAGCCAACCTAGAAACCATTATGACATGATTTTATTATTTTTATTCAAGATAAATTCTTCACTAACTAGATAGTTTTACCCAACTTAACCCAACTCAAATAAATTCAAAACATATACAATAACTAGGCCTTTGAAACTAATTTAAAATAAAATCTAAGGCCACAAACTACTCAAATCACTTATGCACCAAAAGCATCACTCAATATAGCTATGTGTATGCCTTCATTTCTTTATTCTTTTGATCAACAAGAGAACCTATAGGGTAAAATAGGTGGGTTGGGCCAAAAAAGAGACAAGAAATGAGGCTGAACTAACAATAAAAAGTAGGAAAATCAAGAAAATAGAATAAAATAAAAATAAAATAAAATAAAGCACAAAAGGGAAAGAGAAATTATTTATAGGAACTCACTAGTCTAATTCATGTTGATAAGGGATAATTGGAAAAATTCCTATCAACAAGCAATGAGACATCCTCACTACTTGGCACCTGATACAAAATGCATTCACATTCAATATTTTGAGAAGGTTAGTAGAGATCATACTGAGGGGACAACAATTAATTATGCCTGTGCTAACCCCTACACTCATGAACACCATCCCAAATTCTTTTTACCTTGTTTGTATGTATCTTAAGTAAATTAAGATTATTCAATTCAGCTACATACTTACAATAAATTTGTATAAGCACTTGGAATAGATTTGGACAAATAACTCTTCCCACATATTGAATCATGGTGAGGGTTAGGGGTGGGTATCAACATATAACAAAATAATATATACACCCAATCTAGTAAATAGGTTACTCACATCATCCCATTGGTGGATTCATTGCTAGTTGATCCTCAATTAAAATGAGTGCTTTAGTAGCATCTTCTTTATCATCTTCATCATCTAGAAGGCATAAACTTAATTCTTCCCACGTGAGTGATCTTTTGGAATTGTCATTAGTGAGATATGTATGTGAGGATATACATTGGATTAGGCTATTTTTAGCTCCAACTTCCATTGGTATCAAATTTTCATTATTAAGGCATATATGCTCATAATCATACCTTTCTATCTTGTCTATTTTTAATACTATGAGGATCACATGACTGCTAAAATCATCTTTCTTAGGATGCTCCAAGTGATATATTTATTTAATTATAAGGATAACAACTTGATTTTATTTTTTTTCCACCTATCATCAGTAATTTATAGGTGCTTATTTTTAGGGTAAAGGACGCTTATGACTTCACCATCTAGGTTTAGGCTAATTGGATAAAAGATAGGGATATTTATGGGTGAGATTTATACCATTTTCAACTCTTTTAATTCACCCTCTTTAAAAAAATAGCCAATTTTTTCATTTTTTTCATTCTGTAGACACCGAAATCATGTCTAACCCTTGGTCATCCTCCCTCTTGGTCCATTCCTAACCCATTCCTAAAACATGCACTTACTAATTTAAAAATAATAATTTATTATTAATATCCTCCCCTTTGACACATCACCTATAACACCTCACCTGACACCTCGCCTTGGACTATTTCCCACCCTATGACTCACCCAAGACCTATTCTTACTTCTTTCTAACCACCTAACCAACTCTCGTGTGTATTTAGCCCAACCTTTGACAATTCTCCAACGGGTAGTGCACTTGGCAGATGGAGAACAGGCTTGGTGGCTCTTTTACTCATTCTCCACCTGCCGACGTCGATCAAATGTCGGCCGACGCTGGTGGGATCACCGATGTTGGTTTTACTTAAACCAAAATTTCTAACCTTTGGACGGATCTAATCACAAATCGTTAATCTCTGGAGCTAATCACGAATCTTGAGACCTCTTCCGGTGAAACAAAGTTCTTGTGCTTTTGCTTTCTAGTGTTCTGGCTTCTTGGTTTTCTTGTAGGGATAAACATTCTTGACAGCATTTTCTAGGCATTGAGGTCTTGCATCAGACATTCTGCATAGGGATTGCATGATATCTCCATCACCAGTGACAACCGAAACACAATGTCTGCACCTTTGCCAATTCATGTCACAGCTAAGTATTTGTACTATTTTTATTTCAGTGTCATTTCAAATATATTAGCATTTTGTCTACTGTCTATTCCAAGCATCCTTGACCCAACCATCCCTGTTCTTCTCAGAGAGGCTGAAAAGCCTTCTCTCACCCCTTATTCCCTTTTCTTTGCCTCTGACACCCCTTTAGTCTCTCTTTAGACAACACCCTCTGTCCAATCAACTCAGCACAAGCTATCAGAGACCTACAGACCATCTTAAGACCAATCTAATCAACCTGACTAAATTGCTTTACGAAAAGGTTGAAAGGCCTTTTTCCTACCCCTTACCCCTTTTCCTAACAACATACCCTCTGCCTTAGTTCTTATTAAAGATTTTATTTACTATTTTACCATCCCAAACAAACTCCCTGACTCACAAACAAGACCACAGTCCATCTTGTAGACCAGAAACTAGACCTGTAACCTGTCCCTGGCCATTACCCTAACTAACCTCGTTCACTTCCCTTACCGACGTTGGCATTCTAACTGACGTCGGTGACTTCCTGACTGATGTCGGCAATATCACCACCATCGGTGACTGTGCTAAGTAGATTGCAGCTTATCAGGTACGCATTTGCTTTCAGTTCTTTCTTTTCAATCTTTTATTATTTCTCTTTTTTGTCTCTGTCATATTCTATTTTAATAGTGGAATGTCATCCTCCAAGAAGCCTTAGTGCTTCTAGGACCAAGCTTTTGCTTGGCAATCCACCCTTTTATCAGCTAACATTTTTCATGTTTTTAGTGTCTGTCTCTTTCAGGTGTCATCCTCCACAACCAAAGAGGAGTTCTCACAATGTTTGGATAATGGTGCACACGACTACATCTAGGTACATACAAGCCTTGACCATTTCCTTAAGTTTCTCATTTTCTCTCTTTGAATGTGAAAGCCAAATTGCATAGAAACATTCTGGTACGCTCGGTGGGACCCTTAGGGCCTTCCTTGGGTTCCTTTCCTTCTTTTTTCATTTAGGTGCATTAGGTTTCCCCCTCTTCACCTCTTTCTTCTCTTCCAAAAGACATCATAAGTAGGAATAAAAAGAACTTTTCTTTCTTTTCTTGCATTTCTAGACTAGTCAAAAATCATATTCTTCAACCCTTTCTCAACTTGTTTTCATTCCAACTTAACATTTCAATTTGGGGCTTAAAAATATATTGCATTCCATTTCTACTTGCTTGCATTTCTTAGTCCACACTTAGTAATTAATAAACCGCATATTGAATTAATTGTAGATCACTTAATGTTACACAACCAAACCACGTGCACTAAATCAAACATCAAACTCACCTGAGACAAGGCCCGACTGGGATTTCATCACCCAGTGGATACCTTACCCGTCCCGGTGATCCTACTTAGATTTCACCACCAAGGGGCAAGCCCACTCTGTTCTTTGGCAGAGTCTAATCTATAGGGGAAGTATATTTTGGCTAAGTGAGACCAGCTTACCACTGGAATCGTGAAGTGAGGGGAGCTTGTTCCTTAGCACCAGGCCAAGTACAAAACCTAACACAGACTTTTGAGCACCTAAACATACCTAAAACCATATTTAGACTACCTCTTCTAGGACCCTTCTAACAGCCAACCTCCCCAAACATCACTTTAAGGCATAAGCCACACGATCCTAAAAAAATTATTTCTAGGGATTTAACACTTAGGATCTACCTGTCTTCATCTTATTTTCTATTTTTATCTATTTTTTTTGAGCTGGTAAGGATATTGTCTTCTTTATTTCCAAAAACTTTTAAATTTTTTGAGTTTCTGGAAAACACAGTAACCGACATCAGTTTGTAACTGACGTCGGCAATTTTTCTCCACTGGCATCAGTTATCTAACTGACATCGACAGACTTCTTCACCGACATTGGTTTTTGTACCGATGTTGGTCACTGTCCAATCTTTTTTTTCCCAAAAATAGCAAGCTTAAAATCCAACTTTCTTGCTGTCTAAACATTCATTCTAGTTTTCTAAGACTGAAAAACACAGTTTTCTAAAACCTGACCCTTTCTTGCCTTGAATGGTTTTGACACGCAGTCAAACCAAGGCTCTTCTTGACCATGCTAGGCAACAACTGCTTCCGCCTTCACCATCCATAACCAGTCCTATGATGGAGTTCCACTCAGAGACTGAAAGAACTCTTACTCGCCCAACCCCACCCCAGACTCCTATTGTCCCAGAAGGGGACCAAGATTTTGCATGATTCTTGGACCTCAACGTCAAAGCCTTACAGCACTATCTTGCGCATAGCCAAATGCGAGACTCCCTAGGCAACCCAATCTATGGGATGTCGACTTCCTTAGTCGAGACAAGGATCACATCAACAACATCTACAATTCAACCTATAGATAATCAAGCCAACACCTCAACTAATAATCCAACCATGTCCTACCTTCAAAATTTAGCCTCTCCTTCTAGACCTACCTCCATAAGGGTTCCAGTACCCCCTCAACCTCAAACTACTCAACCAAATCCTACACCTTTCCAAAACCTAGTGGTCTCTATCCCCCCTACTCTTGCACCTATCAACACAAGAGTAACTATCTACCCTTCAACAAGTGTGGCTACTCCTCAACCATCTTTGATGGCCTTTATCCAACTTGTGCCTACCAACCCCATAACACAAGTGCCCTTGGCTTCAACTTTCACCCTAATAACTAGCTACCCATATGTTGTGTCTACGCAACCAACCACGTCATATGCCCCTCTCAATATCTTTCAAGCGCCTTATAATTTAGGGGGTGCTCAACCCACCAATCCGTCAGCAGATATCATCAAAACGCTGATGGACAAGATGTCTAGCCTAGAGACCTCTATTTCTAGCTCACGCAATGCTCTCTCATATGAGCAAATTTGCAATGAGCCCGTTCATCCTTTTGTCCCAATTAGGCCATACCCCAACCAGTGGGAGCTTCCCAAATTTTCTTGCTTTCAAAGCAAGGAAGACCCACAGCAGCACTTACGGGCATTCAGACATGCCTATTACCTTATTGCCCATGAAAATGCATTACTTTTACGCATGTTTCTTATATCTCTCTCTGGTGTTGCGCTTGACTGGTACAACTCTCTTGCTAGCCATTCCCTCTTCACATTTACACAGCTAGCCCAGCTAAATCTTGATCACTTCTCCATTAACATCACCAAGAAGGTCTCGATCACGGACCTCTATTCTATCCGCCAATTCGAGGACGAATCTATAGCTAACTTCATTACTCTCTGGAGAGGCCTCATCAATCAACTCTCCTTTTCCTTACCCCAACCCAAACTTATTGAACTTTTCTCTTGAGCCTATGCCAAACATATTTCTTCCACCTTACAGGTTCAGACCTTCTGCACCTTCGACGAAGCCTTCACGATGGCCCATAAACTTGAATTACATGCCATCAAGGAGAATAAAGTTAAGTTGCAGAGCAAGAATCCCAACTCTAAGCTCAATGACTCCTCTTCTTCTAAACCTTCATCATCCAATCCTAAGTCTAAAGCTTCAGCTAACGTTGTGGTCCTTAGACCTTCATCCTCTTCAACCAATCAGCCTGAGCCATCCACATCTCAGAGCGACACCCACCAATTCTAGTAGAGATATGTACAATGACAATATACTCCTCTCAGAGAATCATATGCATCTGTGCTAGAAAAACTTATTAGACAGGGGTTTTCAACCTCCCCCAGATCCGACCACCTCCACAATTTGATCCCTCACGCGCCATCCCTATGTGGTATAGGGAAAACAACTTTTGCAATTATCATCGTGTCAAAGGTCATGACACAAGTAACTGTAAAACCTTTAAAAACATAATCCAAGACATGCTTGAAAAGGGTGACCTCATCTTAGATAATCCCAATGCACCTCCTAATCAGGGCATTGACATCTTCAAGCAACCATTCCCCAATCATCCACCGACCCAAAACAATGTCCAGACCTTGATTGAAAACACTCATGAACACAACATTCGAATAGTCAATACGATCTCGCCCTTCATTCTCGACCAACCTCAAGAGGTTAGTCCATCACATGTGGATGAACCTCTTTCCCCAGTTAGTTCTCCATCAACCTCTCTCATCTTGGAGGATGCCTCAATCTTACCGGCACCACCAGTCTCACCATCCTCCTTCCTACTACCTATGGAGGACCCGACCCTTCCTACTCCTTGACCACAAGTGGAGGGCACCATCATCCCTGCCCTTTACCCGCTTGAGGATTCACATTCTTCAGTTCCTTCTCCACCAAGAGAAGAACCTGACTCTCCATCTTCTTTGACTAATGACAATCCAGTTATAACTCCTACACACCTTGGGTCTGAGACTACTGCCACACCTAACACATTTTCAGCCCCACAACCACTCACATCTTCTGAAGGACTGAAGTCTCATCCTACAACTTCTCAACCATTCTCTCGATTAGTAGAGAAATTAGGACTTCTCCAACCAAGGAAAGTGGAACATCAAGCATTATGGGAGCAACTCAAAGCTCCTCATCTTACTCAGCCTATCTCATTTCATGTCGTTAACTCTCTTGTGACAAAATCCCCCAAAGTCTTTGACGCGAATCAGACTTCCACTTCTAAACCTTTGAAACATCAACCATTCATATCAGAACACAAACCCTCATCTACCCCATCTAAACCGATCAAGTCACTCGGCGTTCGCCCTGTCTCTACCCTCACTCACCCGCAAGTGAAGGTGGACTTAGACCAGACCTCGACCAATAGTAGTCTTCCAACCAAGTCGAAGAAAACTGCCAAACCACAGAAGTGAACCCCTCTTCCACCGTCAACATTACCCTCCATTTTAGGTCCTCACCCTTTTACCCTAATCGGCGAGCTCCCTACTCTGACCCTTAACCAACACAAATTACCTCCATTACTTCCTTTGCCAACCACAAGTCTACCCCCTCTCAAAAATTCAGTACCTCTCACGAAGAAAGTGCCATCTTCACATGTGGCCGCGTCACCAACCCAAAAGGTGGTATGGAAGCCTTCTTCAACACCTCCCAAGCAAAAGTCACCAGCGTGTCATACATCAACAAGCACGGACCCCTTAGTAGGTTCATATGCTTTGATATTATGCCAACTTTTGCAGACTTCTAGCATAACCCTTCCATCTATCAAGCCATTCCAACCCCTCAGGTCAAAACCTTCCTGGTTTGATGATACAAAGATTTGCTTATACCATCATATGCTAGGACACAATACTGAGACTTGTTGTGCCCTCAAGGTAGTCGTTCACTGCTATATGGAGAAGGACATTCTTCTCCTTGAGGACACTCTTGATCAACCCTTGACACCTTCCCATCCAACCTCTTCAACCACATGAACATCTCACCAGCAGACCATGACCCCTTCTTCCCCTCCTATCTTTGAAATCAATGCTATCCACATAACCACTAGGTCACAAAAGGACAAGGCGAAAGAAAAAGTTGTTATTCCTTAGACCTATCCTTTTGTCCAGTCACCTCAACCACTGAAACCCAAGATTTCCATCTTAGGTACATCCCAACCCCCTTCTTTAGAGGCAATCAAAGACTCTATGATAAAACAACTTCACCAAATGCCTATGAAGATGACCTTATATGACCTTATCCAAAGCTCCCTCCAGCATCGTCAAGCTCTAATCAAAGCCTTACAAGCAGTGGAGGTCCAACCTGAAGACCCTCAACCACTAGCTACCCTAGTCCATTCTTTATCCCCCATCGCCTCTATCACTTTTAGTGATTTTGAAATTCCTACCACTACCTTAGAAGATCAGGACGCTTCTCTTTTCATCACAGCCTACGTTGATCAAACCCGCATTAAGCGAGTTATGATTGATGGGGGTGCCAACATAAATATCAATTCTACCCACGCCTTTGATCAGTTGGCTCTTCCCAAGAATTATGTATCAAAAACTGATGCAATCCTTAGATCCTTTAATGACACCACTGCTAACACTATTGGCACTGTTGTCCTCCATATTCACATTGGTCCACGCACAATCCCAAAGCTCTTCTACATCATTGAGGGAGAATTCCAATATAACATGCTATTAGGACAACCTTGGATCCGCACCATGGCTTACATCCCTTCAACACTTCACCATTGTGTCAAATTTGAACATGACAAACAAGTCCATGTCATTCCTGCCGACCCATCCCCTTTTAAGACTTGTAACACAACCTATCGACCAAATGACATTCTTATTCCTCTCAAGGCACCAACCCAAACATCGTCTCCATCCGCGAAAGCATCAACTAGTACACAAATAGAAGTTGCCATCACATCACCTTCTCAATTAACAACCAAGGACCCCATGGATGATATCTTCCAAAGACTTTCACTTGGAGAACATCACTTACTTACTCTAGACATGTTCCAGACTCCTCAAGAGTATGGACAGCTTCATCAAAATCTAAGCTATGACCATCGAATTAGAATGGTCATTCCTTATGGTCCTCCTAGCCTTCGAACCAATCTCATCTATGGGGGGCTAGATCAAGCTCCTACTGACTCAAATCCTTCCTCCTCACCTCAACTATTCACATCCGATTTCTCCTTTCTTGGCAACCCCACCTTTGCACATACCTACCTTTATAGGTGTGCATGGAAGGGTTTTGGCTTTGGGTGCTACGAACAAGGCTCCCATCGGCCTATCGAACCACCCAATGATGATAATGCCAAGAAATGATATGGACTGGGTTTCCAAGAACCCACTGAGGCTTCTGCAAATCTTTGCCCCGAACCCACCATCGACCAATCCCTTCCAGATTTGCCTATTCTTCCATCCTCACCTACAAAGTCAGTGGTTTCCATCCCTCGTAGTTTTTTTTTTTTGCATAAACACCATCCACTTAGAACCCCTAACCTATCAGCTCAATGGGGTTCTCAGGTCTCTCCCTCTCATTTATCCCAGCATGATAGACGATGAATTGGCAACCATCAACACTGTCCACTACATAGATGACGATGCCATTCTTACCTATATGGGTGCCGATGATTCTTTCATTCAGCGCTCCCTCCCTTCTAAAATGTAGGTTATGTTAAATGAATCAACCATTGACATTAACCTTCCATCTTCTAGTGTTCCTCATGTCTTAAAGATTGGTCAATCTTTAGACACCCAGGAGCAGAACGACTATACCACATTTCTCTCAAACAATCACAAAGCCTTTGCCTAGACCTACACTGACATGTCTGGCATCGACCCTAACATTTCCACTCATAACATTGTCACAAACTCAGAGGCTAAGCCTGTTAGGCAAAATCTTCACAAAATGCATCCTCGTGTTGTACTTCTTGTAAAAGAGGAGCTTCAGTGTCTTCTCTTTGTCTCTTTCATCCAACCCATTGATTATCCACAGTGGGTATCTAACATCGTTCCTATCACCAAGGTGACTGGGGGGATCTAGATCTGCACAGACTATCATGACCTTAACCTAGCTTATCCTAAAGATGACTTTCCTCTTCCAAACATTGACCAACTTGTTGATCTTATGGCTGGCCATGAGATGTTATCACTCATGGATGGATTTTTAGGATATAACCAAATCCTGATTGCACCGAAAGATTAGCACAAAACCACTTTCATTACACCATGGGGAACTTTCTACTATCGGGTCATGCCTTTTGGTCTAAAAAATGCAGGCACCACATATCAGCATGCCATGACTTACATCTTTCATGATCTCCTCCATAAAATCATGGAGGACTATGTAAATGACCTGCTTGGCAAGTCTAAGCTTTGTCACGACCATTTGACTATCCTCAAGATCATCTTCTCTCGCCTTCTTCAATATAATTTCTATCTTAACCCCAAGAAATGTGTCTTTGGGGTCCTCTCAGGAAAGCTTCTGGGGTTCATTGTCTCTCTTCGTGGCATCGAGATAGATCCCACTAAAATCCATGCTATCCTCGAAATGCCACCTCCAACTAATCTCAAGCAACTTCGTAGTCTACAAGGGAAGCTCCAATCCATCCACCGCTTCATTTCGTAGCTTTTTGACCACTGCCAACCCTTTCATCACCTCTTCAAGAAGGACATCTCCTTTAAATGGGATAAAGATTGCCAAGAGGCTTTTAAAGCCCTCAAATTCTATTTGGTCTCTCCACCAGTCCTTATTCCACCAAAATATGACCAGCCCTTCTACCTCTACATCTCAGTGACCAATCATTTGTTAGGTGCCATGATCGCGCATCGAGACAAGCAACACCATGAGCAAGTGGTCTACTACATAAGCCAAACACTTGTCGACTATGAAACTCGGTATACTCATACCGAGAAACTCTGTTTGGCATTAGTCTTTACCACTACCAAGCTCCATCACTATCTTCTTAATCACAAAACCTTTGTCATCACTCACACTGATCCTCTTAAATACATGCATTCTAAGCCATATCAAAACCAGCGTATGGCTCATTGGCTCATGCTTCTTGCTGAGTTTGACTTAGAATTTGTCTAGCAAAAATCTATAAAGGGGCAAACAATCACTGACCAACTAGCGAATGCCCCTCTTCCCAACAATCAACCTTCTCAGTGTGATTTTCCTGATGAATCTATCGCCACTGTCTCGACTGATGACTCATTCTACCAAATGATGATGTTCTTCGATGGCTCCAAATGTCAACTCGGTGGGGGTGCAGGGGTTATCCTCATCCCACATGAGGGTGAGCCCATGCCCCTGTCTTTCAAACTTGACTTTGAATGTACCAATAATATGGCCGAATACGAAGCCTTAATTTTGGGACTTCAAACTGCCCTTTCTTTAAACATCAAGACATCAACATCTTCGGTGACTCACAAATTGTCGTCAATAAAATCAATGGTTCATATCTTTGTAAAAATGAAATTTTACAAAGGTACAAGCACCGTGTTGACACTCTTCTAGCATCTTTTTGACCATCACTTATTGCAGACTGTCCCTCGATCTACGAATAAGTTTAGTGACACCATGGCTTCCCTCGCCTCACATATTCCTTCTTCATCATCCTCATCAAAAATTTATGTCATGGTACATCGTGTGCCATTGCCTTCATACATTTCCACTGACATCAACTTCGTCCACACCATAGACTCTAGTTCACAAGATGTATGGTATAAACAACTTGAGGACTACTTGACTCATTCTATCATTCCTCCCAACCTCTCTAGCAATGCACGGCGGGCTTTCATCAAGTGCACTACTTGTTATACTATGCTAGGAGGCCTTCTCTATAAAAGAGGTTTTGATGGCCTTCTTCTTCACTGTTTAAACTCCACTGAAGCCTCTCATGCTGTTAAACAAGCCCATGACAAGATTTGTGGCAGACACTTCAGTGGTAACTCGGTTGCTAAGCGCATCCTTCACCTAGGTTATTATTGGCCCACTCTTCATCAAGACTGTAGTGATTATGTTCAGCATTGCATCAAGTGTTAGCAGCATGCTAACTTGCTTCATCTCCTTAGTCATGCCTTACAAGTCGCTCAAGATTTTTGGCCTTTTTCACAATGGGGCTTAGATCTCATCGGCGAGATTAACCCTCATTCGTCTCTTCGTCATCAGTCCATCATCACTACCACCGAGTATTTCACTAAATGGGTGGAAGCTATTCCTCTCATCTCCATAAAAGCTGACAAGATTGTCGACTTCATCAACACCCACATCATTTGTCATTTTGGTGTACCTCACAAAATCATCACTGATAACGGAAAGTCATTTAAAAACAAAACTATCTAGAAACTTTGTGACTCCTTTGGCATTAAACTCAGCTTTTCTTTGCCTTACTACCCACAAGCAAATGGGCAGGCTAAGGCTTCTAACAAAATCTTAACTAAAATTCTCATGAAGGTGGTCAAAGACATTGGAAGGGATTGGCACGTTCACATACCCTTCACTTTGTGGGCCTACCGCACTAGTATTCAAACCTCTACAGCTGCTACCCCTTTCTCTCTAGTGTACGAAATAGAGGTTATCTTACCTCTTGAAGTACAAATCCCATCTCTTTGCATTTCACTCCATGACATTCTTTCTAACAATGAATTTCGTCAAGATCGATTAGCTCAACTTGAGTTACTCAATAAACATCGTCTTGCTGCCCTCAACCATCTCCATGTCTATCAAAATCGCATCAAACGAGCCTATAACAAAACTCTAAGAGAATGAGATTTCAATATCGGAGACCTCATCCTCAAAGAGAACCAACATGTGACCAATATAGAATGGAGTAAATGAGGCAAATTTTCTCCTAATTGGCTCAAACCTTATATCATCACGCACAAGTATGGATCAGGGACTTATCGTCTGTCTTCTCTTGAAGGCTAGCCAAAACCTGAGCCCCTTAATGCTTTACATCTGTGACCATTCTACTGTTAGTCGAGTACTCATCCACTTGACATTTAACTTGAGCTCATCCCTTGAGCAATCCCTATCCTTTTGATCTTCAATCCTTTCCACCCTTTTCCCCTTAACAAATCCTCTATAACCCTTTTATAAAGTATGGATGCTTTGTCCTAATAAAAGGGAGTCCTTGACCTTCTATAGTCTTGTCCATGACTCAACATTCTATCAAAAATAAATCAAGATGTCAAAATATCCAAGGTCACAAAGTCAAATCAAAAAGTAGATTACTCCCTCGAAGGACAGCTGTACTATCATTGTTGTAGCTAATAGACTGCTCCCTCGAAGGGCAGCTATTCAAAAGCCCTTAAATTTATAAAGCAAAATATAGACCACTCCCTCAAAGGATGGCTATGATTAAATCTTGCTACAAACAGCACCTATTTTAGAAGCTTCTTGCATCGATCCGCTTCACAAATGACCACCAAGCAAAGTGACATCTCTATTTATACTTCCCTCATCAATCAAAAAAAAAAAAAAATGGGTCATGGACTTGACTTGTAGTTGTCTCAGGGTCTCCTATCAAAAGGGGCAAAGTTATCCCTACTCTAAAAATGGGTTACCCTTTCCTCCTATCACATCACCTACTCAAGGGACTTCGAGCTCACTTTAATGTCAAAGTGATTCAATTACCGCTCTAACACAACTCATGGTCAACGATGCAACGCATGAATGGGGCTCTTGGTTCTAACAACCCCTATCTATGCTGTCATTTTGGTCCTTGTCAATGAAAGTGCGCTTATGCCTTTTACTTTCTACCTACACTTTGGTCACATTCAACCACATCATTTGTCCACACAATTCAACCCGACTCTTTTTTTTAACCACTCACATAGCCTAATCATTCTGGTTTCCATAGACACCAATACACATGGAAACTATCAACCACACAATTTATGTCAAGCATAAACCATTACTTGCTAAAACATAAATTGACCTACAATTCATTTTTAGCATACATCTATCATGAATATGGATAGTTGCTAAGGGATGAAAAACCCCGACCAATGTTACAGAATACACCATTTGGAAAAGGCTGTAGCATCATCTTCTCCTTGTCATTTCAAGCATGTACCCTCACACATATGGGAAGTGCTATATCATTATCATGACCAAAATCAACCACTTCGATCTTTTTCCTCCCTCTTGGGAGAACTACATTGGCCTAAGGCCCTAACAACAGGGGCTATGTAGGCAGCACTCAGTTGACATGGGGTCTTCTGAGGTTAGCTCAGCCATTCCTTCATCACATTTCTTCCATCACATTCTTTCATCCCCTGCCAATCACATCTCAAACAATCACACATTTTCATAATCATTAACATTAATCATTTTCATCCATATCATTAATCATTGATTCTAATCATACATTCATCATCATATCAACACAACAATATCAGCATCATAATCCGAAATATCATATCAAAACATGTATCAAATCAAAATAACATACAAACACATCCATAACATTTTTCATAACACATCAATGATCAAAATCACATCTTTTATATATATATATATATATATATATATATATATATATATCAATGTTTTACAATGGCATAATATGTGCCTCTGTCTCTCTCTCAAAAAAATCAAATACATCTTGCATCATCAGCTCGCAGGCTAGTATATACATAATATCAAAGTCTACCCTCAAGGCTGTGGCTGTGGTGGTGGTGGCAGTGGTCGAGAAGATGTTGTATCCTTTCCCCCCTCTGATCTGCATCATCTATGAGACCCAAAAGCCGTCGCTCATGACATAGACCTCTGTTGACTCAGCTCTGCCCTCATCTCAGATTATCACTGTATCTAAGGGAACCCCTTGATGGCCCTCTCATAATAAGCGATCTCGTCCAGCACATCATTATATCTAACTATAGATACAGTCTGTAGTGGACCCATCAGACCTACTACCGTGCCCTGCACTGAACCCTATGGCTGTGAAAACCCTGGCTGCACTGATGTTGACTATGTAGGCTATTGAATTGGCTGCTGAGGTGGATGTTGCATCAGGCCCTGTCCTCTCAAACCCTATCCTGTCAATGCCTGTGCTTGGGATGTGGCCAACTACCACTGCAAAATGGTAACATGTCCTCATGCTACATCCCTCTCCTAGATGGCAGCATCTCTTTCTTGTCGGGCCACATCTCACTCTCTGATCACTGTCTGTAGATCTAGCTGTGGTTCTACCTGTATCCCTATATACTGACCTACCCACCATGTCAAGTAGGCCTCTGTACATCCTAGGTCTGCTATCCCGAGGCCTACTAGTAACTCCTCAAAATTAAGGCCCTTTGTCTCCTCTAGTAATGGGAGCAGTGCCTCAATGTCATCCCATCTATACAGTGGAAAGACGGGCGGCACATCTTGAAGAAGCCCATATTGGTGCCGCACCCTCTCCACTGGCACCCTCTCGAGCTCACCAACTCATCTGCCCCTGACCCACCCAATGCCTTTCTACCACCTCACACTGCTCCTCAGTCAACTTAGTGTCACTTTCACTCAAAGACCTATAGAGCTCTTTTTTTTCTCTCAGTCAAATAGCACAAATGACTTTTGGTGGGCCGCTAATCCAATTTTGTCAGATTTGGCAGGCTGCCAATGTCAGCATCAGCATGCCCTAGTCTGTCGACATCAGCCGATATCCCACTGATGTCAGTCCCAATGTCAATTTTATCACTAACATCGGCAACCTTCAAACCTCCTTTTTTCATCACGTTGCCCCAAAATCATGCCTCCAATCAGTCAGCCCTCCATTACAAGTCATTTTATCCCCCTGGGGCACACTTGACATCACTTTTGCCTCTATTTATCGACCACCAGACCTTGGAGATCATGACCATCTCCTCTAACCATGACTACTTCCAAAGTGATTTTGCCTTGGTTGTTTTTGCATGTATGCTACCTCATGATTGGTTAGCAAAATTATGCACATATTTTTGACCTTCACAAGTATAGGATCGCAAGCCAGTTGATCCCCACTACTTGTGACATTTTCATGTTTTTGGGAGCACTTCCTGAGCCCAAGATACTTGGAACATGATGACCATTGGAGCTTCATCTTAGATTGAATAACCTAATCAACAGATGACTAAATGCTGGGGCCTAGTTATTTCAATTTTGGCACTCCTCAACCCTCGACCTATGACAATTTGCCTTGACCATCTCGTGAAATGGTATACACGCAATCACGACTTTTGCAGCAATCCCACTCCATCTTCACCCTTTTTCATCCACTCTTTGTCAAATCAGCACCCAATTCCAGGTTTCCTTCTCTCGACTCCTGCTTTGAGGGGGAATACCTCATCCATAATCAGGGAAACCAACCCTCCTATTTTGTCTTACAGTTCACTTGAACAACCAACAAGACAAAATCAACCTTATCCCACACCTGGGGCAACCAACTCCTATTTTTGTCTTGTAGTTCATCTAGAGCAACCAACAAGACAAAAAGGGGCAAATGTAGACACTAAAATCATGTCTAACCCTTGGTCATCCTCCCTCTTGGTCCATTCCTAACCCATTCCTAAAACATGCACTTACTAATTTAAAAATAATAATTTATTATTAATATCCTCCCCTTTGACACATCACCTATAACACCTTGCCTAACACCTCGCCTTAGACTATTTCCCACCCTATGACTCACCCAAGACCTATTCTTAATTCCTTCTAACCACCTAACCAACTCTCATGTGTATTTAGCCCAACCTTTGACAATTCTCCAATGGGTAGTGCACTTGGCGGAGGGAGAACGGGCTTGGTGGCTCTTTTACTCATTCTCCACCCGCCAATGTCGGTCAAATGTCAGCCGATGCCAGTGGGATCACCGATGTTGGTTTTACTTAAACAAAAATTTCTAACCTTTGGATGGATCTAATCACAAATCGTTAATCTCTGGAGCTCATCACGAATCTTGAGACCTCTTTAGGTGAAACAAAGTTCTCATGCTTTTGCTTTCTAGTGTTCTGGCTTCTTTATTTTCTTGCAGGGATCAGCATTCTTGACAGCATTTTCTAGGCACTGAGGTCTTGCATCAGACATTCTACATAGGGATTGCATGATATCTCCATCACCAGTGACAACCAAAACACAATGTCTGCACCTTTGCCAACTCATGTCACAGCTAAGTATTTTTACTATTTTTATTTCAGTGTCATTTCAAATATATTAGCATTCTGTCTACTGTCTATTCCAAGCATCCTTGACCCAACCTTCCCTATTCTTCGTGGAGAGGCTGAAAAGCCTTATCTCACCCCTTATTCCCTTTTCTTTGCCTCTGACACCCCTTTAGTCTCTCTTTAGACAACACCCTCTGTCCAATCAACTCAGCACAAGCTATCAGAGACCTACAGACCATCTTAAGACCAATCTAATCAACTTGACTAAATTGCTTTACGGAAAGGCTAAAAGGCCTTTTTCCTACCCCTTACCCCTTTTCCTAACAACATACCCTCTGCCTTAGTTCTTATTAAAGATTCTATCTATTATTTTACCATCCCAAACAAACTCTCTGACTCACAGACAAGACCACAGTCCATCTTGCAGACCAGAAACTAGACTTGTAACCCATCCCTGGCCATTACCCTGACCGACCTCATCCACTTCCCCTATCAACATTGGCAGTCAAACCGACATTGGTGACTTCCTGACCGATGTCGGCAATATCACTGCCATCGGTAACTATGCTAAGTAGATTGCAGCTTATCAGGTACGCATTTGCTTTCAATTTTTTCTTTTCAGTCTTTTATTATTTCTCTTTTTTGTCTCTATCATATTCTGTTTCAACAGTGGATTGTCATCCTCCAAGAAGCCTTAGCACTTCTAGGACCAAGCTTTTGCTTGGCAATCCACCCTTTTATCAGCTAACATTTTTCATGTTTTTAGTGTCTGTCTCTTTCAGGTGTCATCCTCCACAACCAAAGAGGAGTTCTCACAACGTCTAGATAATGGTGCGCATGACTACATCTAGGTACATACAAGCCTTGACCATTTCCTTAAGTTTCTCATTTTCTCTCTTTGAATGTGAAAGCGAAATTGCATAGAAACACATTCATCTACAATGATAGGATGGGTATTACACTACTAAAAATGAGCTACTTATCATCTTGAATAAGATTTTCATGAGTAGGGATAGTATCATATGACAAGAATGTCTCAGATACATATCATAAATCTTCTTACTCAATATACTCTAATTCTTCTAATTCTTCTTATTATGGATGATTGTAAGATATTTTTTATTCTTTTGCTAATGTGGATATCTCACTATTATTATGATTTTTAGATAATAGGCTACATGAAATAACTATTACTTCCTCATCATCAGACTTGTCCTCATCACTACTCTTAGAGATTGGTTCTTGCTTATAAAATGATACATTACCAATCAGTAGGAATGTTTTAGCACTTGTATCATTTACATATCCATAGATGTTAAATTATGAACTTGGCATTGTAGTCTCATAGGCCAGTTTAGATATTACTTTTTATGGATCTCCTAAAATAAATGGCATTGAATCAAAAAATCACCAAAATAGTCTTGATCACTAATACAAGGAAAAATATCCTACTATCCACATGAATAATTATCATAAATGAATGTATTAAAATTAATATTAGGGTTTTCACTTGTTACAAGAAATTCATTGATCGTACACTTGAGGTAATGCTTTGTTACAATGTGTAGGTTGGCCAATAGGTTTACTTATAGGAAAGTGAATAGAAGGATTTTGGGTGTAAACACTTGGTTGACCAAGAGAATAAAATGGGTCTCCATAATAGCCATGCATCATTAATTGTTGTTTAATTATGAAAGCCTCAAGTTAAGTCAACACTAGAGATGTGAGAGTAGATGAAGTCCTTTGAATAAACATAAGAGTTAGGGGACCCAATGTTTTGAGATAAAATTCAATATCCAGCACTTCCATTTTTAGGAATGGGTCTTTCAACCTCCTATATAACTAATGAAAGTGAATGTTAAATGCATTAATTGATTCATTGGGCTCCCTACAAGCTATAGTAAATTGGTAGTATATGATAAGGTGTTTAATGGGTATAATAAAATGGTTGATAAACAAGTTTTCAAAGATCTCTCACAAGGTAATGCATCCATATGACAAGCTAAGGTATAAACTATATGCTTCCTTGTATAGAGAGCAAGGAAATAAATGATAGGAAAACATCTTCATGTTGAATTTATGTGCTAATTATGGCATCCTTAAATGATTAAATTAGTTTTTATACCATCAAAATCCCACCATGTGTGTATTTCTTACAAAACTCATCAGGATCCCTATACAAGTCATGAACGGGCCCTAGAATGTCCACATAAAATCCACCTCCCCTTCTCTAGGAAAAATCCATATGTGGGTCTAAAATTCATCTTTCTAGTCTTATAACTTGGAAACCTGCTTGGACAATGCTATAAAATGTTCAAATTAAAAAAAAAAAAAAACTATAATTTTAGTTTTACATTTTTTATTAAGTGGTGGCCCTCCTTATAGCACCAAAAAATTTAATGGGCATCTTGGAATGGCTGGTAACAACTAGGCTCATCTCGTGACTTACCTATCTTTAAATCAGTTTCTAATGAATCTCCCCAAGGTTTGTATTTACCTAGTCTAGCACATTGATCTTCAATCAGTGGCTTGTTTTGACCATTCTAGTTGAGGGGCATTTTCTAGTTCTCCCTTCATACTTTAGACTTTGTTTCATTAGGTTTTGTGTACTTGAATAATGTAAAACATGAACATGTTCATTGTTTTATTTGATATGGGTAATGTGTAGGTGTTTGAAACAACAAAACATACATTCATTCAAGTGTTTCCCAATTTGAAATCAACATTCAGGGTTTATTTCAATGTTTATGCGACTGATTTGGATATCCATTCATTCATTCATTCCATTAAACATATTAAATAGTGCATTATTATAATGTAAATAATCTCAACCAAGATATATAAATAATAATAGATTGCACATAAAACTCTAGACTAACATTTTATTAAAAAAAGAAAAAGAGGAAATAAAGTCTATTATCATGAAGTAAAATCCATTCATCTTGATAGCAACCATTCACAAAATTGAACCCTCACCAATCTAACATGTGTATAACAATTCAATGAGGCAAGTTCAAGTGTCTAAGGAAGGAAGAAGTAAGAAGAAAATAAAATCCATAATCATAATTGACATGCACAAATTAAAATAAAATAACTCCACTTATATTAACTGATAAATTTTGAGTGGCATAATATATATGAATATATTAAAATGGATAAGGATAATATTTTATAGCATAAAATTAAGATAAATCAAGAGGGAGAGAAAAATAACAAGTGGTTGGTCCAATGAGTCCCAAGGAGAAACAAAGAGCTAGCCTTGATAATGGGAAAGTTCTAAAATTATATAACACTTTCCATTTCTTTGTTGACTTCACTTTCCTAAAAAAATTCCTTCTCCATTTTTCACTCCTGATACTTCCACTATTCACCTACAAAACAAGACCAAAAATGAGTCAAAAATTGAATGAAATGATCCAAATAGTTTATTTGACATTAGAATGCAAATAGATTTTAAACTAAGCCAAATGATGAAAATTTTAGGTTATCATCATGTCTAGGATGAAGTTACATTTTTGGAAAAACAAACGGTTTGAAAAACCAACACCATATACTCAAGATATCATGAAATATTAAAGATAGGCTAAAAATGGCCCTAGTAGACCTATACGGGGTTTTTAGGCAATCAAGTCTTTTAATTTGTCATTTTTTTCACTTTTTAAATTCCTAATGCTAATCAGGGTTTAAAATCCCAAATAGCACTAGGGTATCATTTTATCATTCTTAATAGGTGAAATTTGGGTTTTAAATTATTTAATAAGAGATTTTGGTAGGAAAATTCAATTTTGTGGCCCTTAAGACCTAATTAAGGATTGGGACCCCTGATTATAACCATCAGGCCTTCTAAATTATATGGCCTTTTGAATTATATTCCTACATTTTATATATGATTTCAAGTGGTAGATCCATATATTAATGCTCATTGATATTTTGGTGGGGAAAAATATTGTAGCCTTACCTATCAGGGAAAAGGGGATTATATCCCTAGAAAGCATTGGCATTTGTAGTAAGGGTTTTGGGGATTAAAATCCAAAAAAACATTCAAATAATAGTGGGGTGAGTTCCTTGACCTAGTCTATTTTAATCATAACCACTAATGGGTGGGTAGGGGGGGATGGGGGGGTTGAATCAGCATCCTAAAACAATCCTTTCTTTCCACTTAACATGAATAACCTTTCAAACCAATATAGTGATCAATTAAAGCATAGAGAAGTAATCACATAAAACATGAAACAAGATATCAACACATGAATATAAGAGATATGTTAAAAACACTCATGGGGGGTTAAACCCACTAAAACACCACTTGGAATATAGTCTTATAATCAATTAATCACTATTTAGTGAGGCACCACCCCATAAGGAGAACCAATCCTTCACTAGTCAAGAACCAACTCAAATAGTCCTTTAACAAGACACAACTTGAAAGGAGGAAACCAACACCTAAGAGACTCATAACCAACTCATCCAATTAAATAACACTTATACAATCTTTCAATTCAGATTTCACTCCTTCTTGACAAAGCACCATCTTATTCAAGGCCAACTTGATCACCTTTAGACACCTTGTTGATCAACCAACAGATGATGACCTCTTCTTTATATTTCTATATTATCTATATGAATACCACTCACTATCATACATAATTAACACATATTTTATTCATCTCAATATTTAAACAACTCATTTAGATCTTCTTGACCATCTACCCCTCTCAAAATAGCCTCTAGGCTTCTTCACTCAAATATGCCTCTTACTAGGTTTATTACGTTAACTAACCTTGTCATCCACATGTAGAATATCTATTATATGTTCATCATAGTTTCTATCCCCTCTTTTTATGGTCCTCAAAACCTCTTTCTTCTCCTCAAGGTTCTTTTTTTCTTGCTTTCACTCTCATTCCTCTTTCTTATGTAAATAGGCCTATTTAGACTTGTACTTATACCAATCACTAAATCAATCGCACTCTTGGTTGGAAAATACATTAATACATTAGTTTCAAACACAAAAAATGTTTAATAAAAAGTTACACATAATAATATATCGAAATAACATCACTATTATGTTATCCAAACTCACTTAGACTACCTTCTCTTCTTAAGCCTACTTAGAGACCTAATGCATTAGGTCTATTCTCTTCACGAGGCAACATGAACCACTATGTCCTAGAATACCCACACCAAAGTCTTAAAATATTTAAAACACTTTATTTGAAACATAAAATAACCTCCTCCATGCTCAATTAATCACAAATTATTTTCTTACCTCATGAAATCTCCATTAGGCCTTAAAGACCTATTAGGCCTAAATACCCCAAAAACACAGTCTTCAAATATGAAGCTAAAAAAAACTATATAAATAAATTAAAGTTATAATACACATTAATTTAAACTTAATTACCTCATTTTCATCATAAAATCAATTATAAATCTTATATCAAGCTCCAAACACTCAGAAACACTTTTACAAAAGGATTACTTTGTTTTGCCAAAAATCTCCAAAACACAGTCAAGAATATTCAACCATAAACAATTATATAGACACTTTAAAACACTCAAAATTCATGAATAATATCCTATGTCACATATAATACATCACCACATTATTTTTACACTTCCAAACTGATCAAGATGACACAGGAACATTAAACTCTTTTATATACAACAAACTACCTATAGTTCCAAAAACATAGTCATGAAGAATGTTGTCTTTATCACTTGTAATGTAAATTCAATGAATTATAATTCACATGAATATTTACTATGTGATCTCTATAACATCACAAAATATATACATCATTTTTTATAGTTTTAATCATTGGTCTTGCAAACCTATTTATTAAGCCTCTCTTTCACAGTTCTTACACAACTAGATAAGCCATTTTTGCTTCCATATCTCAACTCTTTAAATTGACTCTCAACCTTATATAAATAATTTATAGGTCATATACATCCAAAAATTTATAAAAATGTGTATTGGATACACTTACTCTTATCATAGAGTCTCAAACTCTTAACTTCAACTTGCATACCTAGAACTATCATTCTATCTTGAGAACCAGTCATGGTGAACTTGCATTCCAACATATATGTAGATACAAAAAATAATTCCTAATGAATTATTATGATTATTATAAATACTTATAACATCTATAATCATAAATTTACAAAGCTCTAATGGCAAATATGGAACATATAAGTCAAAATTTGAACCTTACTCCATTATCTCATCTTCACTAGACAAGACATCTTGTGAACAACATTTGAAACATTTTAAATTACCTCAATAACATATTAAAAAGTTACATGTGGTATAGGTATTTTAAAACAATATCATGTAATTGGATACATTACTAATCCATTGAAACCCATCCCTAATCTCATTCTCACTCTTGCCTATTTTTCTCACTATCTTCACTATTTGACATTTTAGTGATAGGCCAACTTCCATGACCATTTTAGAAATATTAAAATATATAACATACTCATAAATCATTATGGTCATGAATTAAAAGTCTCAAAATTTATACTTCAATGATTTTCATTCTTTGACCTAGTCAACCCTTCCTATTATACCATTTTTTTTAGAAACAAGGGTTTTCTTATAGCTTCTACTCACTCCTTTGAAAACTCAATACCACTTAGAGGTACTTGGAAGATTATTATACATGATATAATGATCAAAATAGCCTTACCAATCAATTCTGGGTACTTTAAAACAAAAACTTCACCATTGAGTCACTATGAGGATTTTAGTAGCATTTTAGACTGATTTCCATTCTTAACATTTGTTCATAAAAATTTTATCCTAAAACTAACTCCTAATGCTTGGAAAAAAATTTAGGACATTTTTCCATCTCTCCATAAGAGATCATCTTCCCATGCAACTACCACATGTGCCAACAAGCATCAAAAGTTCCTTCTCAGGTCTTCATCTCTTCATTCTACGCTTATAAGAGACCTTCAAACTCATTTTCTTGATTTTTCCTTCACCTCAAGACCTAAAAATTCATGAGAAATATAGAAACAACCTCTTATACCTCTATCAAATCTCACATGATCTCTAACACCTTGAAAACTAACTTTGACCCCTCATTAGACCATCTAGGGTCTTAGATATATCTAGGTGTGTACCTAATCATGATGACCTACCTCTTTACATTTACTCTATAACTTTTTTGAAGTTTTCTCCACCTCATATTAATGTTAAAATTCATTCATATAACTTATCATGCTTCTTTCCTTCAATATTGACCATTATACCTTATTAGACTAGGCATGGTCTAGAAGAGGTCTAGGTGTAGATCTAGACTGAAGCACTAAACACCATAGGTTCAATTTTAGATCATCCTAATAGCTCATATACCTTAACTAAGATGCCTTAACATTAAAAAACAAGACTCCATGCTCATATAAAACATTTTATTATCTTTATACCTGGTCATGCATCTTGACTTGTTCCCCAAGAACTCTAATAGACCTACAAACCACTTGAAGACCTCATATATTAAATAAGTCTTTAAATTCTCTCTTTTTCAATCATAAAATACTCCCATTAAGTCTTAATACACTCTTTAAGATTATACACCTTATACCCTGATGGTTCTTAATATACTTATGTCTTCTCATCACCTCATGACATCATCCTTCATCAAGGACCTGCACTATCATCCTTTGACATAAATGAATGATGCTTAACTAATTACACCATGACATCACTGACTCTATCCTTACATCACTAATATCATTCTTCTCCTCTTTGACATCAATGATAATATCTCAACAATATCCCCCTTTGTCATTGATGGTAAAATGTATTAATTGTAAACATAATTCAAGCTGAAAATCATTTCAATAGATAGTTTTTCCATTAATCTGATATTCATCCCCCTTTAACATTAATGAAAGATGGTCTTTAAAATTGTCACTTGTATTTTCACTCCAAATAAATTATTCCACTAGAGAAAACTGACCAAATGCTTACTTTAGAATGATTGAATTTTTATTTCTTAACTTGCCTCTATGACTCAACAACTTGACACATGTCTATCATGACTCCACAAACCTTCCTTGTAGTTCATCATCTACATTTGATCTTACCTAAATCCATTCATATATTCATTTTATCTTCTCTTCAAAATTGGACTTTAAAATACTTGGCAAAATATCCTTCATACCCTGCCACCTAATCCTTGGACTTGAACTTGATGACTAGTTTCTCAAAGATATCTTGAAGTAATTGTTATCACTTTAGAGTGCACCTTACTTTAAAATATGAAAATCATAGCCTCACTCCAACTAATACAATTATAACTTCTTAGAGCGTGGGTGACTCTATGTTGAGAAGAACCTCCAGAGAGGGTTGGTTCCCTTAATATCTATCAATTATATCATAATTACTATGATTTTATGGGATGAAAAGGGAGAAGGAAATTGAAATAGGAAATCCAATTAAAAGGGGGTGATGCACCTAAATTTTTCAAATCCTCTGAAGTTACTAAAATCAATGCACACATATAATTAAATGAAATTTGTATTTCTATCCTTAAACAAAAATGTTTTAGATGAAGGGTTAAAAACCTCTTCAAATGAGATATAAAAGGGTGAGATAGAGAAAGATAGGTGAGGAAGGGACCTAAAAAAGGATATAAATGTCACTTATACACTGATGCACAATTAAATACACACTATTCTTCTCTCAAAACTTAGATTTGTAACATAAGCTTCTTTATTGATCACTGGTCTAGCTTACAATTTATTTCTTCCAACTTCAGGGATCCATCTAAATGGCTTGATTAAGCCAATAAATAAGATTTCCAAAACCTAAAATATCCCTAAGTGGAGTTCAAAAAAAATGGAAGGGTTAGTCTTGGTTAGTTAACTCAAGACTTAACATCTTTTACAATGTTTAGAATATTCAATAAAATATTTTCCCTTTACAAAATTTGCATGCCTCTCCAGACTTTGGCATAGAAGTATTATGGTGGGGCCAAGTTTGAAAGGTTAATATATAAAATAAACAATAAACTCTGCAAAAATCTCCAAATATGCTTGAATCCAAGGTTGGCATAGAAGTATGGATGGTGGGCCCATTGAAAGTCAAACTTCTCCTTTGCATGGAATAATACACCAAATCTCTAAATAAGGAACTCCATTTGATTTGTTTGAAAGTTGAGTTGAAAGAAGAGATTACTCCCCTTTGCATGAAATACTATGCCAAATATATAAATAAGGAACTCCATTTGATTTGTTTGAAAGATAAGTTGAAAGAAGAGATTATTCCCCTTTACATCGAATACTATGCCAAATATCTAAATAAGGAACTCCATTTGATTTTTTTGAAAGCCAAGTTGAAAGAAGAGATTATTCCCCTTTACATGGAAAATAAGGAAGATGTGTAACAAGCTTATCTATTCAACTTTAGCGCAAGACTAGTCAACCTCCAATGGTCTCCACTTGTATGAAAAACTATGCCATATCTTGGATGGAGAACTCCACTTGAACAACCTGAAATATTAAAATATTTGGATTGCATGAAAACCAAGGAAATGTGTGATTTTTTTGAATAGTCAACTAAAGCTTTGACCAATCCACTATAAATAGCTATTGCTTGCATGGATAAGGATCTTGATGAGTGAGAGATGCATTTAGATTGAATTCCTTATTATTTTTCAACCTTCTACTCTTGATTTCTTTACTTTTGTGCATGCATTTCTTAGACATTTATTTGTTTGTGTATTTTTGTCTTTATTTGTTCATTGAACTCTTCAAACAAATTATCCATGACTTTCCTATGTCTATTTTCCCCTTGGCTTGTCTTTCCTTTTGAGATTTATATTTTATGTGCCTTTCGTGTCCATTTCCTTTCTATTATTGAGTTGGGCATTTGTTCTTCAACTTTTTTCTTAGTCATTTTTCCTGCAGATAAAATTTTCACAAGAATTGTCTTGAACTTTGTCTTTTCCTTCTTTCCAACTTTATTGCCTCTCAGTTTTTCCTTTGGTTATTTTCCCGTAGCAATTGTTCATTTCCTTTAGAATTTTCTTGGGATTTTGTCTTTATTGCCAATTTTTTACCTCAAATAAAAGTCTAAAATAAATTTTTCTTTTAGGATTTATGTTAAGGACTTTCCCAAAATAAAGAGCCCTTAAGGCCTTCAAAAGTTACCCTTCGAAAGTATAAAGTAACCCTTCAAAAAATTTGGAAAGTGACTTTCCTGAAGGGCACATACCCTTCGAGATTCTTGAAAAAGTCCTTTGAAATATTAAAGTGAACCTTCCTAAAGGGTAGATACCCTTTGAGATTCTTTACAAGTGACTTTTCCAAAGGGTGCATACCCTTCAGGTTTTTTTTGAACTACCCCTCAAAATTTTGAATTGGCCCTCTTTCAAAATATTTAAAAAGTCCTTCAAGCTTCTATAATTTATCCCTTCAGACTTCTATGTTATGAAATTTCTTGAAGGTTAGATACCCTTTAGTATTTTTGTAATGAACCTTCTCAAAGGGCACATACCCCTTAGGATTTTGAACTATGCCTTTTCCCTTCACTGAACTATCCTTTGGAAAAAGCAAATGAATTGATAATTATTTTAAACTTCTTTCAAAGTCCTTTTTGGATTTATTTTCCCTCAAAAAAAAATTTCAAGGAAATTGTTCCCACACTTATTCTAAAAAAAATCTAAGAAATAAAACATTTGGTGAAAACTTTGGAAAGAAAGAATAAACATGTATTCCTACTTCTGATCCCTTGCTTTCATTTGTAAGTGAACCTATAGGCCTATAGGTCTAGTATTAAGGATGGTTATAACTATATAGACTAGTAGGTCTCTTTTACTAGCCTCTTAATATATATTCCTTAATTCTTGATGCATTAGTTGCCTTGTCACCATGGCCTTCAAACCCTAGATTGAGGCAATCTTCTTAAGTGTCTTGGAATGTTTGATTGGTGATAAAAATTGATTGTAGGTACCTTATGTGAGTTTTAAGTGGACCTTAGATGGATGACCTAATAAAATAAGTGCCTATGATCATTATTCACAATCCATCATGCATTGGATATCATATATTTCTATGAAATGTCTTTAGCCTCCAGTCAATCCTTCACTTTAACATAGTTCTCTCATTCAATGAATGTTTATAAGAGACTGTTGTAGGGTACATCTTCTATAGGCATAATGTTTGTAGCTTGATTAATTATTCATTAGATATTAAAAAGGCCTCAGATTTTTTATAATCTAATCCTTGTGAATGACCATCACCCTTGGCACACAAAAACTCCTTGAAAATAACTAAAAACCCTTAAAATAACAAAAACCTTCTTGACTTGGACATCTTATGACAACTATAGGTTAATTATCTGTATAGGATTGTAGGTTAATGTTTCCTATCTCTTTTCAAAACATAACCACACCCTCCATGTGCCCTGTATAAAATCACTTCACTACCATACCATTTAACCATTTATGGTTAAACCTTTCAAATTAGAATTCCATATAGAAAAAGATCGATATAACCCTAAAAGGAACTTGTAGAGTTATCTTTTTGGTGATTGACTATAGGTGCATATGATGAGTAACCCTATATAAGGCCTTTTGAACTTGAATATACCTTTTTCCATGACACTCTTATCCACCTTATGAATTTATTCCTCCTATAGGCCTATAGGTTAACTCTATAATTGTATGTGACATTTTGAGTAAGAGGTATGTTTTTTGAACTTGTTGTAGGTGTCTTGCCCTTGTATGGACTAGAGCTTGTCTATGACCTCAAAGAAGACTCAAAGGCAGATTTGATCATCATTCCTCATCATGATTACTTGATCATTCCATTAGTAAACATGAACCATATGAGAAAACTCACTACCACCTTAACCTTCATCTCCATGCTTATCTTTCACTCCATAAATGGGTTTTTTATGTATTCTCCTCATGATCATAAGTACTTGTCACTAAATATTGATAAAGATCTTTCTTATTTCAACATATCATCCTTGTGAACACACTTGATTATGTAACATCATTGTAGGTCCTCATCATGATTGTATTTGATACTTTGCCTACCTACATCTCCATTTGTTCATGCTTTTAGACTATAATTCACCAATTTAACTAGATTTATAGGGAAATTGACCATTTTGGGGAAAGTTTTGAATAGCAAGGGTAGTAATTTGGCCTTAACAGGCCAAATTACTAATAATTTTACCAACTTTTAGGGTTTAACCAACCTACTAGTCAAAGAACTCAAAAACTATGGTTATGAAAAACTTGGATACACACTAAAAATGGAAAAGTTGGAGACCAAAACACAAAATATAAACTGACTCAACAATAATGACATTTGCACATGTGCACTTAGAGGAAGGGACAATAACAATACTACAAGGGAAAATAATTACTGAAGGGATGTGCAAAAAATCACTTAGAGGAATGAAACTAAAGCTATTTTATTGTGTACAAACTAACCTCCACCTTACTAGTCCTCTTGGATCAGAATGAAAGCTATTTAACACCCCATATAATCTTCAAATATATTTTCCATCTCTTGATATATCTTTTCTATAGCTAGGAGCAATTTGATGCTCATGTCTTCTTGATGGTGTAGCTGGGATTCTAACCTCCATAGGGACCCAATCATCATGCTCCTAGATCTATGTACTTTTCAAGAATATCTTCAATTTCTGATTTTGATCATGTAGACTATCATGTTGTATCTTCTTTGTCATATCTTCAAGGCTGACCTCTAAGAGAGATGATTCTAATTTTGTGACTTCTTGAGGCCATTTATGTTCATACTCAGCTTCCAAAAGTATACAAGCATCTAAAATGATAAGAGAGGTTGATAACCATGCTTGATAAGTTCAATCATGTCATGTTCTATGAAAACAACCACTTCTTGCTTGGTGAAATCACTCTTCTCATCCTACAATAGACCACATTTTAGTAAAGAATACCCTAAACAAAAGATATTAAATAAATTTAAAGACTTATTCTCCTAAATTTGAAGTAAAACTAGAACATAAGGCTACAAATTATCTTCAACTTCTTATGGTAATTGGTACTCATTTTCTATCACTTCTACAAGCTCTTGTTCTTCATGATGGATGGAATCCCTTATTGGATTGATAAGCTCATGGAAAAAACCTTCAAGTTGAATAATTGAAGTGTTTTCTTCTTGAATTTCATCATCTATTCATAGATAATCTTTAGTCATAGTAGTAACCTCTTTGACTTCATCCATTTTATCCTTGGCACTGAATGTGTCTATGATGATGTCCTTATGATCATGCAATACTCATTCATCTTAATCTATATCAGATACAACTTCATCATATGATTTAGAAAGAATGAGTTCCTTCTCTAGTATAGGCATAATAGATCCCTAAAAATATTTTAAAAGGTGACAAAGATCCAATGGATATGCCATATATTCTTGATTTTTCTCTTGAGGTTGTTGAACTTGAACAACTATCACCTCATCTCTTTCAATTATTTCTTAAATGACTTTCCATGAAGGAAAGGATTTGAGATTTTGAGGTGGAAGGGGTGAAGGTTGAATGTCAATGGTGATTTTAGGGTTTGAATCCATCATTTAAGCTTATTCTTGGTTGTTGTATTTGACTCTAGGTTGGAAACTTGGGTTGAGGAGCTTCTAGTATTGTAAATATTGTAGCTTGAAGAATGATTGGGAAAGTTTATTGTTGAGATGGACTTGAAATCCATGGATATTGATATGGGGTAGCAAGAGGTATTGATGTTTGAGACTGAGATTACTATGATAACTCTTGTTTGTAAGCTAATAACTCTTTGGTAATCATTTGGCTTACCCTCCTCATTTCCTTTATCTCATCATGAAAATTCAAAGAATTTTGGAAGGATGATTGATCTTGGAATGGGTAAGGATCATATGTATGAGATTGAATTGCATATAAATCATGGTTATAGGAGTGGTATGCATCTTCATACTATTTATATGGCTCTATATACTCTTCATATGGTTGATATGGGTCATGAGGATCATACTGTAAATACTAAAAGGGAAAAAATGATGAAATTATTCTCTATAAGATGTCATAGCCTAGAAATTCATGAAGATAATTGGAATTATATTAAATAATTTACTTTTTTCCTTGAGATGAGGACCATAAGAGTAATGGAGATTGGATCTAAATATGATGTACTATAATCTAGTCCAACTGAACATACAAAGAAAAATTATCACTCTAGAGTGTACCCCTCTTGAAAATGTGTAAAGCACACCCTCACTCTAGCTGATACAATTAGAAATTCTCAGAGTGTGGGTGACTCTATGTTGAGAAGAACCTCCAGAGAGGGATGGTTCCCTTAACATCTATCAATTATATCTAAATTATTGTGATTTTTTTGGATGAAAAGGGAGAAGGAAACTGAAATGGGAAATACAATTAAAAGGGGGTGATGCACCTAAATTATTCAAATCCTCTAAATTTATTGAAATCAATGCACACATATAATTAAATGAAATTTATATTTCTATCCTTAAGCAAAAATGTTTCAAATGAAGGGTTGAAAACCTCTTCAAATGACCTACAAAAGGGTGAGATAGAGAAAGATAGGTGAGGAAGGGACCTACAAAAGGAGATAAATATCATTTATATGCTGGTGCACAATCAAATACACATTATTCTTCTCTTAAAACTCAGATTTAGAATAGAAACTTCCTTATTGATCACTAGTCTAGCTTATAATTTCTTTCTTCCAACTTCATGGATCCCTCTAAATGGCTTGATTAAGCCAATAAATAAGATTTCCAAAACCTAAAATAGCCCTAAGGGGAGTTAAAAAAAGGGGGGAAGGGTTAGTCTTGGTTAATTAACTCAAAACTTAACACCTTTTACAATGTTTAAACCATTCAATAAAATATTTTCCTTTTAAAAAATTTGTATGGCTTTCCAAACTATGGCATAGTAGTATGGTGGTGGGGCCAAGTTTTACAGGTTAATATTTAAAATAAATAATACACACTCCAAAAATATCCAAACATGAATGAATCCAAGGTTATCATAGAAGTATGGATGGTGGGCCCATTGAAAGTCAAACTTCTCCTTTGCATGGAATACTATGCCAAATCTCTAAATAAGGAACTCCATTTGATTTGTTTGAAAGCTGAGTTGAAATAAGATATTACTCCCCTTTACATGAAATAATATGCCAAATCTCTAAATAAGGAACTCCATTCAATTTGTTTGAAAGCTAAGTTGAAATAAGATATTATTCTACTTTGCATCGAATACTATGCCAAATGTCTAAATAAGGAACTCCATTTGATTTGTTTAAAATTCAAGTTGAAAGAAGAGATTATTCCCCTTTACATATAAAACAAGGAAGATGTATAACAATCTTGTCTAGTCAATTCCAGCTCAAGACCAGTCATCCTCTAATGGTCTTCACTTTTATGAAAATCCACACCACATCTTGGATGGAGAACTCCACTTGAACTACCTGAAACATTAAAAGATTTGGATTGCATGAAAACTAAAGAGATGTGTGATTTTGTCAAATATTCAACTAAAGCTTTGACCAATCCACTATAATAGCTCTTTCTTGCATGGACAAGGATCTTGATGAGTGAGAGATTCATTTAGATTAAATTCCTTGTTATTTCTTGGCCTTCTGCTCTTGGGTTCTTCACTTTTGTGCATGTATTTCTTCGATATTTATTTGTTTGTGGATTTTTGTCTCTATTTTTTCATTGATCTCTTCAGACAAATTGTCTATGACTTTCATGTGTCTATTCTCCCCTTGGCTTGTCTTTCCTTTTGGGATTTATCCTTTATGTGCCTTTCTTGTCCATTTCCTTTCTATTTTTGAGTCAAGCATTTGTTCTTCAGCTTTTTGCTCAGTCATTTTTTTCATGGACAAAATGTCCATGGGAATTGTCTTAGACTTTGTCTTTTCCTTATTTCTAACTTTATTTCCTCTTGGTTTTTCCCTTGGTTAATTTATTTCAAGAATTTTTCATTTCCTTTAGACTTTTCTCATGCCTTTGTCTTTCTTGCCAATTATTTGCCTCGGATAAAAGTTTGAAGGAAATGTTTATTTTGGGCTTTATGTTAAGGACTTTCCCAAAATAAAGAGCCCTTAGAGCCTTCAAAAGTGACCCTTCATAAGCATAAACTAGCCATTCATAAGTTTTTGAAAGTGACTTTCTTGAAGGGAACATACCCTTCAGGATTCTTGTAAAAGTCCTTTGAAATCTTGAAGTGAACCTTCCCGAAGGGTAGATACCCTTTAGGATTCTTGCCATTTTAATCACATAGAATATATTTTTTGAAATGTGAAACATCTTATTTGATTCACTTTTGATAATTTTAAAAATTCAAATCTCTTGGTTTCCTTACTTTTATGCATACTTTTACTTATAAGATATCAAGGAAAAATGCATTTGTTGGAGCTAATTTAATTTTGACTAACTTATTTTGACTACATAGGGTTATTAAGTTTGTTCAATAATTTATCTATTTGATCTTTAGATATAATTTTATTACATATATTGTATTTAGATCATATTATAACATAATTTTTTTGGGTATTTACTTAACCAAAAGATTGGTGTTATCATTTGTGATTTGTGGGTACAGTGGGTCATCTCTTATTATCTGCTTTTTTATCTTTGTTTTAAAGTATATTGACCTTATGTTTTAAAGAGGATTATTAGTTATTATCTATAATCATAGATTAAAATTTTTAAAATTCTTGGTGACAAATACAATCTTCTTTTTTCTTATCTCAAATCATCATAACCTTGTTGTAATTCCTCTCAAAGGTGGTTACCATCAAGGGTAAGTATTATGTAATGTCAACTCCCTTCTTTATTTTTAAGGATTTATCCACTTTTTTAACCTCAAAATAAATATTAATGGAGAGTGTTATAAATTAATATTTATTTTAGTTAATTTATTAATCCTAAGTCTATTTATTTGTACATTTTTTATTATGTAAATTATAAATTCATATATTCTAGATTTATGAGGTGTCACACCTCTTTTTTCTATTTTAAATGGAATTTTAGATTTTAATGTCATATGTAACTCCTTTCACACTTTTCACACACATCACCCTCATATTTTGTGGATTAGTGACACTAAGAACACACTAATAAGGTTGTGAAAGACTATGATGGAGTTTCTTAGTAACTCTTTTTGCTCCTCTAGCTCTAATTAATGAGCTCTCTCCTCTCTCATTCTTTACTAGAACAACTATAGATATCTTTATTATTTATTGAAGATCATTTTTATTTCTTATTCTTTTCTCTTTTCTCTTATATTCATTAATATGTTTATCTTGGATGATTTTTTTATAATCCTTCCTTCTTTATGCACGTGGGGTTTTATTTCATTCATTTGGCTTCCCCACTTATCAATTCATGTTTCACATTATATTGTTTTGGATTACTTTTGAGTTGATAAATTTTAGTGTTTTCATTCATTTATTTTATTCAACACTATTTCTTAAGATCCTTTCATTTATTTATAATAGGTAGGTACCATAAATATGATAGTGGCTATTGGTCATGCACCAATAGGTTTTAAAAATATAACAATGATGGTAGGAAGAACATCGACATTGATAGTAGGTATTGCAAGTGGAGTTTTGAATATGGTTAAAACTATGTCAAATTAAGGTTAAAAACCAATGGGTGAGTCAGTCAACCTTAAACAATGCTTTTATGGCCACCTATATTGTAAAAACCTAACCTTCTCCAACCATGGCCACACCAAATTTAGGGAATATGTCAAGTGGTCCTATATCTATAGTGAATGATGGAACTATTGTGCCTATGCAAACTAAATTTGTGCCACAATAATGGTTTTATTATGATATAACCAAGCTAAAAAATTATAATGGGAATGAATATTTGGAAGAGTATATATATAAGTGTGAGATAGTTTGACACATATAAGGAGTGGTATATTCAGATAAATAGAAATTATAGATTTTTTAAATAACCCTAACAATATGAGCACATACTTGGTATATGAATTATGATCCTAACCAATTGTTTGGTGACATCGATGCACTAAATAAAATATTCCTTAAGTAATTATACATCTTAGAATTTGAGAAATAAATTATCTTTTCACTTAAATAAGGCATGTTTTTCCTTTCTACTCTCTTAACTACTTCCATCATGAAATCCATTGCTTTCTAACCTATTACAATAATAGCTCCATGTCTTTTTTCTTGAATTCCACCATAAATGACTTAGACATAGTTATAAATCCTCTCCTAGAGATGAAATTCACACATGCCTACTTAATTTGACTTAATACATAGTAAAACATAATTATTACATGTTGAATATATGCATCTAAAATTTTAGTAGATTTAACTAACCTTTCCCATCCTTAAATTATTTGATGATGACTAGGTGGTGAATTATTTCCACCTCAGCTAAGAAAGACACTTTATTTGTTGACCCTTATTTAATTTCTTACATGAGCACATTTACTTAGTGTTCAAAATGGGTTACCTCATCAATTTTATGTTGAGATATAGCTTGTAATGCATTATTTTGGTCAAAACACTCTCTTATTCAAAATTATGCATTTAGCATTAAGTGAATTTTCTAAGAAAATAAATCATGGAATCAAGGCCTTTCATGATATTCATTTCCTTCTGAATTTATTTTCCTATTCACTATATTTTTTAACATTGTTTTATCTATTTACAACTCCATTGAATTCCCTTCAACTTTAACCATGTAATTAGTTACCCTTTTACATTTTTTTGGGATCATTTCACACTTTATCTCAAATTATGGTTATTCTAAAATATTCATGTTCCTATTATTTTATTTTAGAGATTCCATCTTTAGATTTTCTATCCAATTATATAGTTGGAAGTCTTGTGTAGAGAAGGAAATAGGTTAAAACTAATTAAATTAAATTTTATTATATATTCCTTTATTTAATTTATTTTTTAGAAGAGTGGAGTTTCATAAAATGGTGGCATGGGAAATTTAAATGATACTTCAAAAACCTACTTGTGTAAACAAAAAAAATTGGAAAAAGACCCTTTTCCATAATGTCTTATGAAAAATTTATCATATTTGGCATACTTGTATATATTTTAATATTTTTATGACTTATTCAAACCCACATTGGTATTCTTATAGTCATTGAGCCTTAAAATAACATCAAAAAATTTATTATAACTTATCCATTAACATCCTTAGACTAAACTCCATCTATTATCATGATCCTCATTGATATTTGAGAATTTTGAATTTTAGGGCAAACTCATGTAGGTTCCACCTTGGGTATACATGTGCCCTCCATGAGTTTGTCTCATTTTAATTTTTATATCCTTTTTCCCATTTATTTTATCTTTAAATTTTCTCATTTTCATTTAAAATGTCGATAAACATGACCAACTTGTCTTTGAGTACTCTATATATACAAGCCATGCTAAACCGTTTATAAGTATCAAGAGATGATTGAAAATAATCCAAAAATCAAGGTTGACACTTGGATTATAACCAGGCATCAAATATATTTATTACTCCTAAATTAGTTTGAGAATCATTGAGTCCTATCTTACACACTTGTGATGTATTTGTTTATATTTGTCTCTCATAATCCCCTTTTATCAATTGTAAGTTTTATCTTTCATGTAGTTACATCATCACTTCCATGGAAGAGGATATTCAAAACCTTTGTTGAGTTATTCCTTTTAGACTCACTTATAACTACATGGAGGCTTGATTATAAAATTTGAGATACTTAATTTGAAACATCTCTTAGGTAGTTGAGTAACTCCATAACACATTATTTTCTTTGAGTACCAAGATAGGTCAAAGATAATGAATCAATAATTAATCACACTCTACCTAAAAAATTAGGAACATAAAGGTATATAAGATCAAAAAATAGGAGGTGAACCAATGAAATAAAAATTAGGTTTCAAAATTCTACATAGGATAAACTTGGTAGAATAAATATAGACCCCATTACATGAATATTTTTACCATGAATTTTCCTAGGTCAAACCCGTGCAAAATAAGATTCTATCTAGTACTATCCATAGGTCAAATTAGATTTTAGGAGTATTACATAGTTGACCTCCATAACCATATTATAGATTCAAACTCTTAGACTTTAATTACATCAACAATGTTTGATCTTTTTCTTATCATTTGCACTTATTTTTCATAGCCTAGTTCATTTACCACTTTGTCTTGTTATTATTTTAAGTCATTTAGGTAAATATGAATTCTATAATTTCATCATTATTAGTAGATCTATTAATTTAAATTATTTATTCCTTATTTTATATAAAACTAGAAATTGGGTTAGCATAAATGGTGAACCCTAATTAATTTAAACATTTAACCTAAGATTTTTACCCTCATTCCCTTAGCGTTTTACTCATTTTTCAAAATCTAATCCTAGATTTTTTTTTCCACCTTTCCTATTTTTAGAGTTTGTATACCATTTTGTGTCCATTTCTTGGTTTTCATCATGTTTTACATTAATAAAATTAATTAGAGTATTATTATTTATTGGATTATAAGTTGTAAAATATCAATTTTTCAAAGGATAGAAATTCTAAAGAAAAATTTGGTAAAATTTTCAAATAAAATATTTTTACAAGCCCTATTTTAAATTATGAAATGATACATAAAAATAAATAGGTCATGAATGTAAATATCTCTCATGTATACATCCCTAGGTTTCATACTTATGTTCTTACATTTTTTTACTTTATAATGTGGTTTTTAATCCTACTATTAAAAAAATAGTGTACTTTCCTCTATCATCAATGGTAATACTAAAAATGAATTAAATTAGGAAAAAATAGGTATCGAGGCGAACCCATGTAGTATAATTTTCCCCAAAAAACATAGGATTAGAGTGAAATATAAGATAGGTAATGAGTAAGTGAAAAAAATTCAACATTTCGGTCAAGGACATATATTATAGCCTAATAAAAAGTTGCCATGTATTTTTCATGGTATCGTCTAGGTCGATATAGTATAAAAATGATTGTGATTTATTCTGGCTAATACCATATGAATTAGGTGATGAATTTAAACCATTTATAGTTGATATCATTAAGGATGGCCAATGTAGTAGGTAAATTGTGAGGAGATCTATGGCAAATATCATGGCTAATAGAATTATAAGATAGCTTTGTTAATGTAGTTAAACAAGTGTTTAATGGTGTATAAAAAAATTTATAGATAGACGATGCCATATAAATAGGATGATATAGCAGAGGTAGAATTTTGATCCTATAAATGATGACTGATATAGTTCTAAGTGATACATAGCCAAAGTAATCATGTACATATCTAATGTAGTCTAAAAAATGGAATGGTTTATGTAGTAATGTGCATGGCCAATGAAGTAGCTAATTTGAAATAAATGTTAATGTAATTATTTTTAAGGCTAGTTTATTTTAGTTTTTGGATAGAGACTTGATTTGTGCTTTATTTTTTGGTGTATTTAAGAAACATCAGAGACTATGGAGATTATTAGGTTCAATATGGTTATCATATCTACTAGAGTTTGTATGATGTAGATCAAGCTTAGTTGATTGTCCTTATATTTGGTGGGATCATGAAGATGCATCAAATTCAACTTAATGTATAGTTAGTCATCATGTTCTTAGAATCTTGGGAGAGACTAACTAATACCTTTAAATGGGTGGTGGATGGGGACATTATCTAGCTGTATATCACCTTAGAGTATATATTTGTTATCTTAGGATGGTCGATTACGGGCACACTAGTGGTGTGTAATACCCTGGATTTTGTAGATAATAGGAGGGCCTTAGCTTTATGGATTTTAAGTGCATATAGATAAGTAAAGTAAGGGTTACTATGTGTTTATTCTATGTATATATATATCAATCATTTTATAAATCTAAATGGCCATTATTATACTTATGACAGCTTGAGTGATCTATCACAAGTCATATGGGAGAGTTCCCCTATATATTATAGACATGTGTCATTGTATGTTAGATAATGTAACATTATATTATTTATGTTCTATGATTTGGATGAATTTAATGCATGATTTGTATGATATTTTTAAAGAGGCCAATAGACTATGGGGCATGCTATTATTTTAAGGAGCTAGATTTATGAGAGGTTTCTAATGTATAGGTGAGCATAGTTTATTGTAGTCATATAAATTGTGATAATTGGTGTCTTGAGTGTGGCTTGTGACACCAAACCCATAGGTCCATCTTGTTTTCTCTCATGACCCTTTTAGGCACCTTTTCACTGATTCCCAATCATTCATAGCCTTTCAAATAGTGATTCCACCTCCTCCAAGATACTTTTCCTATGAAAATTACATCCCCCAAGTCCCATACCTTTAGGACAATAGCACACAACTTAGATTATAGCATCAGACCCTAGGGTGTCTATTTTTGACACTCTTGTCTAATTGTATTTTTAACTCTAATAATCATTTCCTTCTAATTCTTATCCTTCTTCTTATTGACCTAACATGAATACATTTGACCTATGACCAACATATCTCTATAAAATCCCATTAAAAGTTCATTTACAAGGGGTTGGAAGATATCGCTAAATAAGCAAGACTACTCATACATATTTCCCTATTCTTTGTATATAGAAAACCAATACAATCACAAGCTTATTCAAACCCTAACACAAGTCCATAGCCACCTCAAGCACACCCAATTTAGCATTTTATATCTTAATATACATTATTTCACAAATCACGTCAAGTGGGAGAACTACATATGGCTTGATCCCTCTTCAAAGTATTGGTATGTACGTAGCATGCCCACACAAGAGGTGTGGATACACATTCAGTGTATCTTACACACACTAACCCCCCCCCTCTATCTTAAATTTTGTCAAAGCATAATGGATTCTAGGGTTTGAAGACTAAATTAGATCTACAAGGAGTTTTATAGACATCCAACATCTAAAATTTCATAGGTAGGCTCACATAGGGACACCAAACAAAACCTAGAAAGCTTAGGTCTCTTAGAAAATAGAAGTAGAAGAGGACTATAGCATCAAACCCTAGGTTTTCCTATTTTGGCACTCTTTTCATTTCATAAAATGAAATCTAGATCTTGATTTGTGACACTATTCTAGTATTGCATATAAAATTTTAGACCCTGTCTCAGCAATCTCAATCCATTTCCAACTAAGTCTTATTTTTTGCAAATTTATTAATATTTTTAGAAAGTTTCAAATTTAAATTAAATTATGCAAATTAGTAGCTTAATTATTGCAATATTATTTACTAATTTAGTCAACTCAGAACTTTAACTAAATTAGGAATAAGACTCCAATATTCCCAAAATAGTTAAATCATTTGGTGAACTTTACTTTTTTTATGCACAAAAACCCTAGAAACCCTAGGGTAAATTTCTTAAGGATATATCCAATAATTTTTTGATTTTTTACTTGCATATTTAAATCATAAATTCAATTAAAATTTTAAAATTTTATAGTAATTTTTAAAAAAATATTTTTTCTTCTAAACCCTAATTGCACATACTAGGTCCCTTTAAATCATGAATTTTTCAAATTTTATAATTTTTTACTTGCATATTTAAATCAAAAATTCAATTAAATTTTTAAAATTCCATATTAATTTTAAAAATATTTTTTTTCTTCCAAACCCTGATTGCACATACTAGGTCCCTTTAAATCATGAATTTTTCAATAATTTTTTGATTTTTTACCTGCATATTAAAATCAAAAATTCATATTAAATTTTAAAATTTATTAGTAATTTTACAAATATAATATATATATATATATATCATTTTTTCAAAACCTTAGTTGCATATACTAGGTCCTTTTGTTTTCTTGAGGTATCACCTTACATCTAAAATCAGATTTCACATAATAACCAAAATGGATTTCACTTATTTACATATATTTCTTGAATTTATTAAAAATAATAAGGAGACCATACTCAGTCCTATCATCTACATGAATGATTAAGTTTACCTTATGTTATTACAAAGCTTCATTCTTTGCATTTCATGCTTACTTTTCATAATATGGGATGATATTAAGAGAATTATTGTTAAACATGTTAAGATATCTCTTAACTCACCTCCCTTGGAGCCTTTACCCTATGTTGATTTATGTTTCATGGTCCATTTTAATCTTCTCCAAGTCACTACCTATCACCAAAGAGTGTAGTTGACACCCTTTGTCTTTCCACCACCTTGAACTGTCAATTATCTTCAATCTCTTCTCATAGCTACTACTAGTCCTATATAAATAATAGATAATATGGTTAGATTCATTACTTAACATGCTACCATGCCTCCCCCACCTAGTTAGGAACCCCACCACCCTCATATTCCTTCTTGTCCTAGGCCCAACCCACCTACATAGGTATATCCACACAAGTCATATGATATTGTTGATCAATTGAAAAACACACCAGCTAAGATTTCTCTATTAGAACTACTTCAAAAAGCCAATATGTTCAAGAAAATTCTTTATTAATTATTTGCTTAGACTTCTATGCCCATTGATTTAGAGCCTTTTTATTTTGCATCAGTGGTCAACATGTTAAACATTATAGATGTTATTTCTTTTGATCATGAAGACATGCCATCCTAGATAGTTATTGATCAAAATTTACCACTATTCATACAAGCACAAGTCAAAACTAGCACAATTAAGAGAGTTCTATTTGATAGTGGTTTTAGACTTAATATATGTAATATTACATTCTTACAGACCATAGGTGTAGATATGGCATCCATACAAAAATCATATAAGAATATTATAGGATTTGATGATATACCATGATAGATATTGGGCACCATTGCTTTAGATATCATGGTAGGGCCAAAAACCTTCACTACACAGTTCAAAGTTATGTCATGTCCTCTTCAATATAAATATTTTACTTGGATGACCTTGGATACATGATATGGGGGTAGTTCCTTCTACTCTTCATCGATGTGTTAATTTTCTCCATGAAAGATACCTATACGCATGCCCATTAAATAACTAGCCATTCAAATATTATTGAATTACAGAGTCATCTTTGACTATTTTGCTAGATGGGACACCTCATATCATAGTTTAGTCCCCACCTCATTGCATTTATATTGATCAAGTACATACATATGAGGTAGGAGAGACTAGCACATCTCAGACTCCACTTACAATTATGTCCTCAACTCTAGATACTTATCCAGTCATAGCATCTTCAACCATTTTAGTTACTCAACTAGTCATGGTTCCTACACCTATTACAATTATATAATAACTTATAGTAGTTCTAATAGTAATAGTTGATTCTATAGATATAGCTCCTCTGATAATTATATTTACTCTGATAATCATAGATACTTTCATAGCACTACCATCTTCTACTACTATAGTTGATGATACTCCCATAACACAGTTACCCCTTATGGTAAATTTTGAGGTACTATATGTACATGATGTTGATATAGATTCTTAGGCTACTTCTGATGATGATATGACACCCACACTCATAGATGAATATTTGTGTGGATTGATCTTTACACCAATTGGTATAATAGAGTAATGAGATGAATATAGAGCTCTTATCAGACATCCTACATCACTCTAAACATATCACACTATAGTCTTAGGATATACTCCACATTTGTGGCCTTAGATAGATCACCTAGCACATACAATTCACATGGTTAGCTCTATGGATATAGAGTTAGTCATTTAGATTCAGGTAGGTATCACATAGCACCAACCATAGATGTTACTTAATCATGGATTAATCACACTACCTATAATATGACATAGATCTATTGTCAAGTTATCATAGCAAGATGGTCTCCCATTTTATCTTTTTCATAGGATCACATGCCATGATACAAACTCATGTACAACTTTACAATAGAGATTGGATAAACTATAGGTTCAAGGTATTATTTAAATCATACCACCACTAGTACTAGCTTCACCACTTCCACCAAATCCATCTAATACTAGAGCTAAACATCCTAGAGTAGACTCAGCATCTTCACCACTAGATCAACCTTTAGTTCACCATCAATAAGATGAAACCATTATGAGTGATAGATCTTCAACTACACAAAGAGCACAAATCTTACTGACACCTAAGGAGATAGCCATTATGCATTAAAAATATATAGCATAAGATGATACTTATGATGATGATCTTGAGGCATTTGATGATGGTCATGATCCCTTCCTCCATCTTTGTCCCTAGTGAGCTCCATCATTGGACCCTTTACCCCCTCCAGCCTAGTTTTTTTTACATCATTATGTACATATTACTTATTTGAAAATTACTTGTATATAACTTCCTTTTAGTTACTTGCACATAGTTTTTTTTACTTATTCATACATATCTTCTCATTATTTATTCTACATAGCCTTCTCATGATTTATTGTACATATATTATATTTCAAAATACAAAAAAAACACAAAATTCCAAAATACAAAAACATTAAAATATTCCAAAAGTCCAAAAGCATTCAAATAATTCAAAAACACAAAAACATTTCAATTATATGCATTACCCATGCTTTACATTTTTACTACTATGCTAGACTTACATTTATTGTTTTATGTTATTGTTTTTTGATTTATCTAAATTACCATGCTTCACTTGATCTTGTTTGAGTGTGTGTAGTGGCATCCAGATCTATGATTGCTTTACTCTACCCATTGAGGGGGCATCCTAATTCTACATTTGAGACATACACTTATATATCTACCCCCCGGGGGCATATTCTACATGACTACACCATCCAAGTTATGTCATTCTTACACCACACACTCTAATTATCATGATGATGTACATTATTTACTAAGCTTACATAGATTACTCTATTAACACTCACTAGTATATAGAACTTGTGTATTTCATAGAATATACCTAGTCTTATATTACATGTTTTGCATACTTTCACTTCTTTATTTGATTAGTTAGATGTGATTATATTTCCAACATTTACATTATTTTCCTTTCTTTATTTACATAGTTATATGTGATTGCATTTCTCAGTTCATATTTTGTCTCCTATATATGCCTTAGGACATTTGTCAATGTCCTTTGCTTTTATTCTTGTGTGTGCCTTAGGATATTTTCTAATGTCCTTTGCCTATACTCTTCTCTATGATTGTGGCTTTCATGTCAACCATGCTTATTTCCAATTATATGTGTATGTGTAATTTGAACATGCCATGTATGATTGCTTTCCAATTTGAGTGACATGTGCCCATGTCCCTTATTTGTTACACCCCTTGGCCACTCTTGTATGCTTCTTGCTTCTTGCCTTGTGTGCTTGTTGCTTGATTATTTTTCAATTATTTATAATGTCATGATCCACATCATGCATTATCTTGCTTTCTTAGATTCTATGATGGACATCATGTTCCATCTCTCTTTAACAACTAACTAGACTTCTAGTTCTAGTTTATTATATTGCACATCCTATTACATTATTATATCTATCTAGGCATACCCCTATTTATTTAATAATCTCCATTCTAAATCATGTTATATCCTAAGATATATTATCGATTATCATTGTTATATCATATATTTTGTAGCATAATACACTTGTATGGCTCTTTCTTCTAAGGGTGGTCATTATAGGGTCTTCATTCCTACCCTCAAAAGAGGGAGAAAAAAATAGGGATTTTGTCACAAAGATAAAATCTCCTACCAGTCAAAAAATTAGCTTTTAGAATACCTAAAAGAGTATCCAAACTTCAATCCAAGCAGAATAGACTAGGTAAATAGTGATAATCATAGAATAGTCATCAAAATCAGCTCAAGATAATAACACCAATATTAGAATATAGTTCCAAAAATCAAGGTGTTAAATTTTAGTGCTCCTATCCAAATAAAAAAAACCAAATTTTCCAAAAATAGAGAAAAAAAAGTTAAGTATAGTTATAGTTTTGTCAGTAACAATTCAATTTAGAATCAATAGTTTCAATATAGTTTTTCTTAGATAATCCAAATATAAGGGGCATCATACATGGCGTGATGGCTCTTGCTTCTAGTTTTAGATTAGGTAATTGGTATAACTTCCAAATTTGAATCCATGTTTTAGACACCAGTGATTAGGGGCAATATGTGTGGCACATTTGACTTCTTTTATTTTTGAGTTTAGTATATTACCTAAGTGTTCTCAATAGTTGCATGCCTTATTCCATCGATAGGTGGTTGGCATCATTTTGGAGTGGATTTCATATAATCCTAACCTCCACATTTCTAAGTGGCTTCCACATAAGTCTATTGCCCAATTTTGGAGTGGCGTTAATATAATCCTAATCTTCTCCTTTTTTCTAAGTTGGCCAAGAGTGGCCTAGTTTTAGCACACATTCAGCTATCCACACCATATTGTCAAATTACAAAGCATTCATGGGCTTCAAGATCCATTTTATATGACATAATTCATACTAATATCAATTTATATATTCACTTCATGGGGCAATGATGGAGCTAAAGGACTAGCTAGCCTTTGTATTCTTGAGCCACCTACTTAGAGGAATTAGATACATAGTCCAAACATCAATTAAACACATGCATAATCACATAGATTCACTTAGTGGGTGATGATGGAGTCAAAGGGCCAGCCTTTGCATTCTTGAGCCATTCTCAGGGAATTGAGCACTCAACTCCATTTTAGATATTACTCTTGGTACAATACATACCTATCATTACTTATCATCACTCAACATCATAATAAGTATTGTATTAGTTTGCATACTTAATGAGGTTATTCATTCCTTTCTCTTCCTCTCTCTCTTACCCAAATTTGTACATTCTTATTTTAGATATAGAGTATCTTGTAATAATTGATCTACTCTATATTTTCTCTTATAGATTCACACTTCATAACATGCTCTCTCTATACACACCCAACATCACACAACTTCATGATCTTCACTCTTATAGGTAAGTTTACGTACACTTTATATTTTTCCTTTATCCTATTATTTTACTTTGTTGCATCACTAGAATAAAGGGGGGGAAATATAGTCATATAAAATGTGACAATTGGTATCTTGAGTGTGGCTTGTGACACCAAACCCATAGGTCCCTCTTGCTTGCTCTCATGACCCTTCTAGGTACCTTTTCACTGATTCCCAGTCACCTATAGCCTTATAAATATTGATTCCACCCCCTCTAAGTTGTTTTTCCTATGAAAATTCCATCCCTCTAAGTCTCATACCTTCAAGACAATAGTGCCCAACTTGGACTATAACACTAGACCCTAGGGTGTCCATTTCTAGTGTTCTTGTCTAATTGCATTTTTACCTCAAACAATCACTTCCTTCTAGTTTCTATCCTTATTATTGTCAACCTAAAATGAATACATTCAAACCATGACCAACAAATCTCTATAAAATCCCACTCAAAGTTCATTTAGAAGGTGTTAACAAATATCACTAAGCAAGCAAGAATATAAGCAAGACTACTCAGGCATATTTCCTTATTATTTACATACATCCATCCAATATAGCCATAAGCTTATTAAAATCCTTACAGTAGTCCCTATCCACCTCAAGTACACCTAGTTTATCTATTTTCATTTTCATATACACTATTTCACAAAGCACATCAAGTGGGAGAATTACATATGGTTTGATCCCTCTTCAAAGTATTGGTATATAGGTAACACGCCCACACAAAGGATGTGGATACACATTTAGTGCATCTTACACACATTAAACCCCCCCCCCCATTTATCTTAAAATTGGTCAAATCATAATGGAGTCTAGGGTTTTAAGACTAAATCAGCTCTACAAAGAGTTTCATAGACATCTAGCATCTAAAATTTCACAGGCAAGCTCACATAGGGATAGTTAATGAAACCTAGAAAGCTTAGGTCTCATAAAAAATAGTGGTATAAATGACTATAGTATCAAACCCTAGGGTGTCTTATTTTATTGCTCCTATCCTTTCATAAAATGAAAGCCAAATCTTGATTTGTGACACTGCCTATATCTAACCATCATAGTGCATTTCTAGTTAAGTCTTATTTTATCTATATTTATTACTATTTTTAGAAAGATTAAAATTACAATTAAATTATATAAATTAGTATCTTAATTATTTTAATATTATTTACTAATTTAGTCAACTTAGACCCTTAACTAAATCAGGAATAAGACTCCAATATTCCCAAAATTGTTAAATCATTTACACGTGTTTTAGATGATTTCCCTTGTGAGTGTGGAGGTAGACACAAGACCATAAATTTTGGTCCATTCACATGTGTTATATTTATAGATAGTGTGGCATGATCAAATTATCTAGTAGCCATATCAAGGCACTATAGATGTCTAGCCATAATGGCCATCCACTGTATAGAAAAATGCATGAGTGAGGATTATAGGTCACTACTTGTGGTGGGTAGAGAATCATCTTTATTCTTTCATACTAGGTAAATTTTGAACTCATAATGCAAGAGAGAAGATTAGTGTGTGAGTTGGATGGGTACATACTAAGGTACCTATTACATAGCCTCATAATCTAAGGGTGCTGAGATAATAGTTTAGGGGACAATGGAGAGAGCATTTTATGTGAGTGGATTAGTAGTAGTTAATCAATAGAATTAGTAGCCATAATTATGGTTACATCTATAGATATAGTAATAGGTACAACTATAGTTAGGGGATCATGTAGCTCAAGAATCACCTAGTTTTATTATATTACAATAGGTACATTATGAGGCACAACATGATTATTTCATCTAATCAATTTAATATAGAGGCTTCACACCTCCTCAAATCCATGACACCCAAGAGGTGATAGGAAGTTAATCAGATGTTACTATTGTGGGTGATTAAAATGTGGTATTTTTATTATTTACTTTTTACTTGGATATATATAAGTATATGCTAGATATATGTATTATTTTTGGATTATATATAAGATTTAATGGTATCTTGGTTTATATTTTTTAGATGCTATAATAGAGGAGGCACAATAGAGGAACATGGTGGAGATTGCACACCATGACATCCTAAATGATGTGTTATAACAACATGATATGATGCAAATGTTTGATTCTTTAGTGTTTTCAGCCCAAGCTTGTGATGGATGGTTTGTGTTGGTCAGGGAGGTTTCTTGAGAGTTATGGTGACTATTAAATGGAGCTTAATTTGAAGTATCACTAGGATTTTTATATGGATACTCACCAATGTGGTAGGTATTAGCTCATGAGAGAGCCACTTATTTAGCTATAGTAGGTCAGGTGTCAAGATTACATGCTCAGGTGGTAAATTATAGGGTTATTTCCAAGGGTTGTAGTCATAGACATAGTCCATATAGCTGAGTTAATAAATAGGATAGTCTGTAAAGGCCTCTATGGGTATTGTAGCACATGCCCCATTAGATGGATAGGGTGGACCTCAACCATAGAGCTGATTTTATACTATATTGTATCATTTTATATCATGATGTACAAATTTTTTAGCCATATATAGAGAGAGAGATATGTGTTTTAATATGACTCATGGATATTATATATGGATTATTTTTTTTATAGTATGTATTTATGATGTCTAATTCTATGGTAAAATATATGATGTATGTTTTATTATTTTCTATCAAAATAGAGTAACTGCATGGTCAAAAATAATTATAACATAAAGTAAAAAATTTAAGTAGATTAAATTTTGAAAAATAAAAGATAAATTAAATGGTAAAATGAATGTAAAACACACCAAAAAATATGGGGTATGTAAAATAATGTAAGGAAATAAATAAAAAATTCAAACAAAGATGTTAAAATGAATGAATGATAAATTTCAAACAAAGATAAGTGAAAAAACAATGATGACAAAAACATAAAAAAAGATATGTAAAATGAAGAATACCCAAAATATGGATGAATGAAAATAAGAATAAGCTCTCAAAGAGAAATAACTCAAACCTAGTTCTTGTGCTAGCATATACTATAAGAAATTATGACCACCTACTAACATATTAAGGATGGTAATAGGATGGTGTGATAAGATATGATGTAGAGTGAACATGGGTATTTTTTAAGTAAATCATGGTTCTATCCAAGGTCTTATAGTGTAACTCAAAAAAGGAAAACCAAAAGGTGTAAGTAGGAAATGTGATCAAGGATGTGATTAGTTAAAACTGACATACATCAAGGGGAATATCAAAGATAGTATGATGTAAACAAGGATTTTGAGGTGACACATGAGTGATGTGGATATCCTTAGCAAGGATGAGACACCTAAAATAAGTGTGAAAGTGATAGAAATTGTTGACATCAATGACCTAATACACTTTGATTGGTAAACAAAAAGATTAGAATAACAAGTAAAGTACATGTGTCATTTCATGAAGGTTATATTGGAGATAATGCCAATATCACTTATTCAAAGAATGTGTGATTTTTGTGAGTGATGAGAGTAATAGATTGCTCAAAGGAAAAATAGGGAAAGCATACACAAATTATAAGTACCTAAAATCACATAAATGAGATAATTGAAAAAGCATGTAGACACAAATTACTTCAACATTCCATTAATAGCTCAATAACTCAAATGTAAAAATAAGGAGTGAAATGTGTAACTCCCCCATAAAATTAGGTCAAATGTGCTAAAACTAGAGTGTAACTCCCATACCTAAAATAGCTAGTCAAGAGTAACTCCATCTAGCTAATAATGACTCAAACATGTAACTCTTATGACAATGTACACCTAAGCAAACATATCCCATAAGTGTAGAGAAACTCCAAGTGAGGTGGAATAACCCATGTGGCATGTGTAGGAAATAAACCACAAGAATAAAAAGTGGAAAATAACACCCTACACTAACACACACACACCCCATAAACACAACTTAGATGGGTATAATAGATGGGTCCAAGAAATAAGGACTAATTAGGTACCCATATACAAATCAACTCTCATAAAGTGGAGAAAAGGATAAAACCCATTATAAAAAAACTCCTCCCCCCTAAAAAAGAGAGAGAAAATAAATAGAACATGCTCTAAGGATGTCAATCACAACTAAAAATACATCCTTAAGTGAGAGCAACAAAGCACATAGAGAGAAGAGATAATAAGTATCCATAGAAGAATCTAAAGGTGCCTATAGTAGAGCTCATAAAATGATGAATTTTTGTGATAAGATCATCTACCTCAATACTAAATAAGTTTCATCTGCATCGAATAATGTTTTTTACTTTTGTCAAAGGAAGAACATGATGTGTGTATTGAAAGTCTACCCATTCCTCAAAGGAGGATGAAGGCTAAAATATGAAGATATCTAAAAGAGGTCCAAAAATAAGGCATGGCATAGGTTTGGAAATATTGTGCATAATAACTAGATGTAATGACACTAAATTGAACCTATTAGAAGGACATCAAACATTCACTAGAAGAATGTCCATGTGACGAGGAGAGCTCAGATCAAAAACTATGAAAATTGAAGAAGATATTATAGATGAATCACATAGATATATACTATGAATATCCATAGGAACATTTCATCAATTATTTTAATGGGTGTACTCACACTAAAAATAGTAGACTCCTCTAAAGTACAAAACTATGAAGGCTCTGAAAGATCAACATCTTAAATCAGAATAGAATTAAAATATATAATGGGACAACTAAGGTCAAGTAGAATATCATTTTTTAATGGTGGATCAACAAAAGTAAGAACACAATCCACCATGAATGTGTCATCATAAGAAATAAGCATAGGAGGAGAGTGTACCAGTCTCTAAATATATGATACAAAATGAGGATTGATATAGATCTTAGTAGGATCTATGAAAAGAGACTAAAAAATGTTCCAAATCATGAAAGGACACTATGTAAGCTCCATATGGTAATGAATATCCATGGAAATATATAATAATAAGGTACCAATAACCTTATCACAAGTGTTATCCCATTTATTGTACTAAATAAGATTAGTGGGAACAAGAATTTTTCCATATAAAAATGGAATACGATTCTTGATTATGATCAAGTGTTCTATATAAGCACACTAAGAAGAATAGTTGGTTTTTCTAAGAAGAACCACTATTTTAGAATCAATTCTCCTCATCAGTTGGTATCTCTCAAATGGAGTTAACATGACTGAGAGAAGACACCAAAGAAGTGTAATGAGAAAAACACTACACAAGTGAGAATACCTAATCAATGAATGAAAGTTAGGCTTAGTAATAATACATCTAATAATGTAATAGTATTTAGTGAAGTGGTCACCAAAGTGGCAAACAAGTCATGGAAACTGATTGTGCACATAATATATAAAGTAGGACCCACATCAACCCCTTCAATACAATCACCAATGACCCCCCCCCAAAGTTAGCAAGTATAATGCATGCTAAATGTGAGGATATTAGACTAAATTGATAATGCATTCAGATAGGTAAGATAAAATAGTACATATGTGCCAATGCACATCTCAATAAATGGACTTCAAATGTAGTTAATAATGCATCTAAATGCAAGCAATCAGTGTAAGAAGTGATAAGCCAAATATGTCAACGAGGACATCAGGATTTATCAATAATGTATTCATGTACAAATCTCAAAAATACATATAAATTGTTTTTGAGGGGAGATATAATCACCTGATAGATTGACCCTCACGCTCTAGTGGAATAAAATATGCTAAAATTATTGAATATGGGGATACAATGTGGGGGTCTGGGGGCAGAAGCCCTCAACAAGGTCAAGGGTAAGATCCCCTTGTAGGGTCTATGGATATATCCCTTGGTTCTCTCCATATTTTAAAATAGGTAAGGGTCGAGGGGTGGATCCTCTAATTCCAAACATAATTTGGGGCTTGTGTTTCCCTTTAAATTATCCAAAAATCACTAATTTAAAAAAATTTTAAAAAAAAGCCCCCCAAAATAGACATCTAATCAACCCCCATATTTTGATACTTTATAATTTAGTGTGTTTATAATTAAAATGGTGCCAATGGATTAGGAATGAAAAAACATGAACTTTTCAAGAAAACAACACTCTGTTCTAAATTATTGATCAAAAGTTATAATATTTTTTATTTTTATCATTAATGGCATATCTAAATAAAAATGCACAAAATTTAAATGCTCTTTTAACAAAAAAGGAATATAGACATAGCCTTGAATATAGGCATTAGAAGCATAATTGAACTCCTAACCTCACCAAACTAGTTTTAAGTCTTAACCACTCCACCTATGTACCCACATGTGTAACAAAATGGAAATGATTCCACTTAAAGGGTAAAATAACTATCTATTTTTAATAAAACAATTAATAAAATAATTTTTTAAAGTTTTTATGGTATGGATGTTTTGATTTTTACTTATCTTTAGAAGATAAATTAGAAAGGTGCCTCTAAGGGAAGAAGAGTAAAGCTCTACTCAGAAGGGCATAAGGTTTTAGCAAACTATTGTTGGCAGTATAAAGGAGAAAGAAACTTGGGTTACCACCATTATCCAAGTACAAGTCAACTTGTGAACCACCATAGAGAGGAAAAAATGTTTTTAGATTGAAAGCACCACCATGGAATGGATAATGAAGTTGAGGATTAGCTTGGTATGCTAAAGGAAGGGTAGTAATGGCTCAAAAATACCTTTCACAGTCTAAGAGGAACAAGCAAAATGCCATCAAGTCTAGAATAGCTCAGAAAAACCTTGAAAGTCATGGTAGTACTAGTAATAGATCCAAAACATTCTAATAATAGGTTCAAACTCATGGATATGCTAGTATTAGGTCTAATAACAAGTCTAGTAATAAGTCCAAGCCCATGATGTGTCAATAGTATGTCTAATACTAAGTCTAGTAATAGGTCCAAGCTCATGGATATACTAATAACAAGTCCAAACTCGTGTATGTTCTAGTAGTAGTAGGTCTAATATTAGGTCCATGCCCATGGATGTGCCAGTAGAAAGTATAGTAGTAGGTATAGTAACAGGTCTAAGCTCATGTATGTTCTTGTAGAAGGTTCAATAACAAGTCTAATGAGATTATATTTGGGGTTCTACACTACTCAAGATATGTTGATTTAAGTGACTGGTTATTGAAAAAAATTAGAGGTAGACCATGAACATCAGAAACCATCAAAAAACATTGGCTATTAAACTTGAATAGGAGAACTAGAAGTATGGTTGTTGTTACCCTGTAAGTAAAAAAAATTCCTCCACTAGAGAGTAAAAATAATCCATATGAAGAAATTATAGGTAATAAATCAAGATTTCAAATAAACTAATAACATAATAAACTAGACAATCATGAAAACTAGATTGGTTTTGATACCATATCGGGGATAACACCAATATCATTGATATAATCAATGCATGAGTTACATGAGTAATGTGAGATAGAGATTGTTCAAAGAAAAATTAAGGTAAGCATACACAAATTGCAAGTGAATAAAATCACACAAATGAGATAATTATAAAAGTAAGCAGACATAAATTATTCCAACACTCTATTAATATCTCAATATCTCAAATGTATAAATAAGAAGTGAAATGTGTAACTCACCCATGAAAGTAGGTAAAATATGATAAGAATAAAGTGTAACTCCTATCACAATAAAATTTATTGATACATTACTCAAACAATATATCAGTATATTATACACAAATAAATCATAAAATGATAAATAATCTATATCTCTAAAGCTTCATGAAATACACTGAATGAGTCTTGCATATATAGGCAAGGAACATCAATCCTAACTAAGAGATCAAGCTAAGTGATCAATCATAACTAAAAGATCAAGCTAGATATCAAACCTAAGACTAAGAGATAACTATCCCTAAAAGATAAAAATAATTAGAAATTATCCCCATAATACCTAAGAGATAAATAAATGATGCATAGGTAAACATGAGCTAAAGTAAATAACCTACTCTAGCACCCCCTCAAGTGAAGCTAGGAGACAAAAATATAGTGACATATCCATAGTATGAGTCCTAAAAACAAGGAGTGATTAGGTACACATGTATAATATATCCATGAATAAATATCTCATAAAATGGAGAAAGAGAGAAAACCCATAGGAAAATAAAGCTCTCCCAAAAAATAGAGGAAATGGGTTCTAACAATAAGGCCTAATGAGGTACCCATGCATAAAAAAGAATGTATTGTGAAGACAAGCATCCTTATGGCAACCAATCTATCTTGATGGAAAACATATATGATGAGTTACTATAACTACCAAGTCAAAGTAGGAATGGTGTTGAATATAAATATCACTGAACATAAATATTACACTCCAAATTAATGAGTAGAATGATGAACCTAAGGAAGCATTGTCTAAACACCCTCTCTCAATACTAAACTGAGAGAAGATGGTAATAAAAGTCTTTAAAAATGTGAATTTAAATGGTGAGAAGTGAACACAAAGACTGGTGGGGATGTCATACTAATGTCATTACATAAAAATCATCAAAAATGCTATTAAGACATAACAATCCTCATATAATTTTTGATAAACAAAGTGTCGAATAAGTTACTCATGTATAAGTAAGGAATCTAAAAATATGGTCTTGGTGGTGATGGTAGAGATTGGAAACTTAAAGAGTAAAGGGTGCGCAAACTAATGTACATAGACCTGAAGATAGACTAGACTATAAAAGCAAACCCTCCATGAAACTTTATAGTTTATTGTGAGTACAATATATCCTTAAAATATAAATGAAAATAATGAAGACATTGTATACACTAGAATAGCTCCAAATAAGAAGATTATTGATCTATCAAAGAAGTCATCACAAATAATTATATTTTCTCTAAAAACAAGGGAGTAGTGTGGCTCAAAAATATAATTGAGACAAAAAACATACTTAAATAATGCAATATGTTAGGATCTACTGAAAATATATTTGTAAGTATACAAATAAATGAACTAAATGCAATAAAGTATTTATATAAGGGAATCTGACCACCTATTAGATTAGATCTCACCATGCAGTCTTTAATAAGTACAAATTACATACAAAATGATATGTCATTCTCAATTGATAATGCATCCATGATAGAAATCAATTAAGATGTTGGAAGCAATTAAGGAGAATGTTTGATTTCTTGTGAGGGGGTTTAGCCACCTACCAAACTGGGCCTCACTCTCCAATATTCAACAAATGAGATCAAAAAAGGTACATGGCTAATAAAAAATAAATATAATATCTCATTATGTCTCTCAAATATAAAATATTTTCTCATAAAAAACAATCAAAAAATATCCAAAGATATTGTTTTATAAAAAAAATTGAAAAAAACCATCTCTTTAAAAAATCTCCCCACAAGGATTTTTTCTAGTGAATAATACTAGAGTTATTAAAAATATACTATCTTTTACAATTCATAATGAAATTAAAAATTTCAAAATGTTATGAAATTTTGAAAATAAGATGCATCAAACTCAAAAATTGTTTTGAGTGATCATTTATAGTTTTCTCACAATTTAAAAAAGAAAAAATGTATATTTTTAGAATAGTACTATTTAAACTATGATAATGTTTACAATTTTGGATAAAATTAAAATTTTCAATTTTTTTTTAAATTAGAAATTAATGCACATAAAACTTATAAAACTTTTTGAATGATCATTTACAGTTTTCTCTCAATATGAAAAAGAGCAGTCATTTTTAATTAAAAATATATATTTATAAAAAACTTATAGCTCTTGCCTCTAATATCTAACTAGGATGAAATTGGAGGTGATTATGTCTTTCTCAGATAATATAGTTGTATTGGTGAGATTTGATTTACTCCTATAATCTCTAAAATTTACATGTAATAAAAAACACAAAAAGAGGAAGTCCCCCCAAAAAAAAAATTAAAATTTTCTATACTTTTTTTAATTCTTGGGACCATCCAAAGAGTATGCAAGAGAAAAACATAGTAAGCAAAGATAATACTACATGTCAAGTAAGGATAAATTAAGGAATTGAGTAATGGATGTTGGAGACCACTCTAATACCATGAAAGAGTTAAGAAAACTCTTGCCTAGGCAAATATACAAACCATTACCATAGTAAAAACCATTGATACATTGCTCAAATAATATATTATACATAAATAGATCATAAAATGAGAAATAACATATATCTCCAAAGCTTCATGAAATATAATGAATTAGCCTTACATATATAAGAAATGAAGATCAATCATAATTAAGAGATCAAGATAAGTGATCAATCATAACTAATAGATCAATCATAACTAAGAGATCAAACCTAGTACTAAGAGATAACTAACCCTAAAAGATAGAAACAACTAGAAATTATCCTCATAATATTTAAGAGAGAAATATGTAATATTTCATAATATCTAAAATAAAATAAATGAAATATCCACACATAAGTGGGTACGAATAAATAGATACCTAGTTGAATATGTGTTAATGTAAATAACCTATTCTAATAGAAAATAAGTCAAATGTGTTAAGAATAGAGTGTAATTCCCATATGCAGAATAGCCAGTCTAGTGTAACTCCATCTAGCTAATAATGAATCAAACATGTAACTCCTATGATAATGTACACCTAAACAAGCATTTTTCACAAGTGTAGGGAAACTCTAGATGAGGTGGAATAATCCACGTGGTATGTGTAGGAAATAAAATAGAAAAAGAAAAAATAGAAAATAACACCCTATACTAATAGGTTATATACATGAAAATTAAAATGGTCTTACCTTCCCACAACAAATTCCTTGTTCCTCATGACCCTTTATAGAGTTGTTGGTGTATTATGAATATTAGGTACTTATGTGAAAAATTAGGTAGAACTAGATAGGATATGACATAATGAGACCTCTCATCCTAGTTTTTTGGCCTACCACACCCCAATTAACCTTAGATCTATCATGAAGCCTATAGACAATCCACTTTAATCACTTATGTGTCAAATATGTGAATCAAAATAATTTCTTACAATAATACATAAATCAAGATAGAAATCATTAAAATGTTCCAAATCATCCACATAATTTAACTACACATTCTATGACATATTTATGTATCACTGATTATATAAATACACTACACCAAATCATTTAATCCATCATCATCACCCTAAAATTACTCCCCTTGAAAATATCTCACTATGCATATTAAACCAAGTAAATCAAACCTTGTAAATAAGACCACAAAAGGACAAAATCAACTTAATTATATAATTTTTTAAATTAGGCTAATTAAATTTATTCTAAAAATGAGTTTACAAGAATACACGTCATAAATATTACAAAATCAAATGTTTCCTAATATCCTCATCACATAGAAAGTTACCAATTAAAAATTCATTAAAACTCCCACTTTCCAATGTAATTTAATGAAAAATGGATGGTTTATAAGAAATATTTATGACATATATTGCATCTCTCTTACACACTCAATCTAAATTATTCCACACTCCATGTCTTCATAAATTGGACCTCTTACAATCTAAACCTCTCACATTTATAAAGGTAAGGATTCATTCTCCACCAAGATGGATGGTCAATATTCACTCACCAAGTATGTAAATGGAGGAGCCATTCTCCATTATAGGTAATATTTTTTGTGTTAAACTTATGTTGTCAAATCATCAAGAGAGCTTCAACCATTTACTCTAATTACTCATTCAATCACACATATCTCAAGGGGGGATTTTATACAAGTGAATTCATGATAGTTTCAAAGACCTCAAGCATTATATATAAGCCAATCAAAACTTGAATTAAAGCTATAAGGATACATCCATGAAGAAGGTATAATCATGTGATTTTTTCTTCCTTGCCCAATCTGATGACATGCACTTAAGATGTTAGTTTTGTATTATCATTTTTAAATTTTCATGCTAACAAGAAACTAACCTCCTTCATAATCATGTGATCATACATAGGAGAGACTTAAATTTTGGGCAATAGGATCAGAGAGATATGACTAGTCTAGGTTGGTGGTGGGTTATTTGTGTGTATGTTTTAAACACTATGGATATCCAAAAGGCCATTGTTGGACTTGTAACACCTCAAGTGATAGCTCACAAGTTAGATGGGAAGATGCCATTATATATTATAAATTGTTATTAGTTGATGTTGGTGCATAACATGTTATATTATTTAGATAATGTTATTTGGGTGTGGTTTATGCTTGATTTTTATAAATTTTTATCCTAGGGCTAGGGATAATGGGCCCATTTTGATTTTTTATAGTTAGATCTATGATTTATTTCCTATGTACATGTTGACTAGGTTAACTCATGTTATGGATGATTCCCTCCCATTTGTGTGGAGGTGGGGATTGGACCATGTGGTGTGGATTATGTAATATGTCCTAATGTTATAGACTATTTCTAATGGTTTGATTATTTAGTGTCTATATCAGGGTATTATAGATGTTTGGCCCTCATGTCCAAACACTATACATGCACAGGGTCATCTTAAGATTAAAATACATTATCCTTAGTGGGTGTAAATACATCTAGTTCACTGTGTATCAAGCTAGCTAGAATTACCACACCTGATGGATCCTATAATGGTCTTTACATTTTGTGTTTGACATGTGAGGGAGTGATATTATGTGGGAGGTGTGGGGATACCAATGAAGGTTTCCACTATATGGCCTCATTGAGTGAGGGGTATTAGTTGGTGACATTGGTGATAGAGGGGAGCTCAATATGCAATTAAAGGAGGGAGATCATTAGCTATTATACCATATCATAAGATACCATAAATTCCACAATGACCATAGAGATAGATATAGGATCTAGTTCTACCACTAGTATAACCATAAGCACATCCATAGGTATATATAGTAACACATCTTACATTAAGTTGGTATATTATGTAGTGTATATGTATCAGAGAATGACATGATTATGTGATTTATATTGGATAGTATATATATGTTTCACACTACTATGAAGCCATGTTATGTAATAGGTACTTGGTGGCTAAAAGGATGGAGCTATTATTGGTGAGTAAGATGTGGTGTATGGTGATTTAATTGATATTATGTAGATAGATAGATATATGTTATATGTATGTATTATTTTGGAGATACGTATGAGATCTTATGTTATTTTGGTTCACATTGTATATATGTTGCAATGGAAGAGACTTGATAGGTGACCATGGTGTAAATTGCACACCATGAGATTTTAGATGATGTGATGCCATAACATGATACTATGTGGATTTTTGATCATGTGGTGATTTTAGTACCTGCTTATACTAGTTGTTTTATACTGGTTAATGAGGTAGCTTGAGATATATGGAGATTATAAAATGGATCCTAATCTCTAATACCAGTGGGAGTAGGTTAGGGAGAGTTTTAGGTATGGTAGGCACTAGCTTAGGATAGATCTTCTCACATAGAGATAAATCATCAGGTAACAAGATTAAAAATCTAGGTGGCCAATCTACAGGGACAAGTGGATGGTCTACAATCATGGATGCAGTCTTTATAGTGGACTATATAGAGAGGGTAGTCTCAAGACTATATTGGTATTGTAGCATGTCATCTTGATGGACCTGAGCCTTATAGATATTTTTGTAATATGTATCATTGTGTATCATGTTATATAATATTGACTCATATATATAGATAGAGTTGTGATTTAGTTTAAATAATGGTTATTATCTATTGATGTATTTTATTTCTAGCACATTTTTTTTATTATTTTCTTTATCCTATGAGAAATTGTATGATGTATGATTTATTCTTTTCTAGAAAATGTGAACAAATGTATAGTAAAAAATAATGATAATCAGAAAGTAAAAATAAATTTTAAGTAAAGAAAATGAAACCAAATCACTAAGAGATAATATATGTAAAAAAATGTTGAAAATGAATAAAATTTGAAAGAAGGAAAGATTTAAAAAAATATGTAAAATAAGATATCAATGTTTTGCCAATGTGTAAGAAAAGATAAATAAAAAAACAAAGATATGTGAATAAGATAAATATCCATGTATGATAAGAACACAAAAAAATATATGTAAATAAATAGATCCAAGAAACATGTAAAAATAAAGCTTAAAACTAATGACAACTAGGACTTTTGCTAATTTATAGTGTAGAATAGTATGGTCATTTTTGGACATATCAAAACATGGCATGTATTGATTATAGGAGATATAGGTATTTTTTTAGGAAGGCCTAGTCCTATCCAAGGTCTTACACTATAACTCACAAGGGGAAAACCAATGAGATGTAAAAATAAGAAGTGTGATCGAATGTATGATTAGATAATAAGTGATATTCATCAAGGGGAATATCAAGGGTAATATGATGAAAATAAGGAATATAAATCACTACTTAGGTGTTGTATAAATCCTTAGTATAAATGAGACAAGAATCAAATGTGAAAGTGCTAATAAATGTTAAAAAATAAGTACCCAAGATACTCTAACTAGTAGACACAAAGCGTGGTCCAATAAGTGAGGTATAAAGATCATCCCATGAAGGTTACATATGCATGAAACATAAAAATGGACCTACCTTCCCAAAATGTGTTCTCCATTCCTCAAGACCCATTATAAATTCATCGGTCTACTGCAAACATTGGGTAATTCTATGATAAATTAGGTGGAAATAAATAGTATAATGAAACCTCCTACCCAAGTATACTAGCCTATATCACTTTAATGGACCTTGACTCTATCATGAGGCCAACTATGGATTTTCATCTTCAACTAGAATAGGATATGTACAAAATAAGAATCACATCTTTTGGTGTGATTTTGACTGTAAAAATTACAATTACCTTTTATTCTTATATGATTTGGCTTTTAACTATTATGGTTTTTGTTCCTCCTCCATATAGATTTGAAATACCAACCATGGTTGAAATAGGTGTGAAACAAAAGAGAGCTTACAATTAGTTACTAGATAAAATTACTTAAAGACTATGTTATTTTAGATATTCTTAAACTTGCCTACAATTAAGTGTGCAATATCAATACTAGCCTATGTGTGCTTTTAAAATAAATAAACATAAAGGATAAATGAGGATCATAAGAGATCCATTTATGAAATAAATGTTACAATGATTAGTATGATTTGTATCTAATCACAAGGTAAATATGATATTGTAATAAGTAGTGTTGCGTGTGGTATGATAGCCATATCACATAAAGAGCTATACTAGTCAACAAATGATCTAACACAAGCATGAATGTAAGGAAAAGTCACCCCAAAATAAGGGGAAAATAACTAGTTTCTAAATATAAATTAGTCAAAGATAAATAATTAACTTATGAAATTGATTGTCTAATGATTTAATCAAAAAATAATGTTTGAAAATAAAATATCATGAAGGCAGAAATTAAATTATGAAAATTAAAGAGTATCATCATGATAAAAAAAGATAAACAATGCATCACAAATGCTATAGTGAAATTTAAATATCAAGTCCACTCATATGAAAATGTGAATAGAAATATGATGTAGCACAACAATATGCTCATAAATGTTGATAAAGTTCATGACATAAATCATCAATAACATCAAATAAATCCTATTGTAATTGAAATCTACTATTAATCATAGTCTCATCTATATTTGTAGAGATTCATGTGAGGACTTATTGATGCACAATCTTTGTGGATAAATTATTTATTTCATAATAATAAGGATGAGTGTGTATAACCTCCTATGAAGGGTAATTTAATTGAGGAATTAATACTACAATGTGACTAATATCATCATATCTTGAGGATGGCATGGATCAATGGGAGGGGTAAACATTTGTTCATGAATGACCATAACTATGTTATTGAGAAGATGAAATTGTAGGATATTGGAAGTCATGAAATTTTTTATGTAGTATTATACATCTATAAGTGTGATGTGTAGTACATTGATGCCAAGAACAATAAACATCTCCATGTCTTCGGATATACTCTCAAAGTAGCTTAGGTAGATATAAGTTTTTATTAGTAAAGGATTGTATGGTTTCTCAATGAAATTCATCAATGTATTATCTAAGTTGTATATAATGATTATAGATGTGTGTGTTCATGCCATGAAAATAATAAATACATCTAAGAGTAGTTGACTATAGAGATCAATTATTTATGGTAGGGGTGGAGCCTGATGCCTACTATTATGCTAAGAATCTCTAATATGCATGACAATCCTTATCCCAATGACCATAAAACTTATGGAATTCAAAATATGTCTCATTTTCCAATCATATAGGTGGGGAATCAAGCTTAGGAAAAAGTAATATTTTATCATGATTAGTAGCACATCTCTGAGTAGGTTCATGACTAGGCTCAATAGTTGTAAGTGAGGACCTCAATGCAGATCAGAGTAATATGGTAGACATTTTAGTAGGGAATATTATTAAATTTTCATAAAATATTGTGAACCAACATGATCCCATCATGAAATTATCAATAATAATACTCTTAAGAGGCTTAGAAGTTACTAAATGAGAAATGGTAGGTATTTGATCCATTTCAAACCTATAAACATCAAGTGAAGAAGAAATAATGTCAGGTGAAGTATAATGAGAATGAAGTACATCAATATAATTAATAATATGTAAATGTAAATAATTTTTTAATTAATATGAATATTGAAGTATTTTTGCATCATTATCTTGAGCAAAGCCAGCTAAAAATGGATCATCTATTGAATATACATCATCATAATTAGGGGTAGTATTCTCAAAGAACTATCCATTTTTGGATTTTTGGTCTAATAATATGTGAGTTGGAATTAAATACCTATTTTAATTGAATTTATACTTACATTTCATTCAATAATGTGTCATTTTGGACCTAATTTGAAGTTAAATCTATGAGAATTGAGTTGGCATGTTGATCAAGACTATGGGCTTTTGAAACGAAAGTTCTCACATGCTCATGGCATTGCAACATGCTCATAATCATAGAATTTTCAATTTAATTTAACCTAATAAAAATTTGTATAATTTTACTTCCTCTAATATAAATTCCATATGAAATTGAATGGCCACATCAAAAGATTAAACCATGCACAAACAAGTTTAATTTTAAACTTTATGTCCTTTCTTTCCCACAAAAACATATTTTTTATTATTGGATTATTTTAAATTTCATATTAAGTAAATTTATAATGTTTGACTTATTTAAATTATAAATAAGACATTTTTATTGTGTAAACCAAATTCAAAATAAATTCCTTTTTCAAAATCAGGCAAATTTTTAAAAACAAACAAATTGTGCAAACTTAAACAAAATGCAACATTTGGTCTCAATGGTGCCTCTAGTTTGTGATTATGAGTAAGGTAGTCATGCTCAAACTAAAGCATATATAGCCTAAAATAGCTATAATAAATACCTTTGTGGAAACATCCCTAAAAATTGCCTAGGAAAAATAATGAAATTATTAATTTTCTCATTCCCTCCATTACCCATTCACAACTATCAGTAGACTTAAATCCTAAAATCAAGAATAATCTAAGAATATAATATTTTTATGTCAAAATATAATTAATTATTACTTTAAATGTCATAAATATATTAAACCCTTTTCCCATACTACATAGGCACCACATATCATTTAGCTTTCACTTGCTTTAATGTCTCTTTCATATATGGTTGGGTATATATAAAGGACAAAATTCTTCCACATATTTTTAGGTATATAGGAAGGGTGATCATATAGATAGGTTTGTTATAAAATTTGGGTCTAATATACAAAATGGAACCTTTTTGATTGATAATTAACGATTCTGTATACCTAAATAGAAAATATGAACTCAATCAAAACAATTATTCATGTAAATATAACTGAGAAGGATGCCTAGTTAGAATGGTTAAGACAATTGATGAGCATAATAAAACTATAAATTAAACTTGAGGTAGATAATATTTATTCACCCAAGAGGTAACCATTTGACTTATTTATTCTACTACTTTCACTAATTTTCAACCAAAAGTGTGTATTTGGAAAGATGTCAGCATTGTCTATACAACACTAGTTTCTTTCAGAGGTTGAGGTGCTAAGGTTACATATAGGGAAACACACTTGCATTAATAAAATATCACACTTGCATGAAAATTCAATAACAAGAGATTAGAGATAATTTTATCTTATAAGCTTTCTCATAAAGTTTTGAATTTAACTTGTTGGAATCAAAAATGTTTATGCATAAAATAGAATTGTAATGATCTTATGGTTTAATCAAATAAAGTATGAAACATAATGAATATTTGAATCTAAAATAATGGATGGTATATTTACCAAAATATTTCTTTAGTGGGCCTTGTATCAATTGGATCTTCATCACAATCCCTTCCTCATGTTATATATGTTACTTCAAATCACTTTTCTTGTATTAACAAACATGTAGCAATGTGACTATTGTTATAGAGATATTATAAAGTAAAAAAGAAGATTCATTTATTTCTCTAGAAATCTTAATGCCTATTATCTATCTACCTTCTACTAACCTATGACATATTTCATAACTTTAAATATAGAGGACATGTTTTTATTTTGATCGTATAGTTACAACAACAATGATAAACTACATTATAGTTGTTAAAATAATCTAGGAGAATAACCTGCATATGCATTGTAAAATATTGAAAATATCTATTAGATAATAACAAAAAATAATATATATAATAATATATTTCATGTTTAAAATTGTTTTGAATTATGGTCCAATAAATAAAGTGTGATGATGATGCATTTCAAATTGATTTTCCCATTTCTTGGATTTTAGGATCTGCCTTATCCCTCAAACTATGGAAGAAATCCACATCATGCCACCTGTTAATTTTTATAGTCATAGTTGGATGTAATATCATGTTTTATCAGTTAGACTTAACTGATAAAACTATTTCTACATGTTGGAAGAGTTGTCATGACTCATGCTACAGGTTAAAATATTTATTTATGCCTTTATTATGGATTCAAATAGTTATCTTTTTCATTTCTATGCATTGACCAATTATTTCTACAAGATGGCCACCCAGTTACTATGGGATATCCATGTAATTGATATAGGTTTACATACCCATATTTTATGAGTTGGCCACCCAATTTCTACATGCTAGCCACCCAGTTATTATGAGTTGGCCTAGTTAGTTGTTATGGGTTGACTACCTAGTTAGTACAAGTTAGCCTAGATAGTTATCTAACTATGTTATTACATTGCTACTAATACCTACTAGATTCATAACTTGTCTTTAATATTTATATGCACTATATTAGTAGTAAATCCAAAATAATAATGACAATAAATGATACAATCGTATTCATAAAATAAATAATTTAATCATAAAACACCCATGTGAAATAAAACTTATTCATTTAGTATTATATGTAGATAGATAAAATTAATTATTTAGTACTTGATAATGATTATTCTTGAAATCCTTTCCCTTGGTTTAATCATCATTTTACTAACTCACAATCTATAAGAGAGACTTCATTATTTTGTAAACACTATAAATATCATACAGACATACCTATTTCAATTAAATTTATTTGTATTTAACCCACAGGTTCTTGTCATGCATGACCGAATAGTCAAAAGTATTATGGGATAAGTCAACACTAGATGGATAGGACCACATTTTTGTCTTATCCCCTAGTGCATCCTTGTCTCTTGTGCTTTGATGGTTAATTTTTCAAATTAAGACACTTCACAACAACTCTCCCTCATATTTGGTAAGGTTGGTTATTGAAATTATTCTAAATATTTGCCTATAAAATCACATCAAGGCTACTCATTCTATCCCCACTAATATATTTATCAAAATCACTACACACTATGTAAAATATTATTATTTTTTTATATTTCAACTCTACGTTATTATATCATTCAATAGCTAATTTTGAATAATGTTTTATTACAAGTTAATGGTATCTATTGTTAAACATTTCAATTAATCATCTAACTAAAATCATTCTAGTTTCACCACCACTGATCACACAATACTGTAGGAGGGAGAACTACATTTTCCTAAGCTCATTTATTCTATGTATGTAGTGTCAGTTTCAAGGGGTTTCTGATGCTAGGTTGATTATCTTTACTAACCCATTTTTCTCCCTTTTATTATATAATGACCATATAGTGCATGTGTAAGACTAGGGTTTGATATTTACAATTATTTTGTGTAACATAGAGACACACAAATATCTACATTCACCCCTAAAAATTAGTCACACATGCCCAAATCCAAAAATTAGGAATGCAATAAACCATTATGTGGTTGCACTAGCTAGATAAGTCCATAGTGTGTCCATGTCTACCTCTCACAGACTTGTCCCTACAAATTGTGAATCATTATTTTTAGTGTAACCCTATCTACAACTTAAATTAATAGATTTTTCACTTACAAAAATTTTACACAATCATATATATTACTATTTTTAGGGTCACTCTTTAACCCTAACTTAATATACTATTTTTAGCAAGTTCTTGATTTCAGTAAAAAAAACTAGTTTGATGTAGATTACTATATTTTCATATCGAATCAATACATATTAGAATTTATGTTTCAATAGTTTAATTAAATTATATTAAGACACCTTAAACTAAAATATTTAAACACTATATGTATGCAAGTAAAAGTGAAGCTGATCTACAAATCAATCCTAACTCAGAGAAGATAAATCAGCTAACTATACCAATGGTGATACTTAGTTAATCAGCATAATAACCAATATGGATCTAGTAAACCTACCTAAGGGACATATTATCTTATAAAATGGATAGATATGGTTCTAAATCCTCTATTCATGCAACACTACATAATAGCCCTAGCTAGGTCTAATAATGTAATAATAAAGTAAACTTAATCTAGTGCTCACTAAAGCTTGTAGCACAAATGAGGGATAAACATAAATAATAAACATGAAAATTAAAAATCTACTTAATTAAATGTATATTTGATCCTAAGAAAGTAAATACATTACATTCATTATACATTATTCATACAAATATATCTACAAAAATATAAGAGTAATAATTAGGAATACCTACCTTGAAGACAAACTCAATGAGCCTCAACCTCTTGCTTAGCCAATGGTGTTTTACAAGAGGTTATTGTGTATTTTTAAAGAATATAATGATGTAAAATTGACTATAGTCAATTTAAGGACCTCCTAGTGAATTTCAAGCTTTCACAAGATAAATATTCTCCTTCAAGAAGCATAAAACCCTAAGAAATGATTCCTCAAGTAAAATGGTAGAAATGTAGATAAAGAAGTGAAAATGAATGATTCTCTCTACTATACATGAAGGTAAATAAGGGTATATATATCTTGACTTTAACCTAATCCCTTCTAAAAAAAATTGATAAGGTCGACTGGGTTGACTTGTTAGATGGGAAATAGAGTCGATCTATTTTTAAGCTAGGTCAATTGGGTTGATAGAATTTTGTAACATGTGTTGAATTCCCAATAGGGTAAATTGGGTTGAATACATCCATTTTTATAGACCTACTGACATATTATAAATCACAAAGTTGACTTGGTTGACTCTGTAAATTCTAGTTGACATAGTAGGAAATCATAATAACAAAGTCAACTTGGTTGACATAGTTGGAAAGTAGACCAAAATAGGTAGTATAAATATAAAATAAATATTTAATTATAATTTGATACTTTAATTTATATTTTATATTTACAATTTTAGGATGTTTGAGAGTGGTTTCAGACCTCTAGGAGTTATAATACAAATTCTAGATTTTGGAGGGTCTTAATGATTTTAGACTTAACCATATTTTAGGGTTCTAGGATTTCAAACTTCACCATATTTTAGGATTCTATGGAGATAGACTTAGCCATATTTTAATATTTCAAGGATAAATCATAAGAGGTAAATGAAAAGACACCCTAAATAAGTTAGACTAATGTTATGAATGATACAAAGCCACAACAATCTTGTAAAGCACTAATGGTCTACCTACCCCTTTCCTAGTGTACCCTTTAAGGCATGCACTCAAAGAGATTAAGACTCGATGGGTTCTTATAATAGAGGAAGTGTTATTAAGTATTAAATATTTAAAAATAATGTGTATATACACTATATCGCAAAAGGAATACAAAATATGATTTTGATATGTTATGGTTGATTTAAAAGGATCAACAAAAGGGGTTTTAGAAGGTATTTGAGGGTTTATTTCTCATCTCATCACACACCCCCTAAATAAATAGTTGGTTTTCCTCAAGCAACTTAATTCTTATTAAACCTCATCATATATTGAGCACATAATTTATTAAAATCATCTAACTTATAAAACCTCATCATAGATTGAGCACATAATTTATTAAAATTAAAAGGTTTAGATGAACCCTCTTCTTACCTTAAGTAGAAGCCTTTATTTCTCTTAATTTATTAAATTCTTTTCATTTTTATAGACTTATATAACTATTATTTCCATATCCAATCATGGATAAGAAACTAGAGTAGTAAAGGTTTAAATGTGATGGCCAGCCATTTAGTCCTTTATCTCCTATTTGCCTCAATATACTTATACACTCTTTTGAGTATTGCCCTAATATTATATTTTAAGAAAGGTTCCTTATTAATTTTGGAGTTAATTATTACTATCTTTTTTGCATGAAACAAGAGTCATTCTATCAAATTACTCCAGATATTAGGATACTAATTTTGAACTTATTTTCTTACAAAATATAAGGCCACATTTGATTTTTCCATTAAGGTATCCTAGTCATCTACTATCTTAGTTGGCCTAATGTCACCCCCATCATTAACCTGACCTCTTTTTCCATTTCATGATATTCAGTCATTTCCTAATCTTTTTCATTTTAGTTGGCCAAATATGAAGAAAAATATATCAAAAGTACATCCACCACATATAAGTTTGGATTCCATTCCAAATCATAAGTAATAGCATAACCATGAAAATAAAACTCACACAATTGATTTTGAACTTAAGGATTTTTTTTTCATAAACATTAAATAAATAATGAGGATCACTTATTTTTTTAGTTAGATTACAATATCATTGCATGAATTTGAAATTTAGCCACTGATCCTTAAGGTAGAGATCATAAACCCTTGTAAGTGGTATGCACTCTATCAATTGGATAGTCAATTGGCTTAACTCTTATATTTTTCCTTTCAATTAAGCTATATATTTTTCTTTGTCCTATAATTTCAACTCTATATCCTTAATTTTTCCTTTCATGGTCTTATTTTCTTCCCTAAGTTTACTATACTGACTATACTATTTAATTTGTAGGGTTCAAATTCTAACATCTCTTTTCATAATTATCTCCTCCTGACTTAGCCCATCTATTTAAATGGAAATAAAAGCAAGATTTATTTCAATGGTGGTTCTTGTTACAAGAAAATTTGTTTCTTTTTTTGTTTGAATATGCCTACTTTATGGTTTTTCTACCCTCATCAATGCATCCAAACCATTCTCTTAGTTTTTCAAAACCCTAATCATGTCCTATGAGTTTAAATTTCTCTTACGATAACTACTAATTCTTGATTTTCTTCCATGTTTGGTGGAATATGGATTTCATGTTCTCTACCACCTCTTCCATGGTTTGTTTTATTTCTCTAGTGACTTCTACTACAACATCTGATGTAGGACCCTAGTACTCCATTATGCCAAATATTTAAAAACTTGAGCTGAATGAAGTAGAATTTTATTATTCATTATTGTTGGTAGTTTGAACCTTATATTTTTTAGTTTCCTCTTCATCCATATATGAGTCTCCAATATCAATGTGGATAATAGCAAAGGTCATAGGGATATGTTATTTTTTTCTTACTTCTGAGTATGATTGCCTTGTGGAAAAAATTGGAGGTGAAACCCTTTTCCTTTTCTTGGGTCTTTAGGTAGAGGGAATATCCTCTACCCTTTCTTCTTATACTAGTTCCTAGCCCTTATCTTGTGATTCAAATAAGGAATGGCATAATATTAGTCTTCTCCTTCATTTGGTAGGGCATTGCATTCTCACATTTTCTTCTTATTCTTCAACTACCATGTTCCTTCTTGTTCCTCAATTGTTACATATTCTTCAACTACTTTAGTTACATTTTCTTCTACTACCACATCTTCCTCTGTTACCACATCTTTTTTAGTTGGTAATTTTTTCACTACCAAAAAATCATTCCATTATAAATTAGGCCTTTTATCTCTTAGATACTTTTTTAATATAAGTTGAATTAATAAATTATGAGACAAAGCCTTTGATTTTTCCTTTATGTTACCCTTCAACCATTATTTTTCATATACTTAGAAAAAAATTGAGTGTGTTTACCCTCTTATCATGCCTCAAGTTATTTAGGAGTCTAAAATTTGTTGTGTATAGCATGGAGTGTCTTTCCTAATAGGTAAGTTATTTTATAATGATGTTATCCACTTCTACCCATAACAGAGGTAATGATGATCAAAGTTTGCCTTGGTTAGAAGACTATAACTACTAATGAGCTACACAAGATATATTTCTTTCCCTAGTATCCATTGGTCTCCCTTACCATAATTCCTTTATTAATGGTAAGCTGGTCAATTTCATCATTAGTTCTTCATTGACCTCAACTTGTATCCCCCCAATGGTAGATACACCATCTTTTAGGGTTTTTACAAACTCTCAGGTAATCTAATCATAATATTCTATAAATTTCTCAAAATAATTCAACCAACCTAAATTTAGGAAGTTGTTGTCAATATAACATCTCCTTGTCAATGGTGTGAGGTTTTTTGTCTCCCTCCTAAATGCATCTCCACCTATGTTTACTCGATGTTGCTTACATGTAGCATAGAATGATTCAAAGTTTGTAGAATAAAATAAAGGGTTGAAAAATTTTGGAATGTTTTCTATGGTTTCATGTGGCTAATGTGATGTCTTTGGTATTTATATTTTCATCATCATAATCTTCCCTCATGTTATTTTATGCATACCTATAGCTATCATGACAAGATATCTCTCCCCCTAGCTTATTATTTTTATAATGTAGTTTCATGATAGATCATCCTTTCCCTTACACTATCAAATCACTTGACCTTGAGTTTCATGTCATAATGGTTGGTCCACATGGGGAAAACCATTCCATGTCTAACAATAATTGGGAATGATTAGATGTATATGTTGATTTCTCATAAGGACAAAAAAGGAAGTGTTTTTCTAAGAGTTAAACATGTAGCATAGAAATAGTTATTTACACACATGATTACATAAATTTAAATGTTTTAACATGAGAAATATGATTATTTGATAAAAACTAATGATATCATTACTTATTACATATTGATTTATCAATGTATTTGATTTGCATAGTCTGATTTAAATTATTTTTGTTGGTGTCTCAATCTATCTCTGTAACTTGTTGAGCAGTCATGGATGATGATGTGAGACTTGAAGAATAATTTGTTTTTTTTATAATATCAAGAATTTTTAGTTTATTATAGGTAATGACTAAGTTATAATTTTTATGGTAATGTTAAATTGGATTCTAAATTCCTATAATAATCAATTATAACCTTCTTGTAGCAAGGGTTACAAATTCATTTAGCATTTATATATCAAGCATACATGATAAAGAGGAAATAAAATCTGGTTGTGGTTTATTACTTGGGAATCAACACTAATCCTAGTGATAATCTCTACGAGTGGTGATTCTTATACTTGGCTTTCTGAGAGACATGTATAATTCCTTCAATAATTTGATAAGGGTCAATTAATTATGGTGATATTCCTTTAGTAACTATAGTTAAAGAACTTATGGGGATATTAAATTGGGTAGATATATGTTTTTTTGAGGAGGAAATGTTAGGGGTCTTTAGGCTGTTGTAAGTGAAACCAACACTTTTTAGGGAAAATTGTAACATTTTAAAACTTGTAGCAACTAGATGTTGCATGTAACATCCATCCTAGGCCATAAAAAATATATTCATGTATTATATATAATCTTCCTTAATCATATAACATGTATTATTCATCTACTAGCATATAGTATCAACACATAGTAGTTTTGACCTACCTCATCGCACCTAGGATACAACTCATAGCTAATTATGGATAATATGTAGAAATAGGGTGCAACCCATAGCTGCTTAAAAACTACCTATAGCAATTGAATAGAGCTTGTATAGGGCTATGATTTTGTAATCAAAATAATTAATAATAATAATAATTATTATTATTATTATTATTATTATTATTATTATTATTATTATTATTATTATTATTATTATTATTATTATTATTATTATATTTTTATATTTCTTCCCTTGATTGGCCAACAAGCTAGTTTTCCAATCAAGACTCTTTATTAAGTCATTATTTAGATAATAAACTAATTTTATAACCAAGATTTCAAAAAAAAACTAAGGGTTTTCATTGTTGAAAATATATTTTTATTATTAAAAAATTATTATCACTAACTAGAAGAATATTTTTTTGTCAAAAATTTTGATCAATCCTTAGCCAGCTAGAAACTGATTGGTTGGTCAAGGTTGTGAAATGATGCTTATCCCTTATCCAAGGGAACTTAGGATGAGCTACAGCACTCATGATAATTTAATATCATCTTATGATGCATTAGATTCTAAGATAACATGCTCACACAATGTTTTGTATAGATTTATATCCATGCAGGTTTTATCTTCTTACATGATCTTCCTTATAAAGTCTTGTTTAGAGAGTGATTCTTTTATATCTTGAGGTAGTGACCATTGATTAATAAAGAAAACATTACTAGGTCAATTGTTCAAAAGTTGACTACTTCATTTGGTAATATTTTCTCTACCTCATAAGGGCTAGTCCATATGGTTTTCATATTTCCTTTTTGGTCCCTATACTTAGAGTCATAAAGCAAGGCCCAATCTCTTAGTTGAAATTATCATTTCTTATTGAACTGATCATGCCACTTGACACATTAATTTTAGAAATATTTTTGTATGTTTTAGTGTTTCCCTTCAAGGTTAATCTAAGGAGTTGAGTTTAATTTTCTTCTCCTTCTATGCTTCAGAAAAATCTATGCCAATTGTAGGGCAGTCCTTAGATGTTTAATTTCAAACTATATGGGAATAATAACTTTCTTACCATAAACTAGGTCATAAGGTGTAAACCTTATTTTAGTTTTTCATGTAGTTTTATCTTACCATACAACCTCTAGAAGGCATGCTACCCAATCTTAGAAGTTCACAACTATTTTTTTCTAATAGTGTTCTTCAGTTCCATGTTTGTGACCTCCACTTTGCTAGTAAATAATGGATGGTATGGAGTAGCCTTTTTGTGCATGATTTCATATTCTCAAATAATACCTTCAGCTAAATAACATGTGAATTATGGTCCTTGATCTATAACTATTTCCCTCCATACCTTATGAATATCTCTTCATGGAGGAATTGTAAAAAAAGAGCATCCCTTACATGTGTCAAGGCCCTTACTTTTACGCATTTAGTGAGGTAATTTATACATACTAATATGTACTCCTTATTTTTAGATGTTGGATCTATCGGGACAACAAAATCAATTCCCCATTAATTAAAAATTTCAAATAATAATTGAGGTTGGAGAGATATTTCATCATAATGTGTGGTTTTCCCTACACGTTGGCATCTATCGTACTAGCGGGTGTATGTTTTCACATCCCTATGTAAGGAAAGCTAATAATAACCTATAGTAAGGATCTTGTAAGTTGTCTTCTTATATAAAAAATAACCCTTATAGTTTTTTTTAGCCAAGTTTTGGCTACCATAGGATAGGTTCATAATTTTTTTCCTTTTTCAATGCATGTTAGCATAGTTTAAGGTAAATTTGATAAGTTTAAGTTAATAGTCATTTCAATCCTATGCTTGTCTAGTCACTTTATATCATGTTTCAAATGATGCTAAGGGTTTATGGTGTATTTTTAAGTCATATGACATGTTTCAAGGTCATGTTAAACTCCCTCTAGTTTGTACAAGTGCCCAAATAGGTTTCATGTTCTATCCACGGTCAATAAGTCATTTTCAAACTCTTTTATAGGTCATTGGCATGTGTAAAATTATCAAAAATCACTTCAAAACTCCAAAAGGGTGAAATAAACATAGAGAGGCACTATAAAATGACTTGTTAAGAGATTTATAATGTGAGGTTGGCAGAAATTTCATGATAAGTCAGTTTGAAATGAAGAAAAGTAGTTATAAGTGACTTTCAACATTTAGAAGATGATAATCATTCACTTGTATGAATAAAAAAGGATTATTTATAGGTGAAAAAGATTTATTATATGTATCTTAATCTTATTTAGGTCAAATACATATTTTTAATGTTGGTACATGTCCAATGAAGGCATAAAATACTTCTTTTCTTCCATCGACTCCTTGGCAAACTCACAAAGGCCACATTCACATGCTTGGTCTATATAGCATAGAGAGAGTTGGGATTTGATAATTTTACCAGAGGAGGTTGTTATAATAAAATTAAATTACATGGCCATAGTTATTATTTTGGTGGCCTCTCATTTAGGAACAATCATTAAGACTATAGATGCTCCTAAACTGCCTAAAAAACCCCAACATTATGGTTCTTTCTCATTTGAGTAATTTTTGGAATTTTGTGGTGAAAATTTAAGGATGTGGGATAAATTTTAGGGTCTTAATAATCCCCTAATATAATATTACATCTTTTATTTTACACGTGTGGCAATGGAGAGTGAGTAAAACTTTAATTTATGTTAGGTGCAAGCCTCAATGAAGTTATAGGTAGTGTCTTAGAATTTTTAATACTTTTATTATGATAAATGGTTTGAATAAATAAATATATGTTTCCCTCAATTAAATAAAAAAATTTAAACTTATATGCTCAATTCATTGACTCACTTTGTTCATCAATTGACTGTGCACAACTTACGAACTAATGAAGGACAATATGGCTATTAGTTTGAATCTAAAAGAAAATCAATATGGGAATTGGTTTTATATGGAATAAAATTACATACCAAACCTTGATAATAACTCCAAAAAGTTATAAATTTCATCACCAACTCATCAAAGTAAAACTACTATCATTATAGGTCTGAGACTATGTTAGAAGTTAACCTACACAAAAGTGAACTTAAAGGTGATAATCTTACATTGTCAAGTGTTGCATTAAGGTCACAACCTCATAAAGTAGAATATTAGATAATGTAAGCTTGTAATAAATACTATGGTGATACAAATTTCATTGTAAATTTGAGTTTAAAATGTCTCTTAAAATTTCAAAGGATAACCTATAGGTTTGTAGACCTGTAGGTCTTTATTTCAATAGAATGTAATGAGCCCCATGTTACAAGGTCAAATCTGAAGTAAAAATAGTGTAATGAAAACCATGGGAAAGTTTTGAGAAGTAGGTACATGCATAGTGAGTAAAAATATGTCATTTAAGACCAATTTTAAGCTCAATAATCCATAAGCCTAAGAAGACCTAAAACGAGTATCTACAGGCCTGTGGATGAAAGGTGTAAGAAATTTGCATATCAAAAAAACCCTAAGTTTCATTTAGAAGGTTTGAGATATGTGGAATGTATATTAAGTTCCATTATTTAATTTTTAGGTCCTTTTTATGGCTTAACATGGACTCTAAATTCAAACCTAAAGACCATCCTCATATCATTTGATGTAATATGGACACTAAACCTAGAATTATGTGAAGATGTATTTGGGAGATGGGTGTTCATTGCTCAAATATTGATTATTAGTGAATATATATTGAATAGGTGGTGACCCCTTGAGTTAATATATATTTTCTCTCAAATATACCTACAAGTGAATAGAGAAAGAAAATCTAGGTCTAAAACCACAAAAACACCTACAGGCCTCTATGATAAATGAGAAGAAGGATGCAAGGTTATATTGAAATTGGTAATTTGAATAGGATAGTAGGGTGTATGAGGTTATAAAAATATGTGTAAATTATATTCAAATCATTTTTATGCTTTGAAATTAAAGGAAAGACATCATAACAGGCTTTTAGTGTTAAATTGGCCAATTGGCTTACAAACCCTAGGCATGGTTTAGACTAGGTTTCAGGACTTTTAAAGGGACAAATGAATTAAAAAAGAATTTTTAGATAGGGTGAGAGGTTTATTATACCTAAAAATACCATTTTAAATTTTAAAAAAATACCAAGTTATCATCTTCAAACCAAAACTATCTCTCAAGCTCACTAAACACAGTTTGCCTAACCCAAGAGATACTTTTTGTATACACATAATATTTTCAAACTTTATCAATTAATAATGATTTATATTTTTTAGGAACCTATCAAGTCTTAAAATATCTAAGTTCACACCTTAAAGGGTGTATTAGGAAAGGGGTGGGTAGACCATTGGTGCTTCACAGGATTGTTGTCCCTTATTGTCACTTGTTACCAATCCAACCAGCTCCTAAAACCATTCCCCTAAGCTTGGCCTCCTATTTTGCACACTCCTCTATTCATTTACCAAACTCATTATCATTTTTACTAACTTAAACCCCTTTTTGTTAGTTTACATTACTATTTTGGTTGTGTCAACCTTTTACTCTTTTTGACAAAACTTATTTAGGGTCTAGGCCAGCCCCTAGCCGACCTAGTCTGTGACCTAGTGAATTTTTGTCAATAATGATAATAGGTCGACCGGGTTGACCTTGTCAGCCAAAAATTTTGAAATGGTTTAGGGTTATATCCACCTATATAAACACATCTATTTCATCATTATTTAAAAGTAAAAAATATTTATTATTCATTTGTGATTCTTTACAATCTACTCTTCTACCATTCTACTTGAGGAGTCTTAGCTTAGGATATTTATTTGGAGAATAATTTAGTCTTGTGGAGAAGTCTTGTATGCTTTGTCTTTTTTAGTGATCCTTACAAACCATAAAAACATCTTGTGAATCAATTTTGAACAAGGGAGAGATTTAGTCTCATTAATTTCATCTTCTAGGTAAGTATCTATAACTTTATTCCTCTATTTAGTAAATAGAATTAACATAAGTAATGGCTTTTGAATAATATTACTCTTTATATCTATGAATTAGGTTTTTACCTATCCATAGCTTAATTAGGATTCTCTTATGCATGTTTACTTTTTTTTCTAACATCCACTTTATGCCACAAGCTTTGGTGAGCACTAGATTAGACTTTTACTTATTATTAATATAGTGAATATGAAAACATAAGACCTAGGGTTATTAAATAATTTTGGCTGATTCATGACTGTGAAACCCTCCCTAGTGATATTATTTTGATAAGATATCCCTTTGCTAGGTCTAACAGATCCATATTAGGCATGACCCTGATTATCTAATGTATCTCCAACTGGAAGTGTAAATAGGATTTATCTTCTCTGAGTTAGGATTGATTTGTAAATTTAATGTATTTTTGATTTCATACATTTTAGTGAACCCTACATTAATATAACTCTTGTAGCTTTTCTTTAATGCTTTCATTTATATCATTTCATTATTTTTCTATATTTACAATACTAGGTCAACTAGGCTAGTATAGTATCTAACTTATATACATATGTTTAACACACAGTTGCATCAAAATGACTCTATTATTTCTATATAAATATTCATCAAATATAGGTTACTATATTAAATAGGTTGACATAGTACTCTTATACAATTTCAAAAATAAAACTATGTCAAATAGGTTGACTTAGTCTTATATTTAGCTCCAAAATAGAAAACTAAGGCATGCAAGTTAATATAGTATCACAGTCAACCTCTAGATAACAAACCAAGTTGACTAGGTCAATTTAGTCATCTAAAATAGGCTTTAGCAAACAAGGAATTACAAAACTAGGTCAACCTAGTTGAAAGAGTTGGCAAAACTTAACAACAGCATTCAAGACACTTTAACATAAATTTCATAGTCCTCAACATCATCTAACTGACCAAGTTTCCTTTCTTTCTCTCTTTTTCAATTTAGTTCTTCATTTCATTTATGTTTTACACAATTTTACAGTCTTTAAAATTACAATCCTATAGCAAACTAGGTCGACCTAGCTATGTAGTTTGGCTTCTATCTAAAATACTAGATCGACCTAGTTGACTTAGTTCTTAAGGGATCTTACTTTTATAATAAGTAGCGACCCTATCAACTTTGTTTTGTAATGTTCATAGAGTATCATCTGAACTAACTCTATACCATGTTTAAATTGGGAATTAGTAATTATATCTTAGTAATTAATTCACACTTTCATTTTGAGTTATTTTCATATTTAGAATAGCTAACATTGTCTAATTAGGTGGTTTTTCAATATACCATTTAGTTTCACTATTTTGTTCTTTTTTCACACACTACCAAATCACATAATCTTAAAATGCATTTAAACATATGTCTACCCAAGGCCTACCTACTTGGACTTCATCACCAAATGGGAAGCAACCTTGGTTTTTTAGCCAAGTATAAATATATCATTAATGGTATATATTAGTAAATCACATGACACCCTTATCACTATAGGATTGTGAAGTGAGGGTTAGGCCCCAATACCGAGTTAGTATCATTGCCAACACATATCCCTTTTAACATAAATATCTTGAAACCATTCATAGATTTTTTTAGTTCCCTACTTTCAGCCAACTTCCCTATCACACTTAAAATAACACTTTATAATAATATAAAAATATTCAATATTACCTCTTAGTTATCATTTACATTTCATTTGACTACTTTCTCTTTTCTCATTATATATTGTATTGCAAAAAATTGTATTATCCAACATAGGTGTAAGGTTTTGTGTTTTTTGCCAATTGGATCATTCTCATTGATCCAATCATTTATGTGTTTAGTTCCATTTCTTCTTTTAAAATACATTGCAAAATTTTCCCTATTTTTAGTATATTTTCATTCTATTCGACACAATCTCTTATAGACTATCTTTTTCCCTACTTGTAATATGAAGTTGACCTAATTGACTATGTATCCCTTTTGCCATTCAGGTTATAGTACTAAGTTGACCTAGTCAACCTTGTATCCTTATCAGAGTATGCTTTTCTCATTTTGTAGTACTAGGTCAACCTAGTCAACTTTATACTCTTATTGTTGACCTTGATTCCAACTTAGATATATATTTCTTTTTCCTTATAATTTTGTTTATTTCTTCAAATCATCATGAAGTCCCCTATTATAATCTTCTTGGATAACCTAAATCCATTTAGACACTATATGGGATATTCATTTCTCCCTTTCTTTACCTCCCAAGGAAACCCTCACTCTTGGAGTACCTCTTCCCCTCCTTCATCTATGGATTATAACATGGTTCAAATCACACCTCAAGATGAAGTAGGTGGATCCGATCCTTTTTGTACCTATCACAACAATTATCATATTTGAACCTTTCAACATAATTTGGGATCAATTAACACAAGTATATCCAATAATCCCACTAGTAATCCACCTTCTAAGGACCCTCCCCCTAATACCAATTTGATGAGTTTTCCTTCAAACACCAACCCACCAATTGATATGACTCAACTTATTACATAAATCATACAATAAATGAACATAATGTAGACTTCTAAAACCTCTCAAATGACACAATTAAACATCATTTGATCAATATGTCTAATCAACCTCTAGCTCTCAATCCTTAAGCCAATCCAAATTTTATTCCTCCATCTCTTAGGGATGCCTCAGGAAATTTTATTCCTCAATCTATTATGAATAAAAAAATGCTTCAAAATTTAACTCCTTTCATTGTGTCCATTGATACTATAAATATATCTCCAACTATCAATTATGATGGGAATAAAGACCCTGCATCCTATCTCAAAGCCTTTGGTAATCTTTATAAAGAGTGGATCCAAACTAATACTTTTGCCATAACTAAACTTCTAGTTAAAATCTTCACTAGTGATGTACTTTAATGGTACAACCAACTTCCCCAACATTCCATTTGGCAACTTGAGACTTTATTCAATCATCTAGCTAAAGAGTTTCAACATAATGATCTTCCTGAAAATTTCTGTAGTCATTTCATTAAGGCTAAGCAATCTCAAATTGAATCAGCTCATGATTTTATCAAATGATGGAAATATATATCCCATAAGTCTGACCATAACATGATCAATGACAATTTGTTTAAACTCTTTATAATTGCTTTAACTCCTTCACTTCAATATAAGGTTCAAACTTTCACTCCTAAAACACTTAATGAAGCTATTGACCAAGCTAAATGTCAAGACTTCCTCATGAAATAATTTGAACCTGATACCAAACTCCTTAAAGGATATTTTCAAACTTCTACCAATGCCATCACTAGAAATACTCCTCAAACCAAACAAGGAATTTCCAAAGATGAGACTCCCCCATCTTCTCACATACCACTCATTGTGCATCAAATGAAACAATTCTTACCACCCTCTAAACCCTTTACTTATCCTAATAATCTTCCTAAATGGTATGACCCTAATTAATTTTTTTAGTTCCACACTAACATTGGTCACTCCCATGAAAATTATCGAAGGCTTACTAAATTTTTTATCTCCTACGTGCTTGGTGATTCCTTCAATCTCGAAGCCATAATCCAACTCCTTTTTCAAGAGTATAACACTGCTTCTTAAAAATGACAAGCTTCCAAAGCTTCTTCTTCTAATAACCAAAAAACTTTTTCCACATCTAATTCTCAACAAAATACCAAGGATGTTTATGTTATTGATTCCAACTATGACTAATATTACAAAAATTCTTAATATGTCAACATAGCTAAGGTTAATTATCATTACAAACTAGCTCACAAAGATCCTATCACAAAACCTAAGAAACTATATTTAGAGCAGCAACTTATTTAAGATACTACAACCACTCATTTAGCTTTGGAAGCCCCTAAAGAACCACTTCCTTCTTATAAACCCCCAACAACTTCCATTCCTTAAAAATATACCTTACCTTCTAAACTTCGTACTAGCACTTCTTCTAAATCCCATTGGAGATTTCTTGAAGAACTTAACTCCATGCCTTGCAAGATTCCACTTATAGTGTTAGTTCATACTTCCCCTTCCCATCACAAATTCTTTATGTAATAATTATAAACAATTGAAGATCCATCTTCTATAGATGAAGAACCACCCCTTATAGAGCCTCAACCTACTAATGTGTATACCATTGAATCCATTTGTCCTTCTTTCAAGCCTTCTATTGAATTTCTTAAAGAAGACATGATTAATGATGAGATCATTTTTCACATTGATGATCCACCATTATTCATTAAAATAGCCATTAATACTACCTTTATATGAAAAATTTTAGTTGATGAAGGATCTGGTATTAATTTGACATCTTTGTGGCTCATTCAACAACATGGCTATAATAAGGATCATCTCAAGCAAACCCACCTTACCTATTATGGATTTGATAAAACTACTCAAAATCCACTTGGTTATATTTGGCTTCCTCTAACAATCAGACCTAAGACCATTCAAACTAAACTTATGGTCCTTTATTTTCCCCTATCTTATAACATACTCCTTAATCACCCTTGGACTCATAAAATGAGGGCCAACACCTCTTCTAGTAGTTAATGCATTAAATTATTATATAATAGTAAATGGTATAAGCATGAGGTTGATCCCAACCCTTGGAGTATTTAAATTGCCAATCCAAAATCTCAATATTGCATTCTTACCATATCTACCATAAATAATTCTCCCTTACCTGAGTTTATCAACATCAATCCCAACTTATAAGTAACTCTTACTGATTTGGATGATGATGAACCTAATGACTTGAAACATACTTGAAACACTATGAAGCTACCTCCTTACATCTCAGAGTGGTTTCCTCCTTATTTATTACCTCATGATCATACTATTCCTTTCATTGATGATATCACTTATTTTTCCCTCCATGTAATTCTTAAAAAACCTTCTTACCTATAAGATTCCTTCACCTACAATGACTATGAAGTGGCCAAATTATTCCAAGATCCATTGATCATGTCTCCATGTAAGTTTAGTAACCTTGGAATTTCACCTTTTGAAACTCCCCTTAAATCTCAATCATGTACCATTTTTCCAACCTATGATGATAATTACAGCATGGCCTAAGCTCAATATCGAGACTTGGATGTTCAACATTATCAAAAACCTTTAGCTCAAATACATGATTTTAATTGGATTGTTCACTCCATTTCTATGGATTTTGAATTAGCTCCTAAAAGCTATGTACCCCTATTAATTCTCCATTTCTTGATACTCCTTAGGTGCTAGAACAAATCCTACTTTCTGAACCTCCAAAAAATCTTGCATCTTCTCTACCATATAGCTCCCATCATTACATCTGATTTTTCCCCTGTTAAAGAAATTAATGATATATCAATCTCATACAATCAATCTACTCTAACTCCTAAGATTACATTAGATGCCCACTGACGTCCATTACATACATTCTAAATATGATCACCATGGTAATCAAATTCTTGATCTCAAAGTAGATGTTGAGTATTATGGTCCTCTTCCCACTTTGCCCAGCAATGAAGATATTCTTGAATTACTTCATGCCCGAGAACCTCAAATTCCTCAAAAACATCACAAACCTAGGAATTTCAAAAACAAATCCCCTTGTTTCAAATGCTTCATCACTAGAATAGACCCTAAATCTAATCCAGTTTCTTCTTTACATAATGTACCATATCATTTCTAATATGGTAATGTTATGCTTATCAAAGAAACTACTCACATTAAATATGGTACTCCATCATGCCTTCAACCTATTATATTTTACCATGAACTCTCACCCACTGAGCATGATAATTTTAGTTTATTTTTATATAAATATCATGAGATCTTTATTGTTCCTATGAGGACATGCCTGGTATTGACCCTAGAATTATGGTGCATAATATCATCACTTATCCTGATGCCAAACCTATACATCAAAAGCAATGGAAATTTCTACCCGAAGTTTCCACCTTATGTCATAAATAGATTATTAAACTTCTTAATGCTAAATTTTTAAAACCAGTGGACTATTCTAAATGGATTTCTAACATAGCCCCTGTTTGAAAAAAGGTCACCATGATTATTTTCATTTTCATTGATTTTCATAATCTTAATCTTGTTTATCCTAAGGATAATTTCCCTCTACCTTAAATATATTTCATTGTCAATTCCATAGTTGGGTATGAAATGTTATCTCTTATGGATGGCTTCTCAAGCTATAATCAAATTCACATTGCCCATGAAGACTAACATAAGATAAATTTCACCATAGAATGGGGTACCTATTGATATGTTAAAATTCCCTTTGGCCTAAAAAATGTCAAAGTTACTTATCAATGAGCAATGACTCATATCTTTCATGATATTATTCACAAAATTTTAGAAATATATGTGGATGACCATATTGCTAAGTCTAATGTCACAAGACTCATCTTTTTTATCTTTCCATCATCTTCGACCATCTTCTTAAATACAAAGTTAGACTAAATCCTTACAAATGTGTCTTCAGTGTCACATCTAAAAAACTATTAGGATTCTAAGTCTCTCTCTGCAGCATCGATGTTGACCCTACCAAGATTAATGATATCATCAACATGCCCATTCTTCAATCCATTATGTATATTCACACTTATCTTGATAAAATTGGGATAATTATATGATTCATCCTTAAAATGCCTTACCGTATCTATTTTTTAAATTATCTTCTTCAGAAAGGTAATGTATTAGAATGGATACATCCCTATCAAAAATCATTTGATAATATGAAAAAATCATTACTTCACCCACCTACTCTTCATCCTCCTTCCAACGATCAACCTTTGATCCTATATACCTCTTCCATACCCATATCAATTTGGGTAATGTTTACCCAAAAATATGATAATGGAATAAATTATGCCATCTACTACATCATTCGAGGCCTTGTTGATTATGATAAATATTACATAAAATTTTAACATGATTGCCTCACCATATATTTTGAAATTGAAAAGCTTTGACATAATATGCTTTATCATTACACTTATGTTATCATGAATTTTGATCCCCTTCATCACTTCTTCTCTAAAGCCTTTCTTCCTAGAGATAGAATTGGTAAGTGGATGGTCCTTCCCATAGAATTTGATCTTTGAATTATTACTCAAAAATCTATCAAAAGACAAATCATCATTGATCTACTTGTTTTAGCTCTCATGCCCACTATCACCTACCTTCAAGATAGTCTTCTTGATGATAATATTCTCTATATTGAAGGTCTTAACCAAGCCATATTTCTTAAAGATTACTTCCACAACTTCACTAATGACCTTGAAGCAAGTAATCTTGATAAATCTGCTATTCTCCCTAATAATACTAAACTAAAATTATTTATTAAATAAATTTTTAAAATTAATGTCAATTTACACAAGGATAATTAGACCCTTCATTTTGATGGTGTTAAATGCCTTTAAGGAGCTGGGGCAGTTTTTTATTACAATCCCTCTTTGAAAAATAATTCCTTTAGCTTTTTTCTTAACATTTGACATCACTAATAACATGGTAGAGTATGAATCTTTAATCTTAGGCATGAGAGCCATTCTTGATTTAGATATCCAATACATGCATGCTTTAGGTGATTCCCAACTCATTTACCACCAAGTCAATGGTGATTACCAATGAAAAATCAAGAATCTCATTTTTTGTCATTGAATTACAACTACTTTCACCAAATATTTCATTTCTTTCACCATCAATCCTATCCCTCAAGATCAAAATTCTATTGTTGATTCCCTAACCTCTTTAGCATCTCCTTTTCATCCACATCAGGTTCTTACCGATCTCACTTTTCTTATCCAAATAAGAAAATATTCATATTCTACTCAATGACATGATTTGCTTATCTTCCACATTAAATTTTTCACCATTCTACAAATCCCATCATAAAGAGACATCTTTAAATTTTTGGAACACTAAACTTATCCTCCCAACTTAGATTCCTTTGAAAAGACTTGTATCAGTTTTAAGTCTATGTTTTGATATAACATCCTATACTATCATAATATTGAAGGTACCTTACTCTAATATTTTATGCAAGATTAGGTTCTTCCTCTTCTTGAATAATCACATGGGGGCATTTATGGTGGCCATTGTAGTAGACATGTTAAAACCTACAAATTCTTATGTATGGGAAAATTTTGGCCCACTCTTGAAATGGATGCCATAAAGCTTGATAAAAAGTGTACTCCTTGCTAAATTCATGATGATTTAATTCATTCAATTCCATCTGAGCTTAAAACTATATAATATCCCTATCCATTCTCCATATGGGGATTAGATATCATAGGCAAATTACCTCGATCTCAAAATGGGCATGTCTTTATAATAATAACCATAGAACATTTTAATAAATGGGTCAAGGTTATGCCCCTTGTTAATGTTAGTGGTACTACCATCTCCAAATTCATCCTTAATCAAATCATTTTCCATTTATGTGTCCCTTACACTATCATTTTACATAATGGTGGTAATTTCAAAAATAAAGATGTCAAATAGCTCTGTGCTAAATTTAAAATCAATCATAAATTAACCACACCCTATCATCCACAATGTAATGACCAAACTAAGGCCTCCAATAAAATTCTTAATAAAATTATCCAAAATATGATTCATGAAAAAAGCATGGATTGACACCTTCACATATATCCTACTCTTTGGACCTATCGCACTAGCATACATATTGCCACTAGGGCAATGCCATTCTCTCTAGGATATGGTTCTGAATCAGTCCTCCCATTAGAAGTTGAGCTTCCCTCTCTCTATATATATCTTCATGGTATCATACCTAATGAAGAATTACATGAAGCTTGCCTTCATTCTCTTGATCTCCTTGATAAACATCACCTTTCTTCTTTACTTCACAATCACCAATATAAGGCTTATATTCTAAATAATATAAAAAATAATTTAAAGTTTGCATGTTTAATTTTAGTGATCTTATCTTTAAAACAGACTACACTCATGATAAAGAAGGTAAATATGCCCCAAAATGGTGGGGGATTTATTTAGTCAAAGATATTTTTGGTTCAAGTACATATCACCTTCAACCAATTAAGGTCATATTTACAAAGAACCCACCAATGTACAATTCCTCAAGAAGTATTTTACCTAATCCTTCCCTTATTTTCATGTTTTCTATATGTTATCTATCTAACACTTTTTGTAGGATACTTACACCAGCCACACCCTCTATATTAGTTCTCTCTTTTCACAAACCTTAGTCCTTCCTTTTTGTCTTTTAGTTTCCCTTTTTCTGATGAGTTTCATTGTAAAATCATATATAGGACCCAGTCTTCCTCATGATGTCCTTTTATCCTATTTGTTTTCATACTTTTTACACACTGTTTAGTACCCCTTGGGTTTCCCTTTGTGAGTTATAGTGTAAGACCATGGATAGAACCTGGCCTTCCTCACAAATACCATCTTTTTTTATCCCATTTATTTTTACAATACTTTTTGGCACCCCCATGGTTTTATATTTTATGAGTTTCAATGTAAGACCATGGATAGGACCTATCCTTCATAAAATCACCATCTTTTCACTCCTTGTCTAGAATGTGTTTTGCAATGGTTATAAGTTTTTCATATTTGTTCTTAGCTTTAACTTTTACTTCTTTTTATAGATGAAATTTGCACAATAATCTATGTAAGCACGTTTTCCTACATCTCCCTCATTGTTATGATAATAAATCACACTTTACAATCATTTTATTCCTTTTTAACCCTTTATCACATTTTTTGAGATTTGAAGTAATTCAGATTGTTTCATGTTTTATTCATCTTGATTTCCTTTCCTTTCACTCCACATTAGATAAAATAAGGTCAAAGTCAAGATATAAATTTTATTTCACCTAAATTTATGAGACTCTTAGACACCATGATCTTTGAGTTTCTCTCTATTATCAACCAAGTCCCAAGTATTCAAATTAAATTCATCTTTAGCACCCATGTTTAGTTTTCTAAATTCATATGGAGTAAGAATAAAAAATCCATCAAGAAATTTAAAATCCAAATCATTTGAACAAAATGCAATAATATACAAAAGGCAACATACAAATCTCAAAATTCAAAATCACACTAAAATATTTGATTACAAGCACATCTCCTATCTCCAATTGAAACTCAAACTTTACAGTTGGCCTCACACTAGAGTTGAGGTCCATTAGGGTATGGTAGGCTAGTAGATTGGAATAGGAGAATTCAGCAAACTCTATGGTTCTACTTACGTTCTCTCATAATTACCCAATCTTTGTAGTAGACTGATGACTCTATAAGGGGTTTTAAAGAATGGGGAACACATTGTGGGAAGGTAGGTCTATTTTAATTTTCATGCATATAGCCGTCATGGGATTATATACATACTTCTTTTATTGACCTAAGACTTGTGTAGATAAGAGAAGATCTTTATATTCCTTAAATTCAAAAGTCATGTTGCTTTGACAAACCTAATTTGAGTGTCTAAAATATGATAAAGAGTTCTTATACCTTGGTTTTTCCTTCATTCTCCCCTCCACCCATTTCATTTCCCTCCTTGATAGGCATGTATGATTCTAAATCCATTTTCCCTCTTTTATACTTCCTTCTTCTTCACATTGTATAAAAAAATCTAGCATGAATTTATTTCAATTTTATCTATCATTAAAGCAAAACAATATCCCTAAGTAACTATGGATTACTTTCTTTACACCATGGCTCTCCATTTATAAACTTGATTTGCTTTATTTTACCATTTATTATTATTGTACCACCTTTTTTTTAGACACCTGAGTTTGTTTCCCTTCTATCCACCTTTTTCCATTGATGATTGAGTAAGAATTGTTATTGCTTATTCATCAATGTTGTTTTAGAATTTTTTTTGCTTGCCCATATTTGTTTAAGGATTGTTACTACTTTTACATTGATGTTTGATTACCAATATTTTTGACATGTATCCTTTGTTTGACTTGGTGAGTTTGTCTTTCTTACTTAAGTTTTACTTATTTTAGTTTCTTGGTCTTTAGTAGCCTTGGCTTTTAGGTTACCCAATTTACTTTAAATTTTGACATGGTCATTTGGTCTAACATAGAACTTGTGACCCCATCTTGTCAAACTTTGAAGTACATCCCATCCACATAGCACCATTTATCTTGGATTTCTTATGTTTTTTTGTTTTTGATCTTTAGTTTTGTATTCTTAGGTTTTTTAAAATTAATCTCTATGCCCTCCACAATCAAAACTACAAACATAACAAATAACTATCTAGTGATAAAGGTAAGTTAAGGTATGAATTACATTAAATTTTAAGTTATTTCCATTTCTATGATTTATTTTTAGTTATATTTGATTAAAAATATTATAATTTTTTTAGCCTTAGAATTGTGTGTTACTATGTTCTTTCTCGAAGCACCATCCCCTATTGCACCTAAGTGACACATGATGAGCTTTAAGTGGGGCATATGTATACACATAATATTTTCAAACTTTATCAATTACTAATACTTTTTATCTTTTAAGAACCTATCGAGAAAGGGGTGATAAGACCATTGGTGCTTCATAGGATTGTTATCCCTTATTTCCACTTATTACCAATCCAACCAGCTCTTAAAACCATTCTCCTAAGCTTGGTCTCCTCTTTTAAACACTCCTCCAGTCATTTACCACCTTCATTAGCCCTTTTCCCAACCTAAACCCCTTTTTATCATTTCACATGACTATGTTAGCTATGTCAACCTTGTAATCTTATTGGTAAAACTTATTTAAGGTTTAGGTCAGCCCTTAGCCGACCTAGTCTATGACCTTGTGAGTTTTTGTTAATGATGATACTAAGTTGACTAGGTTAACCTTGTCATCCAAAGATTTTATAAGGGTTTAGGGTTAGATCCACCTACATAAACACATCCATTTTTCCATTATTTTAAAGTAGACAAGAGTTATTATTCATTTTAACTTCTTTACTTGAGGAGTCTTAGCTTAGGGTTTCTACTTGGAGAAGAATCTAGTCTTATAGAGATGTATTGGATGCTTTGGCCTTTCTTAGTGATCCTTAAACACCACAAAAACCTCTTGTGAAGCACCTTTGGCCAAGGGAGAGATTTAGTCTTGATGAGTTCATCTTTTAGGTAAGTATCTTTAAATTTGTTCCTCTCTTTAGTAGATAGAAGTAGCTTAAGTGATGGATTTTGAATAATATTACTCTTCCTCTCCATGAATTAGGGTCTTACCTATACATAGCTTAATTAAGATTATCTTATGCATGTTTACTTTCATTTTTTTAATAACCCCCATTTTGTGCCACAAGATTTGGTGAGCACTAGATTAGACTTTTACTTTACTTACTATTAGTATAGTGAATATGAAAACATAGGACCTAGTTAGGGTTATTGTGTAGTTTTATTGGTTGAAGGCTTTGGAACCCTCCCTAGTGATATTATTATGATAAGAGATCCCTTTTATAGGTATATAATATCCATACTGATCATGACCTTGATTATCTAATATATTCCCAATTGGAAGTGTAAGTAGGATCTATCTTCTTTGAGCTAGAATTGATTTATAGATCTGATGCATTTTTGATTGCATACACTTTATTCTAATTTGAATTATAAGGATTTTCCTGGGTGACTAATCTCATAGGTAACTTTATTTTCCTTTGTCTACTAGTAATTTTTGGCAATATTTCAATGATTAACGCCCTAGACCTTATGAATCATCATTAAGATGATAAACTTGTCTCAAGCTGCCAAGAAGACTAGCAATAACCTGATGGGAGAAATGGGCACTCAAATGCATTTTAATGAGAATTTATGTTATTTAAATGACTTTATTTATCTTCATGGGTGTCACTGACACCTGAATAGGCCATTGGTTGGCACGTGTGAGGTAAAAACCATATGAAATTGACCCAAAAAGCATGGTTGTAGACCTATTTATGAGTATGCAAGGTAAGGATAGACCTTCAAGTCAGGAGATAAATTTTAGAAAGTATGAAGATATGTTAAATATCTTTCTATTCTCTTTTTATAATCCTATCAATATGATGTATGAACCTTTCAAGCTACTAATTTGGCCCCAAAAGGTGAATGTGCCACTATGTCCCTCAAGAAGCTTAGCTACATACCTATGAAGTACCCTTGGAGAGATTTTAATTAGTATATTGATTTGTATTATGATGTTATAGGCCTTAACATACCATTATCAATCATTTTAATCTAATAAATTCTTGAGAAACCACTCCAATTACCTCTCAAGCCTGAACATGCATCTAAGCTAGGGTTTTGGCCATTTCTTGGTTCACCCATTTGTATAAGGTCTCATATCCTCAAATTTGGCATAGAACATTATTAGGGTATATGGAAATTTAATAAAACATTTTTTTAAATTTTCACATGTGTGATCATTGATTAGAACCAATTCTAAGTTTCTAGGCCTAGAGACCTAATTGAGGGCTAATTAGAGAGAAATAGGTGGAGTAAGTATACTTTAACTTAGTTTTTGGTCATGAAACTTTTTACTTAAAAATAATATAATAGTGGGTACTCAAAAATATATTTTTTTTACAATATCATCTGTATAATATTCTATGCAATGAGCTTTGTCTATTTTGAGGGCTATAAGGAAATGAAGGAAAGTATGGACTTAGGTATGAAATGGAGTGTAGGAGAGTATTTGAGGCACCCAAATGGGTTGATATAAGTTTTTAAAGATATGGATAGGTATATCATGGAGAGACTTTGAATTCATGAATATGAAATAAATATTTGAGACTTTTGAGCAAGAGAGGTGTAGTGAGATAAAGGGCTTTAAGACACCTAAGAAGATATAATCATTGTTACAATGTTAGTATAATAAAACTCATAAATAGATGAAAAGTGTCAATAACAATATAAATGGTAAGTTCAAGGTGATTTTATGACCAATTAATGCCACTTGTCACTTTTCAAGCTAAGAGGAGGGTAGTTTGGAGAAGAAGATAAATGTGTCAAGTAAATAGAGAAACCCCTATACCATTTGGGAAGGAAACATCATAAAGAAAGCAACACCTTTAAGACCTTATGAGACTACTATATAATTTCCTTCTTTATTCTAACTCTTTTCATGAGTTCTTGACACTTTTCACTAACTCTCTCCTATGCCACTTCTCTCTCTCTCCTTCTCTCATTCTCTATATATGCAGCCTTGTTTGGCTTTATAAGGATCCTTTGGCTGAGTATGGAAAAGCCCTACTCAACTAAAAACTTATTCTTACCTCTAATTTGAATGACAATGTTGGTTTAACCTTATTCAATATTTCTCTTAGTTTATATATATGGTTTACATGATTTATAGTGGTAGTGTTCTCATTCCCTATCTTTTATCCTCTCATTCTTACCTATTTGCAAGTAGGTTGATGCTTTGTAGGTCACATAGAGTGTTTTAGTTATTTTTTTGAATAATTAATTGTGTAATATATTTTTATTTAGTGTCTCATATCAGACCTCTTGGTTATCACCTCCTAGTTCATGCATTTCCCAATACTTTCATGTTGACATATTGATGTGAAGAGGACCTGGCATTTAAGTTGTGTTTTTTAATTGGTCTTGATTTTTTTCAATAGTGCATAGGCAAGTGGAGGAGAAACATTTAGTGTATCACCCCCTTTGTTAGTTTTCTTTCATGTTATTCCTATCCCTTTTCCTTTGCAAGTGAGTAGTGTATAATTAAGAGCTTGACTAATACATCAAATGGATATATCTCTATAATCTAGAGGTTTAGTCTAATTAGAGGCCACCCACAACCTAATACTAATCCCATTTCATATCTCAAGGTAACATGGCTTGAATAACCCTCTTAAAGGTGAAAATTTGAGCTATAACACTTATGACATGCCTAATGGGACAAGTTCCAAGGTGGTTGAAGGATTTTTGGTGTTTTCCTTAAACATATCATCCTTTTGAGGCATATCAACAGTCACTAATGGTGACTCCAATAAAATATTAGTTGGTATAGGCAATTCAAGTGCCTCAAAAAATAGAAAATTGGTATGTATCATTACTCATATGATCAAAAAAATTCATGTTTACCTTCATATCAATTTTGTCAAGTTAATGTTGTTCATGGTTTCTCATCAATTGTCCCTCAAATAGATTCCTACCAATTTTATCAATATCCCACCTATCCCTTTAATCAATCATGTCAAAGTTATGTTTCTCCTTCTTCATTATTATCTAGCTTTAAACAACCCATATTATACCTTGTAAGGATTATGACAAGGAATGATAAAGAAGTAGAGCATAGTGTATCTTCTCCTCTCTATCCCATTCAAGAGGTTAAATAACTCTTACAAGAATTTTGGAGAATTTGGATAGGTGTTGAGAAGGAAGATCATCCAATAAATGAAAAATAAGAGGTTAAGAAGCTGATACACTTAGTAGAATATAGGCTAATTAGATGTAAATAAGGGAAAACCCAATTAATTAAATCCTATGAACCTTATCCTATCCTAAGTCAACCTTCCTTTAATCCAAATATCCTCTAATCTATTATACAACATAAAAATAATCTCAATGAATCTCTTAGTGAGTCCACTAGCCCCAATATTCCAAGTTGGAAGACTTGTATTCCCAATTGAAACCTATGTCTATTCTAACTCCATTTACCCTTCCTCAAGATCCAAATACCATTCTATTTTAGAGGCCTTATTGTACCATGTCTCTTAATTATACCATCCCAATCCTTGAGAATGAATCTTCTCCTATGACCATACAAATTCAAGAGAGAGAAGAGGTTGTAGAAGTCACACCAAAAAGCTTTCTAAGTTGGAAGGAGATTCTTCATATGCAAACTCAAGATCAATAGGGAGGAATAATATTAGAGGTCAAGTGAATAAATACTACAATCTCCTCAAATATTTCATCTACCATTCAAGTTGCATCTATCCAAGAAACATCTAATCAGCCTAGTTCTCCTAAAACACCAAGTTAGAAAGACACTCTAGCAGGTTTTAAGAAATTTGATCAAGTCTCTCACCCTGTCATCCTCTCCTTTTGTGAAGGAGAATAAATTTCATTGAGGAAAGAAGATGGACATTTAATTGATGAGGATAAATTGTCAATAAGTAATTATGAGGTGGTTGTCTTTGAGAGGCATGATGTTTCAACTACAAGTGAGCCTCAAAAAGGCTATGAAGGGAGTGTTTCAAGTGTGTGTGATGAGGAAATTTTGAATGGTAGTCATTTTTTAGGAAGGAGATAAATTAGTCTTTAAGGGTGATGAGAGAGATGGATTTGATGAAGGAGATAAATTTAACATGGGAAACACATATTGTCAAAGTGATTCCATTGAAAAGAGTGAAGAATAAGATCTTGACCAAGCATGGTAACAACTATACCATAGTTATATGGAAGAAATGGACCTATTGGAAATCATGTGAACCATGCAAGTTAACTCCAAAATGAAGTTACATAAGTTGGCATCACTCTAGGAGAAGATGAATCAAGTCTGGCATAACATAGACATGATGAGTTGAGTCTTGAATGGGAAGAAAAACTTCCATTTTTCTTGGAGGAAGAGGATCAGTCTAGTTTGGATAAAGAGAAAGATGACTATGAAATATTTGAATAGGTTGTAGTTGAACATGAGTTGATGGAGTTTGAATATGGTAACTTACAGCCATTTCATAACATCATTGATTATTTTAAACTATTTTATTATCCTATTATTCACCAAGAGAAAGGTAACATTAGTATTTAATTTGATATCCTTTCAAGTGATGAAGAAGAATTTGCCTTTTGGGATGAACTATAAAAAAAATTCTCTAGTATAGATAGTAAATCTATATCCCATGAGGAGAGTTTTAATGATGTTTCCTTGACCAATAAGAATGATCAAGATATGCATGAGAAATCTATTGAAGATAATATCATGATTGATGACATTTATTTAACCTCATGGGCAATTACAAGGAGGCCTTGGACATGTTCAAGGAGTTTGAAGAGCTCGGTAAGCTAGAACCTCAAGAAGAACTAGAAGAATTGGTTGATGAAAAGTTCAAAACTCTTATCAAGCCAACAAGTTTTATCATCCATCACAAAGAGTTTCAAGTTGATGATGTAGTAATATATGATGAGTATGACACCTTCAAATATGAGCAAGACATTGAATTTTAAAAGTCAATAGAAGTTGAGGTAGTTGCTTTACCCTTACAAATCAAGGTGTGATCAACCTATAGATCTCTCACATTACCAAAGGTGGAGAAAAATAAGAGGTATTATTTGAACCACAATATTAATATTTCCACATTGGAGACATATTTTTTGATGATCCACTTGAGAGTGTGTCAATTACATGGGAAAGCAATAAGCATGGTCCATTAAATGCTACAGTCAAAGCAAGATTGTTACACAATATGTCTCATCTCATGAGGCAACTGACCTAAGAATATTTCCATTTGACCTTGGAGGAGGATTATATGTAGATTAGTTGTATATATCAATCTTTGATTTGTTTTCCTGAAGTGCTTATTAACATAGTGTGTGTCTTTTTTAGTATAGTTTCCTTTCATTTTTGTGTTGTTTTTGTCTTGTGTGTGTTTGTAGGTCAAGTCAGCTATCTTGTCTTGATCAAGGTCTTATATTCAGGTTTGAGTTTGAGGGAGATATGATTCCATTCCCAATGGATGGACTAGGCAACTAGTATAATGAGCATAGTAAGCATGCAACCCCAGGAGGTTACCAAAGATGTTAGCCAAATTTTGGATACCATAGGATAGGGTCATAAAAAATTCCTTGTTCAATGCATGTTAGCATATTTTAAAGTAAATTTAATAAGTTTAAGGCTATATTCATTTGATCTTTTATTTGTTTAGTCACTTTATGTCATGCTTCAAGATGGTTTAAGTGATGCTAAGGGTTTAGGGTGACTTGTTAAGTCATATGACATGTGTCAAGGTCATGTTATACTCCCTCTAGTCTATACAAGTTCCTAAACAGGTTTCATGTTCTATCCAAGGTCCAATAAGTTATTTTCAAACTCTTTTATAGGTCACTATCATGTGTAAAATTATCAAAAACCACTTTAAGACCCCAAAAAGGTGAAATCCACATAGAGAGGTACTTTAAAATGACTTGTGAAGAGTGTTATAATGTGAGGTTGGAAGACATCTCATGATAAGTTAGTTTTAAATGAAGAAAAGCAGTTACAAGTGACTTTTAATGCTTAGAAGATGATAATCATTCACTTGTATAGATCAAGAAGGCTTATTTGCAAGTGAAAATGATTTAGGAGATGTCTCTTCATCTTCCCTAGGTCAAATATAGGTTTGGAATGTAGGTACAAGTCTAAATAAGGCATAAAATACTTCAAGAGTATGAGTATCCAAATAAGTTTCATTTTCTATCCAAGGTCAATAAGTCATTTTCAAACTCTTCTATACGTCATTAACATGTGTAAAATTCTCAAAACCAAATTTAAGACCCCAAAAGGGTTAAATCCACATAGAAAGGTACTTAAAAATGAATTATGAAGAGTGTTATAACATGAGGTTGGCAAACATTTCATGATAAGTCAGTTTCAAATAAAGAAAATTAGATACAAGTGACTTTCAATGCTTAGAAGATGATAATTATTCACTTGTACAAATCAATAACGCTTATTTTTAGATTAAAATTATTTATTAGATGTATCTTCATTTTCCCTAGGTCAAATATAGGTTTGGAATATATTCAAAATGGCATAGAATACTTCCTTTCTTCCATCAGCTCCTTGGTATGCTCCCAAAGGCCACATTCACATGCTTGGTCCGTATAGCATAGAGAGATTTGGGACTTGAGACTTTTAAATAAGGAGTGGGTCCTAATTAGATTCAAATTAATGGCCATAGTTCTTAATTTTTTGGCCTCTCCTTTATGAACAATCCTTAAGACTACATATTTTCCTAAACTTCCTATAAAACCCCAACATCACAGTTTCTTCTCATTTTAGTGAATTTTTTAGTTTTTTAGTGCAAATTAAAGGATTTAGGAGATCTTATAGGATATTTATAATCCCATAATATCATATTCCATCTTTATTTTATCATGTGTGGCAATGGAGAGTGAGCAAAACCTTCATTTATGTTAGGTGCAAGCCTTAATGAAGCTGTAGATAGTGTTTTAGAATTTGTAAGAGTTTTATTGTTATTTTTAGTCATATAAAATGTAAAATTTGATGAATTAGGCATGGATAATGACACCCAACCCATAGGTCCTCCTTCTTACTCACACAACCGTTCTAGGTTATTTTTTCACTAATTCCTAGTCATCTATAGCCTTCCAAACTTAGTTCTTTTAGACCCAGGTAGCTATTTTAGGTCTAGATATATCCCCCTAAGTCTCATCCCCTTAGAACAATAGTGCCCAACTAGGACAAGAGCATTGAAACCTAGGGTATCATAATTTTGGCATTGTTGTCCAAGTTCAAAATTACTCCTAACAGTTAGATTCTTTTGGATCCTTATCTTTTTCCATGTTAGCCTAATACAAGTTCATTTAACCCATGATCATTAATTACCCTATAAAAGGCCATTAAAATTTCATTTATAAGGGTTGGCACTCATTTAAAATAAATAAGCAAGAATACAAGTAAGTACACTCAAGCACCCTTCCTTATTCTTTGCATACAGCACTCATACCAGTCCCTAGTCATCCAAAGTACATTTAATTTCACATTTAGTTGCATACATCACACAAAATTGCACCAATCACTTCAATGAGAGAACTACATTAGCTTGATTCCTCTTTGAAGTATTGGTATGTAAGCAGTGTGCCCATACATGGGGTGTGAAGTGCATCCAATGTATCCTTTACACACTAACCCCTTCTCTCTCTTTCCCAAGTTTCCATTCAAGTTTAATCATAAAGATCTTATAAGGGTTTTTAATACTAAATTAGTCACATAGTAAGCTTTGTAGGCTTCTAGGCCTCAAAAATTCATAGACAGGGTAAAATAAGTTTTTCGAACATAACCCAAAAAGCTTTTAGTCTTAGGATAATAGCATTGGAATAGGACTATAGGACTGGGCAATAGGGTGTCCACTTTCATCACTCCTATCTAACCTAGAAATGAATTTCATGAACTTGTTCTATCCTATTTTCTAGTCCTGCTCCAGTATCAAGCTCTGTCTCAGTCTGGATTAACTAGAATAAGCTAACTTTTATTTTCTCTCACTTCCTACTATATTTAGAAAAGGTAAAAATACTATCTATTTACACAAATTAGTAGATTAATTAAAGCATATTATTCACTGATTTACATTGCTCAAACCTATTTATTATTTAGGAATTAAACACTTAATTTCCTAAAACAATAAAATATTTGTTGAACCTGGCTTACTTCAAATTTTCAGACAAAAACCCTATAAACCCTAGGGATAATTATTTCTAATTTTTTACCATAATTTCTTGATTTTTTTTAAATTTAAATATTATAAATCTACCAATTCATTTCAAAAATATCACATATTTTGTTTAAACCCTACTTTATTCTAATAGGTCCTTTTTGTATGCAAACACTAGGAAAAATATATTGCTAATTTTTGAAATATTTTCTAATTCTTGAAACATTTTCTAATTTTTATTAAATTTTTAAAGAAAAATTCTACAAAATTCTCTAAATTTTTCAAATTATTACATTAATTTTGAAAAAAATCATTCAAAACCCTAGTTGCATCAACTAAACTCCTAGTTATTTTCTAGTACTTTTCACATCATTTTCTAAAATTTTAGTTGCATATCAAACTTAGAAAATCAATTTCAACATTAACAATTCATAGTATTTTGCATAAGTATATTAGAAAAATCTTTAGTTGCATATACTAGCACCTCTTTACTTCTTGTAGTATCACCTTACGTCTCCAATTAAATTTCTAGAATGATATTATTTTATTTACAAACTTTTCTTACATTACTTGAAAATAATTAGGAAACCATAATAGGTCATATCATGTACATGAATGATGAATTTTATCATACGTTAGTGCAAAGTTTTATTTTTTGCATTTCATGTTTCTTTTTCTTTACATGGGATGATGTTAAGTAATTTATCCTTAACTATGTTAATCCAACTCCTACATCACCTCCCCTAGAGCCCCTTACCCATATTGAGTCATGTTGTATGGTCCATTTCACTCTTCCCTAAGTAACTACCCATCACCAAAGAGCCCAGTTGACATCCTTTGTCTCTCCACCTCCTCAACCCATCTATTATCTTCACTCTCCTCCCATAGCTACTACTACTCCTACACATATTGTAGATACTATGGTTAGAGCTATTATTTGACATACTACTATGCCTCCTTCACCTACCCAAGAGCCCCATCACCCTGATATTCCAACCCATATTAGGCCCAACCCACCCACACAGGCAGATTTGCACAAGGCATATGACATTGTTGATCAGTTGTAGACCACTCCATCTGAAATTTCCATGTTAGGACTACTTCAAAAAGCTAATGTATTCAAGGACATTCTTTATTAGGCACTCACTCAGACATCTCTGCCTATTGATTCAAAACCTTCTTATTTTACATTAGTGGTTAACACTTTGAAAACTATAGAAGATGCAATTTATTTTGATCGTGAGGACATGCCTTCTCAAATAGTTATTGATCAAAATTTTCCACTATGCATACAAGTACAAGTCAAAACCAATGTAGTCAAGAGAGTTCTTTTTGATAGTGGTTCTAGCATAAGTTTATTAATATCACATTCTTACAAGCCATGGGTGTAAATTTGGCATAAATGCAAAAAAATATAAGAACATCTAAGGGTTTGATGATATACCATGATAGACATTAGGTACTATTACTTTATTTATCATGATGGGCCCAAAAACCCTCCCAACATAGTTCTAGGTCATTCTAGGTCCACTTCACTATAATCTTTTGCTTGGACAACCCTAGATACATACCATGGGTGTTATCCCTTCCACTCTCCATCAATGTATTAAGAATCTCCATGAGGGATATTTATACACATGTCTAGCAACAACCAACCAATCAGATATTATTGACTTATAGAGTCATCTTTGACTATTTCATTAGATAGGACACCATATCTCATGGTATAACCACCACTTCATAGCATTTATCTTGATCAAATACATACATATGAGGTTAGCAAGACTAGCACTTTCCACACTACTCCACTTACAATCACATTTTCAGCACTAGCCCTTTCTCTAGTCATAACAACTTCAATCATTCTAGTTACTTCATTGGTCATAGGTTTGACACCTATTACACATCCACCATCATTGATAGTAGTACTAGTATTTCTAGTTGATTCCATATTTACTCTATCAGTTATAGATATTTTGGTAGCAGTAACTTCTTCTACTAATATAGCTGAGGAGACTCCTATAGCATAGTTACCCCTTATGGTAAATTTAGAGCTACCATATGTACATGATGTTGATACAGATTCATACACTTCTTCATATGATGATACAACACCCACACTCATAGATGATTATTTGTGTGGACTAAGCTTTACACCAGTCAGCCCAGGAGAGTATCAAGATGACTCTAGAGCTCTCATCCCACATCCTACATCATTTCTAGCATCTTGCACTACACTCTCAAGATATGCTCCACACTCATGGCCATAGATAAATCACTTGGCACATACAATTCACATGATTACTTCCATATATATAAATCCAATTATTTAGATTCAGGCAAGCATCAAATAGCATCAACCACAGTTTATGTTACAAATATTACTTGATCATGGATTGATCACATTACCTACAGTACAACATAGATCTATCAAAAAATTATCACATCAATATGGTCACTCATTTTGTACTTTCCATAATATTACAGGCCATGATACAAACTCATGTACAATTTTATAATAGAGATTAGATAAACTACAATATAAAGGGATTATTCATATTATAGTACTACCACTAACACCACTTCCACTATAGTCATCTACTAGAAGGACTAAATGTCCCAGAGTAGAGTCAGCATCTCCCCCACCAGAGCAACCTTCAATTCACCTTCAGCATGATGACACCATAAACATAGCATATGTAACATATGATTATACTTATGATGATGATCTCAAGGCATTTGATGATGGCTATGACCCTTTCCTCCATTTCCATCCCTAGCAAGCTCTTTCCTTAGATCCCTCCCCCCTTATTTGCATATTTGTATATAGTCTTTCTTTTTATTCAGCATTGATTGCATATAATCTCTTCTACACTGACTATACATAGCTTATATCAAAATACAAAAACATTCAAAACATATCCAAAATACCAAAAACATTTCAATTATATGCATCATCCATGCTTTACATTACTATTATCATGTTAGGACTTAAATTTGTTGTTTCATGCTATTGTATGTCAATTTTCTACATTACCATGCTTCACTTGATATTCTTTAAGTGTATGCAGTGACATCCAGCTCTTTGACTAGTTCATTCTACCAATTGAGGGGGCATTCATACTTCTATATTTGATACACACATTAATATACATACCCATTAGGGGAATCTTCTACATGACTACACCATCCAAGTTATGTCATTCCTATAATACACACTCTAAGTTATCATGTTGATGTGCATTACTTTATAGCTTACATAAAATATTATATCAACATTTCACTAATATCTAGCACTTGTGTATCTCTTAAAATATACCATGTCTTGTACTACACATGTTTTGCATATTTTTTCATTTGATTTGATTATTTATATGTACTTGTATCTTTATAGCTATTACATGCTTTATCTTCTTGCTTAGCATAGCTATGTGTGATTGCATTTCCAATTCTAGTTTGTCTCCTACTTGTACCTTAGGACATTTTCCAATGTCCTTTGCTTCTATTAATGTGTGTGCCTTAGGACACCTACCAATGTCCTTTTCTTGTACTCTTCCATGTGCTTGTGGCCTTTGTGCTAACTTTTTTCATTTAACTTACATGTATATGTGGCATTTGAACATGCTTTCCATGCTTGTCTTTCAGTTTGAGTGACATGTGCACATGTCCCTTATTTTCATGGCCCCTTGGCCATCCTTGTATGTTTCTTGCGTATTTCTTATTTTTTGCTTGCTTGTTTGCTTTTCAATGTGTGCAATGCCATGATCTATATCATGCATTTCCCTTACTTTCTTGGATGTCATGATGGACAACATGCTCCATCCCTCTAACTAACAACTAATATATATCATTTCTAGTTCAATACTTTGCACATGCTTTCATATTGTTATATCTATCTATGAATACCCCTGTTGATCTAACAATCTATCAATACAAACATTACAATATCTTAAACATATTATCAAATATCAAATGTTGTATCATATATCTATATAGCTTAACACACTTGTAAGACTCTTTTCTTCTAAGGGCAGTCATTATAGGTTCATCATTCTTACCCTCAAAATAGGGGGCATCAAAAAAGGGTTTTGTCACAGAGACCAAATCTCCTAATAGTTAAAATATTATCATTCAAACCACTTAGTATAGAATCTAGAAATCAAACTAGTCAGAATAGAACAAAAAAATAGTGACAGTTCTAGATCAGTAACCAATTTTTACACCAAACAATAGCATCAAAATGGAAAATAGTACCAAACACAAGGGTGTCCACATTTTGGCACTCCTATCTTGGTATAAAAACACTCAATTTTTCTAAAAATAGGCAAAAAATTTAGTTTAAGGATAGTTTTTCCAATTCTAGATCAGTTAGATTCAGTAGTTTCAATAAAATTTTCTTAGATATAGGGGGTTATCATGCATAGCATGATGGTTCTCACTTTCAATTTAGATTAGGTAGTTATCATAACTTCCAGATCAAATTCCATGTTCCAAACATCAATTATTAGGGGTAATATGCATAGCATATTGATCTTATTTTATTTTTGAGTTTAATTTACTCCAGACATTCTCAACAATTGTGTGTCTTACTCCATCTGTAGGTGGTTGGTATCATTTTTTGAGTTGAACTTTCATACAAGTTTAACTTTCCAAGTACCCAAGTTCCTGAGTTGGCTTTCATATAATCCTAGTACATCAATTTCAAAGTGTATTTCATATAAGTCTAACCTCCATCTTTCAAAATAGCCAAGAGTGGCCTAGTTTCTAGCATATATTTAGGCTATCCATGCCACATTGTTAGATTTATAGCACATTCAAGGGCTCCATGAGTTATTTCATATGACATCTATTATATACTAGTATCACTTCATAGCTTCACTTCATGGGGCAATGATGGAGCTAAAGGACTAGCCTTTGTATTTTTGAGCCACCTATTCAGAGGAATGGGACATATAGTTCAGACATTGATTAGTACATGCATGATTCGTTAACTTCACTTAATTGGTGACGATGAATCCAAAGGGCTAGCCTTTGCATTCCTAAGCCACCTTTTATATAATTGAGCATTCAAATTTATTCATGATATTACTCTTGATTCAACACATACCAAATATGATCTAGCATCATAACAGGTTTTGTACTGGTTCACGTACCTAGTGAGGTGTATTCATTCCTTTATCTTCCTCTTACTCAGCTTTTATTCATTCTTATTTTAGATATAGCATATCTAGTAATAACTAATCTACTTTATGTTTTAATTTTTATATTCACACTTCATAGCATGCTCTCTTTATGCATATCTAGCATCACACAGTTTTATGAGCTTCTCCCTTATAGATAAGTTCAGGTATGCTTTCCTTTTTCCTTTATCTTAGTATTTTGCTTTACTACATCACTAGAATAAAAGTGGGTAAATGTAGTCATATAAAATATGAAATTGGATGACTTAGGCATGGCTAATAACACCCAACCCATATGTATTCCTTACTCACACAACCCTTCTAGGATATTCTTTCATTAATTCCTAGTCATTTGTAGCCTTTTAGACTTAGCTATTTTAGACCCAAGCAGCCCTTTCAAGTCTAGATCTATCCCCTTAGGACAATATTTCCAAACTTAGATATGAGCAATAAAACCTAGGGTGTCCTAATTTTTGTGTTGTTATCTAATTTAAAAATTTCTCCTAATGGTCAGATTCTTTCATATCCTTATTTTTTTCCCTATCAGCCTAATACAAGTTTATTTAACCCATGATCATTAATTACCCTATAAAATGCCATTCAAAGTACATTTATAAGGTGTAACACTCATTTACATAAAATAATCAAGAATACAAGCAAGTACACTTAAGCACCCTTGTCTATTCTCTGCATATAGCCTTCCAAGAGCATTTCAAGCCTATTCAAGCACTCATACTAGTCCCTAGTCATCCAAAGTACATCCAATTTTGTATGTAGTTGCATACATCACACATAATTTCACCAAGAACTTCAATGAGAAAACTACATTATCTTGATCCCTCTTCAGAGTATTGGTATGTAGGCAACATGCCCACATAAGGGGTGTGAAGTGCATCTAGTGTATCTTTTACACACTAACCCCTTCTCTCTCTCTCCCAAGTTTCCATTCAAGTTCAAGAACAAAGAGATCCTAAGGGTTTCAAATACTAAATCAAACACACAATGAGTTCTATAAGCTTTTAGGCCTCAAAAATTCACAAACAGTGTAACACAAGCTTGTTGAACAGAACCCAAAAAGCTTCCAGCCTCAAGACAAAATCATTAAAATAGGACTAAAGCATCGAATAATAGGGTATCCACTTTTAGTGCACCTATCCAACCTAGAAATGAAGTTCATAAACTTGTTTTAGACTATTTTCCAGTCCTACTCCTTTAGTATTAGGCCCTGTCTCAATATGGAACAACCAAAATAGGCTAAGTTCTATTTTCTCTCACTTCCTGCTATATTTAGAAAAGGTAAAAATACTATCTATTTACACATATTAGTAGGTTAATTAAAGCATATTATTCATTGATTTACATTGCTTAAACCCATTTATTAATTAAGAATTAAACACTTAATTTCATAAAACAATAAAACATTATTAAATGGTTTGAATCAAGGAATATATTTTATCTAAAGTAGCTCCAGACACTTGAAACTTGTATGTTTAAGTCATTAAATCACTCTATGCATCAATTGATTGTGCATAACTTATGGACTAATGAAGGATAACATATATATTGGTTTGAATATTAAATAAAACCAATATGGGATTGGTTTTATATACACTAAAATGGTGTATCAAACCTCTATAATAAATCCAACACGTTGGAAATCTCATCACCAACTCATTAGAGTAAACATATTATCATTCTAGGTTTGAGACTATGTTAGAAGTTTGCCTACACAAAAGTGAACTTAAAGGTGACAATTTTGAGTTTCTAAGTGTTGTATAAAGGTCACAACCTCATGAAGTAGGATATGATATAATGTAAGGTTATCCTTAGTACTAGGATGATCCAAAGTGAATAGTAAAGGGGGTTTAAAATGACAAAGCCAGACCTTTAGGTCTCTATTTCAATAAAATACAATAAGCCCCATGTTACAAGGTGAAATATGAAAAATAAATAGTGTAATTAAAACTATGGGAAAGAATGGAGAAGTAGGTATAGGCATAGTAAGTAAATTTATTTAATTTATTACCTATTCTAAGTTCTAATAATCAATAAGCCCAAGAAGACCTAAAACAAGTATCTACAAGCCTGGGGATGAAAGGTAAAAGAAAGTTACATATAAAGAAACCCCTAAGTTTCATTAAGAAGGCTTTAGGTATGGGGAATGTATAATAAGTTCCATTATTTATGTTATAGGCCCTTTGAGGGCTTAGTATAGACTCTAATTTCAATCTTAAATACCATCATCATATCAGTTGATGCAATATGGACACTAAACCTAGAATTCTATGAAGATGTATGTGGGAGATGGGTGATCATTGCTCAAATTTTGACAATGATTGTAGATATGGTGAAGAGGTGGTAACCCCTTGAGGGAAGATATATTTTGAATCATAAAGACCTATAGATGAATAGAGAGAGAAAACCTAGGTCTAAAAGAATAAAAACACCTACAATCCTATGTGAGAAATGAAAGGAAAGATACAAGGTTATATTTAATTTGATAATTTTAATAGTATATTAGGGTGTGTGAGGTGATAAAAATCCATGTAAAGTATTTTGAGATCATTTTTATGCATTTAAATGAAATTAAAATCATCATAATAGGCTTCTAGGGTCAAATTGGTCAATTGGCTTGCAAACCCTAGCCATGGTTTAGACTAGGTTTCAAGACTTTTAAGGGGATAAATTCATTAAATAAGCATTTTTATATAGGGTGAGAGATGTTAAAGACCTAAAAATACCATTTTAAACTTGAAATAAACACCAAGTTAGCATCTTTAAACAAAAACTCTCTCTCAAGTTCACTAAACATAGTCTGCCTAACTTGAGAGACACTTTCTTCTACTTGGAATTATATGGAGGAGTTGAATGGAGCATAATCTCATAAGTAATATTATGGGGCTTTGTCTACTTTTACTTTGTGGCATCTGTTTAATGATTAAGGCCCTACTCTTTATGAATCATCATCAAGATGATAAACATGTCTCAAGTTACTAAGAAGACTAGTAATGACCTGATGGGAGAAATGGACACTCAAAAGCCTTCTAATGAGTATTCCTAGTCTTTAAATGACTTTATTGACCTTCATGGGACTCATGGACACTTGAATAGGCCATTGGTTAGCACATGTGAAGGAAAGACATTGCATAATTGACCTAAAAATCATTGTTGTAAACCTATATATGAGTATGTAAGGTAAGGATAGGGCTTCAAGTCAAGAGATAAAGCTTGGAAAGTCTAAATATATGTTATATGGATTTTTATTCTCTTTTTACAAGATTCTTCAAGATGATGTATGAACCTTTCAAGCTACTAATTTTGGCCCAAAAGGTTATTATGCCACTATGCCCCTCAAGAAGCTTAGTTATAGACCTATTAAGTACCCTTGGAGAGCTTCTCTTCAGTATATTGAGTTATGCTATGAAGTTATAAGCCTTAAAATACAATTATCAAACATTGGAACCTATTAAATTATTTAGAAACCACTCCAATTACTTCTCAACCCTGAACATGCATCTACGCTAGGGTTTTCACCATTTCTTGGTTCACCCATCTGTATAAGGTTTCAGATCCTCAAATTTGCCCTAGAACATGATTAGGGTATATGTAAAGTGAATCAAACATTTATCTAAAGTTTCACATGTGTGATCATTTATTAGATCTAAATCTCAATTTATAGGCTTAGAGGCCTAATTGAAGGCTAATATGAGAGAGAAATAGGTGAAGTACACTTGCACTTAGCATTTGGTTTTAAAAATGTTTATATAATAAGAAGAGAATAGTGGGCACTCAGAAACATGCTTGGTTTTCCAAGATCATATATATAATGTTTTAGACAAGGAGCTTTTTTATTTTGAGGGCTATAAGAAAATGAAGGCAAGTATGGACTTAGGTGTGAAATGGAGTGTATGAGAGTATTTTAAGCACCCAAATGGTTTGATATAAGTTTTTTAAGATAGATATATTTCTCTCATGGAGAGATGTTGTATACATTAAGATTAAATCAATATTGGAGGCTTTTGAGCAAGAGAGGCATAGTGAGATTGATGGGCTTTAAGACACCTAAGAAGATATGATCACTATTGCAATGTCTATATAAGAAAACTCCTAAGTAGATGAAAAGTGTAAATAACAAGAGAAATGGATAGTTTAAGGTGATTTGATGACTAAGTAATTCCACTTGTCACTTTCCAATCTAAGAGGAGGGTAGTATGGAGAAGAAGACAAATGTGTCAAGCAAATATAGAAACCCCTACACCATTTGGGAAGGAAACATCATCAATAAAGAAACACATGCCCTTAAAGACCTTATAAGACTATTTTATAGCTTCCTTCTTGATTATAACTCTTACCATGAGTGTTTTATACTTGTTAATGACTCTCTCCTATGCCACTTCTGTCTCTCCTCTCATTATTTACAAATACATCCTTGTTTAGCTTTGTAAGGATCCTTTGGTTGAGTATGGTGAATCCCTGATTAATTAAACACTTGTTATTGACTCTAATTTGAATGAAAATATTAATTAAAACCTTATTCAAGATTTATCTTAGTGTATATGTGTGATTGTGCATGATTGATAGTGGTAGTGTTCTCACTCCCTCTCTTTTATCCTCTCATTCTTACCTCTTTTCAAGTAGGTTGATGATTTATAGGTCATATGGAATGTTGCAGTTGGTTGTGTGTAGAATTAGGTGTGTAAGATATTTTCCTTTAGTGTCTCATATCAGACCTCTTGGTTATCACCTCCTAGTTCATGCATTTCCCAATACCTTCTTATTGAAATATTGATGTGAAGAGAACTTGGCATTAAAGTTGTGTGTTATAATTGGTCTGTATTTATTTCAATAATGCATATGCAAGTGGAGGATAAAAATTTGGTTTATCACCCCCCTTTGTTACTTTTCTTTCATATTATTTTGATCCCTTTTCCTTTACAAGCTAGTAGTATATAATTGAGATCTTAACTGATACATCAAGGGGAGCTAGCCCTATAATCTATAGGTTTAGTATACTTAGATGTAACCCAAAACTTAAGACTAATCCCATTTCATAGCTCAAGTTGAGAGGGATTGAATCACCCTCTCAAGGGTACACATTTAAACTATAATAGATTCATCATGACATGTTTAAAGGATGTCAACTACTTTATCCTCCTTACACACCTCTGCATGATTAAGATAGGCCAAGTGTAAAAGAGGTACCCTAAGATCCATGAGTATGGGAGGCTTATCTCCACTAGTTGGCATTTCTCCCTTGGCATGAAATGATGCAAGATCCATCCTACAACTAGATAGTTATAAATGTATGCAAACCAATTATTTTTAATGGATAAATAAAAAGCATGTTCATCAGGAAATGCATCATCAACCAATGGGATATGTTATTTAGATGTTCATCTTGATATAAAATATTCAACTAAATTATTCTTACCTGATCTATATAAAATATTAATGTCAAATTATTTTAGTATAAACAACCATCTAATTATTTTACCACTAACAGCTAGTTTGTTCTATAAATACCTGATTGTGGCATAGTCAGTTTGAATAAAAATAGAATATCTAGGGATATAATATCTACATTTGTTAATGGTATACATTACCACAAGGAATTATTTTTTTGTCACAATGTAATTGAGCCTAGTTCCCTAAATATGCATGTTGATTAATTATATAATATAGTTCATGGATGCTTATTTTTATCTAAAGATAGATCCAAGTGTTGTAGAAGAAGCATTTTTCTAGGTGTGGAAGGGTAATTTCTAATTCAATCCTTGCAACATTGAAGTTTTTACTAGTAGATATTTCAAGTCTTGGCATACTTTCTGACATGCATTAGTCTATATAAAATTAGCATATTTAGATAATAATAATAATAATAATAGATGTGTTTCTATTTTACTAATATCTTTAATAAATCTATATTAATATCCACAATATCTTAAGAAACTTTGAACATATTTTTGTTTATGTGGGGTTGGAAAGTTTTTTATTACTTCTATATTGATAGGATCTACCTCTATTCATGTTGGTGAGATATGGTGTCCTAGTACAATTCCCTTTGTCATCAACATGTAACATTTTTCATGATTTAAGGATAATCAATTATCTTAACAATGTTTAATGACTTTCTCTAAGTTCTTGATGCCTTCTTAATATTTGTCCCCATAAATTGTTCATCCATCCATATAAATCTCTACATAATCATGAAACAAGTTAGAAAATAGCTCAAGATAGCCATTTAAAAGGTGGAAGGAGTGTTATATAACCCAAATGGAAGAAAAAAATATGTATAGGTACCCCAAGGACATGTAATGGTAGTATTATCATGGTCCTTAAATGATACTTAAATCTGATTATACCCACTGAACCCATCAAGATAAAAGTACTTCTTCCTTGTGAGTGTGTCAAGTACTTGGGTAATCAAAGGAAAATGAAAATGATCCTTTCTTGTGGATACATTAATTTCCATACAGTCCACATAAATACACTATTTTCCACCCTTATTGGGAAAAATAACAAGGGATGACACCCACTGGCTATCAGAGATAGGATAAATAAATAATGCATCTAGGAGTTTTTATAATTCTATTTTCACTTTGTCCTTAATAGGAGGGTTCATTTGTCTTGGTGATTGTTGGATAGGTTTTCATTCCTCTTTGATGTGTATATGGTGGGTGCATAGGTTAGGGTGTATGCCTCTCATGTCATGATAGTCCCATGAAAAAGTGGTTTTGTGATTTGGGAGCATGGTTACTAGCTGAGTTTCTTAATGATGGTTCACCTTGTTGATGATATTAAGAGGTTGTCTAGGTAGGATTTATACCTATTTGAAAAATGACACCATGGACTCCATATTTACCATTTGAGGTTTAAGGATGTAATAATGTGGTAATATTTGATTAAAAAATTTAATATCTCCCATGGGATTATAGTATCCTTTTATCAGGAAGATGTTGTTAAGGGGACATTGTATGCATTATACTTGGTTATTTATTTTTTGATCAGTTTAATAAGGATTTTTAAGGATAATATAAATGATTATGTCATCATATTATTTTTTCAAGGATATTTTTCATTAAAACATGATCATTTTCTATAAAGGATGTTTCTCATTGTCCTTGTCTTCTAGCCAATGAGTTTGTTTTGCTTCACTTACAAGCTGAGATTTAGGGTAAAAACCCAATTTAATTACAATATTTACATTTTGAGATCAGCATGTTTCCTAATGTAGTTGATGAATGTATCCATTATACCTAGCCAATGTCTCCCTAAGATAATTGGGTAACCCAAAAATTGGCTTTGGGATGTAATATTATGAAATATGTCAAGTACTCCTATGAGTCTATGTTGATGACCAGGTCTTCAATAACCCCTTTAAGTTTCATCATTAATCTATCTACCATTTTCAAAATGGTGGGGGTTTAATGAAGGCCTTTGAGGTGAATTTTTTGTATAGTTTCCTTTTTCAACACATTTATAATTGCCCTAAGTCTATCGATATGTTATGAATCAAGGTTATTTAAGTTTAGACGTCAATTATTGAGATACCTAGGTTTTAATGCTTATGTGGGACTATATTTTCTAACATACTGTCTAAAAGTTGTCCAACTACTTGGATAGTCTTGGTATCCTTCTCTTTCCAACTAGGATTCTTTATATATAGTTCCTTCATAGCCTTGGTGTAAATGTAGACATTGACACATACATTTTTAAGTTATCTTGCAAAATCAAATTCATATTCATATTATTGATTTTGGAGGTTTTTAATAGTATATATGTTTAGTTCACAAGTTAAGTCTTTATTAGATGGTTTTGGGTCAATTGCAATGTCAAAGACCTCTTCAATAGGTTCTAATATTATGGGTGTGGTGAGATTTGGGATAATTAGTCATGAATGAAGTTGTAATTTATCTACCTCAATTGAATAAGTTAGGTGTTGCATCATGTCATTAGTTTATGTGAGTTGAACTAATTATTTTGGGGGTTAGGTATAGGTTGGGTAGGTAATTAAGGGGATCTAGGCTGATTTTAAGTAAGATTGCCTAGAAATAATTATAGTTGTTGTTTTAGCATTTTTTGTAGGTTTGGGTACCCAACATTCTAATTAAATGATGGTTTTTTTCCTTCACATGGTTTTTTCCATTTATTTGAGGGTGGAAACCATTGATCATTCTAATTTTATGGATACCATGGCTAGTATTAGAATTATTTCCAATTGACCTAAGGTTAGAAGTTTTAATGTGCCCCATGTTGGTTTTGTAATTCTAGAAATTGTATTTAATTCCAATGTATGGATTTATACTAGTTTTGAGGAGGGGAAAATGAAAATTATGAATTAGTAAATGGAGTGTTTGATGACATACCTATATTTTCGGCTCTTTACAACCATAGTTTCTATTGAGCCATATAAAATACCTAATATTCATCTCCTTTAATTATTCTAAACTATATTGTGTGTGGATCCTCCGCCATGATGTTTACTTCCTTTACATGGGCATTTTGGCACCTACAATTCATTTTCTTTATATAAAAATTTGGGCAATATATAGTCAAAAACTTTCTCTTATTCTTCTATTTTTATATGCATATGATATGTATCAAGTTGTGTCTTCAAGTGGCTAATAATATCATGCCTCATATATTTTATTATGTTTTTTACTTCCATTATTGAGATTCTATTGATGTTCTTATAGGATGATGATGGAAATATTTTTCCATTGTGGGTTTTCTTCATTGTATACCTGGATTAATTCTTATACATGATGATGATATCATCAAATTGTGTTTGTGAAACATTTGCATTGCTCATGAGATCTAATGCCTTAAAGCATTCCTCATTGATTCCTTTTATAAATATCAACTTTATGGAGTCCCAATCCAACTTGTTATGTTTATATTTTTTAATGTTAAACATGAATATTTCCACATAATCCAATGATTCTTCCTCCTTTTGTGACAGTTGAAATATGTCATATCTTATGAATTCCTTCCCTTTATATTAGTCCTAATATTTATAAATAAATATATCTTTCATGTCTTTCCAATCTGTGATTGCATTTTTTCAAACCCCATGAACCAAAAAACGTTTGTATCTTTGAGCATAGGTAGAAATAACTTTGGCTTGTGGGAATTATTATTGTAGTTGTAACTATGACACATGATGTTAAACTCAAAGGACATATTTGGTTCATCAATCATCATTCCCCTAAAATTAGGTATATTTTTTAAGGTAATGTTCTTCATGGGTGCATTACCTATTGTGGTGTTGATGGGAAAATTTGATTTTTGGCCTCATTTCCATAGGTTTCTCCTTCCATATCTCCCATAAATATTTAAACCACTCCTCTACCAGTGACTTTTACAACCCACCCTTTAAATTATTTGTCAATTTTCTTGGCCCAAGGTGAGTAATGAATAATGGCTTTAGGCTTTGTTATGAGAAAGGAATATCTTATGGATGGAGATGATGGAGTGAACTCTTCTAAAAATTACTTTGGAAATTTGACAAAAATGTCATCTTATTCAATTGGGTCTAGGACTATAGGTTAAAATTTTACTTTTGAGGCTAAAAGGGCTTGGTATTCTCTTTTGGAAATAATTTTAAGTGAATTTAAAATAGACTAAATGTCATATTCATGTGTGTAAGGAAGCCATATTGGTATTAAAACAAAGATGTCTTTTTTAAGGGTATGCAAATCCTATTATCATTTGCCTTTAGATTGCTTCACTAATTTAACCAAAATCATTTCAGTTGTTGCCTTTTATGATTCTTGTAAGACAATTTTAGATGATAGGGTTGAATTATATATAGGTTCACTTCTTTCACTTGTAGTTGTTAGAGATGATGCATCATCTTCTAATCCTATAAAAAAAATAAGTCTCATAGGTAAAAATCTACATAAGTGATCCCTCTCGTGCTAGATACACTCAAACAACCCTCCTTTGAGATATTTTATGACCTACCCTACATATGGTTAGTTACAAGAGGGAATAAAAATATTATGATTAATTTGGATGAAGAAATTGAACTATTTAACTAGAAAATAGTAAATTACTCTAAAAAATATTAAAATTATTCTAGAAATCATGAAAATTATACTATAAATCATAAAATTTAATCTCATCTTCGTAGGATACTATTTTTTTACTTATTTCTCTGGAAACAACACCAAAATGATGAGCAAAATAAAATCATCAATTAAACATAAGGTAGCCAAGCTTGCCTACAACCTAAAAAAGCCACCCAAAGGGAAACCATTTGACTTATTAATGCTAATACTTTCACTATTTCTAAACCTATGACATGTACTTGGAAAGATATTAGCATTATATATTTAACACTAGTTTCTTTTAGATGTTGAGGTGTTAAGGTTGTGTATAGGGAAAGACACTTGCATAAACAAAAATAACCCACTTGCATGGAAAGTGAATAATAGGAAAGTAAATGATCATAAAGTAAAGCTAATAATATCTTGTAAGCTTCCTCACATAGTTTTGAATTAAATTTTCTGAAATCACAAATGATTGTGTAGAAAATAGAGCAGCAATGATCTTATTGTTTAATCAAATAAAGAATACAACACACAATGTAGAATTAAATCTAAACTAACAAATGGGATATTGACATCAATCATCTCAAATGAACCCTACCTCCATTATAATTGTGTCACAAACCCTTCCTCATACTAAAACTATTACTTCAAATCACTTCTCTTACATTAACAAACATGTAATAATGTGAGTATTGTTATAGTGAAATTACAGAGTTACAAACAAAATTTAATCATTTCCCATGAAATATCAATGATTATTTTCTACCTTATACATACTAACCTATGCCCTGCTACCTACTCTTTAAATATAGGATCAATTTTTTATTTTTAGCATCTAATTACAATAAAAATGATAAATTATATTTTGGTTTTTAACATAATCTAGGAAAAAAATCTACATATGCATTATAATAGATTAATAATTATCAATCAAAAAATAATATAAAAACAAAATGTATAAAAATTTGTTTCATGATTGAAATGGTTTATAAGTATGATCCAATAAATAACAAAGTGATGATGATGCATTTTGACATTGAACTACCCCTTTCCTACATTTTAGGATATGCATTATTCCTTAAACTATGAAGGAAATCCACCTCACATTGCCTGCTAACTGATATAGTCATAGTTGGACATGATAGTAAGTGTTATCAGTTATATTTTTCCACAACAACTAATGTTATAGGTTGGAATAGTTGTCATGGGTCTACTATATAATGAAATAATCATTTATGCCTTTACTATGGCTTGAAGTAGTTGTCTTTGTCATTTTATGGGTTAGCATGTTGTTGTTATGGGGTGGCCACCCAATTGTTATGGGTTGACCTACCAATTTATTATAGGTTATCCATCTAGTTATTATGGGTTAACCTACCTAGTTTCTATGAGATAGCTACCCAGTTACTATGATTTATCCTAACCAACTAGTATGGGTTAGCTACCCTATTTTTACATGTTAGCCTATCCAATATTCCAATCATGATATTATGCTACTACCAATACTTCATAATCCTGAAAAGCTTTATATTTTCGATCAAATGAAAATCTAATATAGTAATGATCGTAAATGATACAATAGCATTCATAAAAAGAATAATTTAATCATAAAACACCCTAGTTACATAAATCATTTTCATTTAGTACTATATAGCAATGTTGGTAGTATAATTTGAAGTGTAACATCATAGAGTGTGTATAAATGACAAGTGTGTGATGGATAGCATTTTCTATAATGTATAACATTTTTTATATATGTTAGAACATGGTTATATATCAAAGGACTTTAAGAAGATGAAAATAATTTATTAGGATAGAAATGAAAGGTTGGGAATGTGAATCAATAAAGCATCATTGAAATTACATAAATACTATAAAATTGTAAAAGAATGGAGATACTAATATAGAGAATTTTTTATGGTTCTATTAAATGTATTATGCATTTTTCAGTGTGAATTTTTTGCTCATTATATTTGAATCTATTTATTAAAATAACAATAACGGATGTTCTCTAGGTTATAAACTATGTTTCCATGAATTTTCACTAACTATAAATATAATGAATGAACTGAATTGTCATATACTTATTTGAGTTTATGAATCTATAACTAAATTTGTATAAGCATACCTTAGCATTTTATGATGGTAATTTATAGGAACCTCTACTAAAAATAATGCAATGACAATGTAACTTTAAACATGTTGAAATGGCTACTAGATCAAAGAGACATAGAATGATGGTTGGATTAAATAATTTAAATGTTCATAGAAGAGGAATCTAGATGAATTATAATAACTATGAAATAAATCATAATTAAGCACATTCATAGTGAAATATATGAAATTTTATGCTGTTAGATGCCTAAGCTATTACTTTCCTAGTTTTCAAGAATTGAATATTATTGATTTATGCCGAGAGAGAAAGAACACTTTGTCTAGACTGAAGAAATTTTAGAAAAACTTTGAAACCTAGACTCAGATTAGATGTGTGTGATAGATCATTTACTAAAAACCATTATCAACATATATGTTCTTGATTTTGTCTTTCAAGAGTGCATTATGTTTGAATATATGCATGATTTATTTGTGAGAGGCATCAAATGAAAATTTCTAAAATGACTACCTATACTTTTTAATATTTTGGTTGTGGAGAAGGCCATGGTGCTAGAGTTGCCATCTAGATCATTATAGGGATGGGGAATAGAGGAGGTGAATTATGAGGAATTGAGAAAATAAAGTTGAACCTAAACCCATAATATGGAGGACAAAGAAAATAAGAAGGATAAGATAATTTTGGGGATTGGGAGAGAGTTATGATAAGAAAAGAGATGGAATAAATAAAATGACCCTCATGTACCTATAAGTCGAAGTAGAATACAAACTTAAAAGATTACAAAAGTAGATATACCTCTAAGAAGAATTGGAGATTATGAATAGGGGAAATTAGAATATATGAAGGATTAGAGGGCACCAAACATATTAAAGGGAACATACGGGATTGGAAAAGTGATTCAGAGAAAGGGAAAGAGGGATAATAAAGAGAACATGGAGAGGTTGAATAGAAGTAATTATGGAAACTAGAGGATAGTTTTAGAAAGAAATTATAAAGAAAGATATTATTTGGAGATGAGGAAGGATAATCTCTTAAATAAGTTTTGTTAAATCATAAAATTAATTTAAGTTTAAGTAAGGGAGATATTTAATGTAATTATCCTTCAATCCAAGGGGATGCATCCCCTATACCTAATTTGTTGATAGGATTAAGTAGTGTTGACCATTTTTGGCTATAATAGGCCAAAAATCGATCCCCTTCTTCCTCTGATGTTTTAGGCCATTTCATTTTTTATTTTGCACAAGTCCAGGAAAATCTACAAACTCTGCAAGTTTTGATTTTCTACGGACTCGGCAGGGTTTGATTTTCTATGGACTCAGTAGGGATTGTTCTTCTACGGACTCAATAGTGAGATTTTTCTATGAAATCTATAGGTGTAATCTTTGATAGATGAAGGACCAGTTCAGAGAGTGCAAGGTTTTGAAAAGCTTCTTTGGACTCTTGTCTGAAGAAATTCACAAGGAAAGAGAGCTAAAATGGTTTAGAAGACACTTTTCCTTAAGGTTGGAAGAGTGGTTCAATGATAATCTTTCCAAGAATTAGCACCTTTAACCTGTTGAATTGTTTCAATGCCTTCAGTTCATCACTTGGTTCAATGCCTTCGATTCATCACCTTCAGTTCATCACTTGGTTTAACACCTTCATTTTATCTCTTGGTTCAATTAGATTAGTTCAATGAATCAGTTGAACGCCTTAGTTCAATCGACGGGTTCATCATTTGGTTCAAACATTTGGTTCAATCGGTGGGCTCATCATTTGGTTCAAACATTCAGTTCATCAAATGGTTCAACGAGCTTGGTTTAAAGGCTCAGCACATAGTGTTAAACCATTGAACCAGTTCAATGATTGGTTCAAGTGAACGGTTCAAAGGCTTGGTTCAACAAAGGCTCAATGCGCAGTGTTAAACTATTGAATTGTTGAACTAATTTTGGTTTAATGGCTTGGTTGAAGGGGCATCCCAAAGCCAAAGGTAAAGTGCCCTTGTAGAGGGTAGGGATGTTTCAAAGGCAGCCGAAAGAGTTCAAAAGTGCACAAAAAATCTTAAAGATGAATTCTTTCGAACTTTTTGTCTGAAGGAATTCCTTTAGACAAAAGTCTGAAGGAGTTCAGAGAAGGCCATGGGCAAGAAGCTTGAAGGAAAATAAATTTAGGTGAAAGGACATAAAGATCAAGATAATTCTTGTGGACTTTTCATCTGTAGGAAAAGCATGAAGCAAAAAACCTGTGGGAAAGCCTGCAGAAAGACCCGATAGATATTTGTAAAGGACGTTGATGCCCTGAAAGCTATCAATTTTAAGGAGATAGACTAGCCATTGAGTATTCAATTTCAAGGTGATAGCTACATGAACATCAATTTTAAGGTAGTGAAATAGCCATTGGTTTTTAAATACTTGTGCCCCAACCATGGAAAGAGCCCAAGGAATGCAGTGACCCACCAGAAGATCACCCCTGAGGGCTGAAGGAGCAGAAGGAGACAAAGTAGGAAAAAGACAAAGAGCCCAGAGAATAAAGAGAGAAAAGTGCCAAGTGTAGAAACAGGCAGATAGCCCAAGTGGTGAAGGGAGGCATCAATTCAAGAAATTACTCCAGCAAGTGATATAGTACCCATAAATTAATTATTAGGAAGTGCAAATAGCTAACAGTGTAACCCATTTTTCTTCATTTTGCATTAATGAGTAGACAAACTATGTAATCACCTTGAAGAAGTGGTCTTGCAAGCAGACAAATAACATGGCTCATAATTTCTCATTTATGTTTAAAGTGGCTTGCTCTTCCTAATGACTAGAGTGCAAATGGGTCAATTGTAAAAAGGGTCACCAAAAAGCCTCCTTCCTTCCTCTATATATTGTAGACTTGTCATTTGGAAAAGGATCTTTTCACATTTGTAAGGCGAAGCCCTAGCAAATTTTCACTTAAAATCAATAAACACATTTTTACCTCTATTCTGGTTAGATATCTCTATGTGTGACTGAGTGTCAGTTTATGTTTAGTCATTGCTTCTTAATGCTTCCATAAGTTTAACACCAACACACCTGTTATCTATAAGGCACCATTCTCATAGGTGACAAGGAGAGTTGTACTTGGAAGTGTAGAGATAGAAGAAGCTACTATACAATGTGCCTTTCCACAGCACCTTTGGTGAGTCTCTATTTTCTATGTGTTCCATCAAAGCCTCCCTATTAAGCTTCTTGCAGCCTTATCCTTCTGCTAGTTTGAAGTGTAGGTATGTGTTTGTCTGGCTTCAAGTGTGAGTGTGAGTGGGTCAAATCATTTGGTGCATCACCTCTTTTAGAGTAGTTTTGTTTTCCTATAATCCTTCTCCCTTTTCACCCCCCATTATATATCTATATACCTATATTAGCACTTATTAAAACAACTCAAATGCATCAAAGGGGGCTAGCCCTTACCTAGAGACTCTCCCCTCCAGCTTCACTAATCCCATAGGTGAGAGGGGAGTTTCCATTGTTGCGTGTGGAAAGGCAAGAGCTCAGCCTCCTACCCTAGGTGTAATCCACTACATTAATAGTTTTTGGCTTGCCTGATGGGACTCAATTTTACACTCAGTAAAGTTTTGAGATTGATGGTAGTCCTGTTATAGCAAATCAACTATTTTCAACATTCGGTGACTCCACTGGTAAGAACTTCATTTTTTAATCAAAGACTAGTTTGACTTCTTATGCCTAAAGTCACCACACAGTCTGCTTCTAAGGGTGTTCCTTTTGATTTCATTGAGTTGCCTTTGAACTCAAAAAAAAGACTGAGGTTTGAGAGGACCCACCCTTATTCACCAAACCACCTTCCCAGACCTATTGTAAGGAACACATATGCAGCATGGCCACAGTTACATCCCGTCATATCTATGGCACTTCCCTTTATGACTTTTCATGGTCAGAGTCCATTGAATCTCTAATGTTATGACCCAATTATAGGAGCAACCCTCAAAAGTGTGCCTTCTTTTGATGGAGAGGGGCCCATTATAGTCATTAAAAACATCAAAAATATTGCTAATCTCTACAATATTCACAATGTCACTGAGGAAAATATTGCAATCAGATTGCTAGCATTGTCTCTCATGGGTAAAGCTCTTGACTAGTATGAGACTTTTACTATAAATTCAATCAGTTCTTGGAATGAATTGGGCACTCACGTGATAGACCATTTTGGAGAAAAGAGCGATCACCTCTCACTTGCTAAGTAGCTGACTACCATGAAGAGAGCCCCACATGAATACATATAGGATTTTAATGTTTAGTTTTAGAAGACATGAGATAGAATCCCCTTCTAGTAAAACCTACTCCTAGCTAGCTTTCCTAAATTACTTAAGAGCACTAAACAGTGATATCATTGTTATGATACAATCCATGGGAAGACATGTGCTACCTATTGCCTGACATAGCCATAGCAGCTAAAAATTGCTTAGTGCAAGCTAGGAAGATAGCTCCTAGACCCCATATGCCACTTTTCCCTAAAATGCTACCTCTAATTCAGACCGTTGCTCCCACATTAGCTCCTCTACCTAGGATTGAGAAACTAGTTGCTACTCCATCTAATGAGCTTCATGAAGTTAAGAGTCTATTACAAAGTATGTCAAATGAACTTATGGCTCTTAAAAGGCAGCAGGTTCAAAGCAACCAACCAAACCAAGGATACCAGCAGTATGGTCAAGCTCCTAGACCCCCTTTCCAAAATTAAAATCAAGGATAGGGTTAGCTTACTTAAACCAGACCTTTTCAAGGCTACAACCCAGGTGCCCCTTCATCATCTAAGGTCATGGTGCTCGTTCAAAACAATCTGGTGCAGGAACAACCAAGTTGTTCAACCATGGGATATGGTCAGGAACAGGCTATTTATACTAATGAAATGATGGGTTATTACCCAAATGTACAAGATAATCAAGTAACCACCCATTCCCAAGTCTTTGAGGCTCTAATGTAACCCAACACGAGTAGCAATCAGGCCTAGCCTAATTCTACCATCATGGATCATCTGGAAGGAGAATTCTATTCAGTTAATTATGTGGGTGCTACAGACAATCAAGCTGACTGTGTTGTAGCCAACACAAGATTCAAAAGAAGGGTAATGGAAGAAACTTAGGGTACTACCCAAGCATCAACAATGCCTTCTTCACTACACGTAAATCAAAAGATCTTATGCTTCAGACCGCTGATTATACCTCCAGCTCCTCGACCTGCCCCTTAGACTGTACATAATTCTAAAGAAATTTTGGAGGGAAACTCTCAGGTCAACATCATTGACCAAATGAAGAAGCTACACATGAACATCTCTTTGTGGGATTCAATGTCAATACTAGGGCAAAAAGACATGATGCAAAAGGAATTGCATGAGCTAGATGAATAGGCTATCCAGCAAGAGTTAACAACATTTTGATGATGAATGGACAGCCTTCCACCTCAAGTCAGACCCAAAAGGAAGAGAAGGTTCCTCCTTTTTATGTGTCCTTGGTCATAAGATATTTCTTGGTGCATAATTGCATCATTGATAGTGGAGCAATCACCTCGGTGATGCCCAAATGCATAGCTGACAAGCTAGGCTTGAAACACAAAGAAATGACCAAGGGAGTTCTGCAGCTAGATGGAACTCCAGCAAAGACAATTGGGGTGGTAAGAGGTTTGATCTTGACACTACATGCTTACCTGACTTTCTCAGTCCTCCATGACGTGTTAATGGTAGATATCCCTCTGTACTTTGCCATCTGCTTATCTAGGGATTTTACAGCCAAGATAGGCAGCAACTTAGCAACAAATTGGTCTTATCTAGTTTTTTGGACCAAGTATGGGACTAAAGTCAAGATTGAATCTAAGCCACTCCATAGAGATCATTTAGAACCTTACTTGCTAAAGGTAGAAAATGTTAGCTACGCCATCATTGACCAAGAGAAGTTCTAAGTAGACCAATCTTCATCCTCTACCCTCGAAGGAGTTGCAGACCTGCTCTTAAATGAGTGGGGAAGTGACAATTATGATCATGATCCCTACAAATTCATAGAGGAGGCAGGCCTTGGAGTTTATTGCATGCATGAAGAGGGTACTTTTGTACCAAATCTAATGAAAGCCAGCCAAGAAGGCTCAGGTCTATGGCAGCTATTCTTTGACGGTTCAAAGAGTAAGTTGGGAGCTGGTGGTGGAGTGGTGTTGGTCTCTCCTTCAAAAGAGAGGTATTTTTCAACCTTCTAATTATAATTTTCCTACACATGTAATGTTGCAAAATATGAATCCCTCATCCATAGCTTGGAGTGGGCAAGGAAAAGAGGAATCAAAGACCTGTAAGTGTTTGGTGACAGCGAGTTAATTGTCAACCAGGTAAGAGGCCAAAATTTGATGAAGAATTCTCTACTGAAGTCCTACAAACATAGGGTATGGGACTTCATGGAAAATTTCTTCACTTTTAATATTACCTCCATTCCAAGAGAACAAAACAAGCAAGCAGACAGGCTGGTAGCAGTTGGTGCCCAGTTCGATATTGCTAAAGAAATAGGCCAAGACCATAGCTCATGTCACTTAAAAGTAGTGATCTGGCCTTTTGTACCTGATAACATCACCAACTGGTAGGTTTTCAATAGTGATCAGCAAATAGCACTTTTCCTTTAAGAATTAGAATTCACTGCAAAAAACTAGGCAAAGTTATGGTAGTAATATGGCAGCCAAATTTTTCAGTTGAAGAACAATAAGTTCCCCAAAGGTTTGGTCACTCTAGAGATTATCTTCAATGGAGATGACCAATTGAGAAGCGATAAGGCATGCATTGCAACAAAGGAGGAGCACCATGAGAAGGTGGAAATATTCAAGGACAAGCTGCTTACACTTGGAAAAGTGTGCACAGACCAGGAAAGGCAGGCCTTCATCTTGTTGTGCCAAGAATTTGCTAATATCTTTACTTGGGAGTATAGTGATTTGAAGGGTTTTGACCTGAGCTTGGCCCAGCATACCATTAAACTAGAAGAAACTACCAAACCAATCAATCAAAAGTAGAGGCCTGTCAACCCAATGATTGAGCCTCGCATGCATAAGGAGCTCACCAAACTGATCGAGTATAGGATAATATTTCCAATCAAACACTCTTCTTGGCTGGCCAATCTTGTTCCTATCCAAAAAAATAATGGAGAGATCAGACTGTGCATCAATTTTAGAGACCTCAATAGAGTCTCTTTGAAAGACCATTATCCTCTCCCAAGCATGGAATAGATCCTTTAGATGGTAACAGGCAGTGAGCATTTCTCCCTCCTAGATGGGTATTCAGGATACAACCAGATTTTGGTGCAAGACTATGACCAGCACAAGACAGCCTTCACAACCAAGTGGGGAACATTTGCTTACAAGAAAATTCCTTTTGGATTGTCTAATGCTGGTGCCACCTTCTAATGAGCTATGGGCATGGCCTTTCAAGGCCTGATGAATAAGACTATACTGGTATATCTTGATGATGTAACAGTTTTCTCTAAGCAAGTGAGCCAACAAATAAAACACCTAAGGAAAATCTTTGAGAGGTGTAGAGAGTTTGGTATCTCTCTCAATCCTAAGAAATGCATGTTCACTATCCACAAGGGGAAGCTCCTTAGTCACATTGTTTCTTCATAGGGTCTAGCTATTGATCTAGAAAGAGTTTGCTCCATCTTGGCACTGTCCTTACCCAAGCACAAAAAAGGCCTTCAAAGCTTCTTTGGTAAGATAAATTTCATATGGATATTTATCTAAAATTTTGTGAAGATGGTCAAGCCATTGACCTCTATGCTGAGAAAGGGTGAGGAGTTCACATGGACAGCATAGAGAAAATATAGTTTCAAAGAAATCAAGCAAGCCATAGCTTGGGCTCCTACTTTGATTAACCCTAACTTCACCAAAGATTTCAACCTCTACACCTTTGGCAATGAAGAGGTAATCTCCGCCATGCTTACCCAAGCAAGTGATGATAACCTTGAGCAGCAAATTGCATTTTTTAGCTAAGGTCTAGAAGGTTTTGAAGTCAGATACACATATGTGGAAAAGTAAGTCTTGGCAGTCATACAGAGTTTGAAGAAATTTAGACACATGCTATCCAATAGCAGAATCCACCTCATGGTTCCACATCCTGGCATCAAATATTTTGTGGTCAATTGAGACCTAAATGAGAAGAGAGCAGGGTGGATCACTAAGGTGATGGAATATGATGTAGATATCAAGATCACCAAACTAGTAAGAGGGAGAGGCCTATGTGAACACCTCACTGTAGACTTTAAACAACAAAAGGAGGATAGTTTGCTAATCCATGATGCAGCTACAGTAGAAGAACCAGCTGTCATGAGGGATTGGACATCAGACATGAGGCATTTCCTTCTCACTGATGAGTGTCTGCACTCACTTGATAGGACCAAGAGAAGGTATTTCAAATTCTAATGTCTCCCTTATGCCCTGATTGATGGAGTGTTGTTCAAGAAGGATCTCTCAGGAGTCTTTTTAAGATGCTTGGACTCAAGTCAGGCTGATAGGGTGCTGTCTAAGTTCCATGATGGATCAGTCGATAGTCATTTTTCTCCTAAGGCTACTATAGCAAGCATAATGAGAGCTAGCTATTTTTGGCCTACTCTTTTCAAGGACACCCATGCCTAGGTATGAAAGTGCTAGAAGTGCATGCTTTTTTATGGGAAGTAATGGTTGGCTACCATGCCTTTACAGCCTATTCAAGTGGAGTAGCTATTCATGCAATGGGGCCTAGACTTCATAGGGATGATTAATCCTCCCTCCAGTGCTGGACACAAGTGAGTCCTGACCACCACAGATTATTTCACAAGGTGGGTAGAGGTTGTTGCTCTGAAGGAGAAAAATGAAAGTGTGGTCTTGGTTTTTTATGAGGATCTGGGGCAAGGTTTGGGGTTTTAGCAACCATAATCTCAGATAATGCATTAGCTTTTAAAAGGACCAAGACAAGTGGATGGGTGCTAAGATATGGTATATATCTCAACACTTCATCCAATTACTACCCACAGGGGAATGGACTGGCTGAGTCTACAAATAAGAACCTGATCAGGATCATCAAGTAGACCATGGAGAAAAATCAGAGGACTTGGCATGCCAAGTTGAAAATAGCCTTGTGGGCAGATAGGGTCACCCTAAAGAGGGCAATTGGCAACTCACCATACATGCTCATCTATGGAAGGGAAGCTAGGCTCCCTATTTCACTCGAGATGCCAGCCTTGGATCTCACTCACCACCTGCAATTAGAAGAAGGAGATAGCATGGAGGTTAGGCTATGCGAGCTGATGGAACTCCAAGAAATAAGGGACTAGGCTATGGCTTCTATGACCAGTTGCCAATAATAAGTGAAGAGACACTTTGACAAGAAATATTCATCAAAAGGTTTCTCTAAAGGAGACATTATCTTGAAATGGGATGAAGACCGAGCTAATCCTAGAAAGCATTTGAAGTTCAACACCCTATGGAGTGGCTCATACATAATCACTCAGTGTAAGCAGCATAATGTATTCCAACTCTCCAAGTTGGATGGTGAAGAACTATATATCCCAATTAATGGGGTACATCTTAATCATTACCACTAAACCCCTTCTCTATCATGTATATATTTTCCCTTGCTTTTCTCATGTTTTCCCTAAGTGCTTTCTACACATGTTAGTAGTTTTCTTAGCTTTGTGTGTCTTTTCATTTCCTTTTGAGGTAAATCTTCATGATTGGTTCTATATTTATTGAAGCTATTACTGATCTTTAAGTTACAATTTGACCCTGTGCCCAATGGATTTTGAGGCAATTGGCTTCTAAGCATAGCAGGCATGCTTCCCCTGGGAGTCACCAATTTGTTGACCATTTTTGGGTCTAATAGGCCAAAAATCGGTCACCTTCTTCCTCTAATGTTTTAGGCCATTTCATTTTTGATTTTGCACAAGTCTAGGAAAATATATGGACTCTGCAGGTTTTGATTTTCTACAGACTCAACAGGGTTTGATTTTCTATGGACTCAGCAGGGCTTGTTCTTCTATGGACTCAGCAGTGAGTTTTTTCTACGAACTCTGCAAGTGTAATCTTTGATAGATGAAGGACCAATTTAGAGAGTGCAAGGTTTTTCAAAGCTTCCTCAAACTCTTGTCTAAATAAATTCATAAGGAAAGAGAGCTAAAATGGTCCAAAAGGCACTTTTCCTTAAGGTTGGAAGAGTGGTTCAACAACATAATCTTTCCAAGAGTTAGCACCTTTAAACTGTTGAACTGGTTCACCACCTTCGGTTCATCACTTGGTTCAACACCTTTGGTTCATCACTTGGTTCAATGCCTTCAGTTTATCTCTTGGTTCAATCGGCTTAGCTCAATCAATCAATTCAATGCCTTGGTTCAATCGATGGGTTCATCATTTGGTTCAATCAGTGGGTTCATCATTTGGCTCAAATATTTGGTTCATCAAATGGTTTAACAAGCTTGGTTCAAAGGCTCAATGTGTAGTTTTTAACCATTAAACCAGTTCAATGATTGGTTCAAGTGAATGGTTCAAACGCTTGGTTCAACAAAGGCTCGGTGCACAGTGTTGAATCACTGAACTGTTGAACCAATTTTGGTTCAATGGCTTGGTTCAAGGGGGCATCCTAAAGCTAAATGGTAGGTGCCCTTACAGAGGGCAAGGAGCATTTCAAAGGCAACTGAAAGAGTTCAAATGCATGCAAAAAATCTTAAGGATGAATTCTTTTAGACTTTTTGTCTAAAGGAATTCCTTCAAACAAAAGTCCAAAGGAGTTTAGAGAAGGTCGTGGGCAAGAAGCCTGAAGGAAAAGAACTTTAGGCAAAATGACACAAAGACCAGGATAATTCTTGTAGACTTTTCATCTACAGGAAAAGCTCGAAGCAAAAAACTTGTGGGAAAAGCCTGCAGAAAGACCTGACAAATTTTTACCAAGGATAGTGACGCCCTAAAAGCCATCAATTTTAAGGAGATGAACTAGCCATTGAGTATTCAATTTCAAGGTGATGGCTACATGAACATCAATTTTAAGGTAGTGAAATAGTCATTAGTTTTTAACTACTTGTGTGCAAACCATGGAAAGAGCCCAAGGAATGCAGTGACCTGTCAAAAGATTGCCCCTGAGGGCTGAAGGAGTAAAAGGAGACAAAGCAAGAAAAATACAAAGAGCCCAAAGAACAAAGAGAGAAAAGTGCCAAGTGTAGGAATAGGTAGATAGCCCAAGTGGTGAAGGGAGGCACCTATTCAAGAAGTTACTCTAGCAAGTGATACAGTGCCCATAAATTGATTATTAGGAGGCACAAATAGCTAACAGTGCAACCCATTTTTCTTCATTTCACATTAATGAGTAGACAAACCATGTAATCACCTTGAAGAAGTGGTCTTGCAAGCAGACAAATGGCATGGCTCATAATTTCTCATTGATGTTTAAAGTGGCTTGCTCTTCCCAATGACTAGAGCACAAATGGGTCATTTGTAAAAAGGGTCACCAAAAGGCCTCCGTTCCTCTATATATTATAGACTTGTCATTTGGAAAAGGATCTCTTCACATTTGTAAGGCGAAGCCCTGGCAAATTTTCACTTGAAATCAATAAATGCATTTCTACCTCTATTCTGGTTAGATATATCTATGTGTGCCTGAGTGTCAGTTTGTGTTTAGTCATTGCTTCTTAATGCTTCAACAGGTTTAACACCAACACACCTAGTGTCTATAAGGCACCATTCCCATAGGTGACAAGGAGAGATGTACTTGGAAGTGCAGAGACAGAAGAAGCTACTATACAGTGTGTCTTTCCATAACACCTTTGGTGAGTCTCTATTTTTTGTGTGTTCCATTAAAGCCTCCCTGTTAAGCTTCTGGCAACCTAGTCCTTCTACCAGTTTGAAGTGTACGTATGTGTTTTTTCTGGCTTCAAGTGTGAGTGTGAGTAGGTCAAATCATTTGGTGCATCACCTCTTTTAGAGTAGTTTTGTTTTCCTGTAATCCTTCTCCCTTTTCACCCCCCATTATATATCTATATACCTATATTAGCACTTATTAGAACAACTCAAATGCATCAAATGGAGTTATACCTTACCTAGAGACTCTCCCCTCCAGTTTCACTAGTCCCACAGGTAAGAGGGGAGTTTCCATTATTGCGTGTGGAAAGGCAGGAGCTCGGGCCCCTACCCTGGGTGCAATCCACTACGTTAACAAGTAGCATATAAATTGAGATGCATACTAAGTGGTTTGAAAATTTTACATAAAAAATCAAAATTTAAGTGTATAAACTCATAGATTGGTATAAAATATGAATATTGGCACTTCGAAGATAGCTATAATGAATCCTAAGACACCAATAAAGTTTAGTCCAAAGTAGCCAATTATTTCAAGAGTAATCATAAGAAATATTTCTCTTAATTTGGGAATTTTTGTAACCCTAACACCTTATGATGGTTATACTAACCTCAAATTATATTTATTAACTTTAAAAATGAAATTCATAGATAAAGGTGTCACCAATTATGATGTGAATAAGTGCAATCTCATAAGATCCTTAACAGGTAGAGCTCTAGAATTCATATACAAAAATAGTCCAACTGTAATGGTCTTGCAAGATGTCAAGAATAAACTGATTAGGGAGTTTAATATGCATAAATTCCCAAGCCAAACCATTCAGGGCTTTAAGGAGATTCACCAAAAATTGGGAGAATTGGTCTGGGATTATGATTGCAAATTATCAAATGTCATAAACTAGGTGAATTTTTAGTTTCAAGACACAAAAAAAGTTTTTTGGGTCATAAAATTTCTATGATCTAAGATCTAGTTGTATATCACACAAACATAGTTATATTGTAATGTTGATGCTTGATCGGTTGTGATTTGGGTTGAGTAAATAGAAGACTATGGAAAAATTCCATAGCTTAATATAAAGACATATGCTAAGATAAATGTTTTCTTGTGCAATATAGAAGAATTTCATGATATAAATAGATCCAAATTATCTATATGATACATTGAGCGTGGCAAGGAATGACATTATATTAATTATTGCCCAAAAAATAAGAGAGTTCTATGAAATCTATTATATACTACCAAGTGCTACCTTCTACAATAATGCATATAGAAACTGCACATCATGTATTGTTATTTTTTAAAATCATATAATCATGATGAAAATAACTACAAACCACTTCAATAACTTAAGGAAGACATCACCAAGAATGTCTTCACAGTATTCATGTAGTAGGTTTTAGTTGTGAAATAGGGAGTTCCAAGCCCAGATGTGGAGATGACTCAAGATATGCAGTCTACTCTTGATTAGATGCCATAATCTATGTAATATCATCCATAGGGTCTTGTATGATAGACAACATAGTCACCTTAGTATCATGTTTTATGGAAACCTCCATTCCCATAGTACCAGCAAAATTAGAATTTTACATCATCACTACAACAGTCAAGATCAAGTCCACCTTCCCCTCAGAGATAGTATGAGGCATATGATGGGAAGAAATAGTAAGGGTTAGTTCTCCTTACATACAAGGATATCAAGGAGCCTATAGATGATGATACCAATGAGGTAACCAAAATATCAAATAATATGATAGATAGGGAAGACAGCCTCTTATTTGTTACATGTGTGGTGAATATAATCATATCACATGAAATTATCCCTATAACCTATAGAGATAGACATATTATGTTCACTGTAGAGTATCAGGGTAGCACAATACAAACTATTATTTAATTATATAAAATAAAATAAAATAAAAACCATTACATAATGTAAATATGGTGAATGCATAATCAAAAGACCATGTGTATCTACAAGCTATTATTTTAAACTAGTATAGAGAGAAAGGACTTCCACCCTTGGATATGCCACAGAAGCCTTTGACCAGAAAAGTTAGATAGGACAAGTATCCACACCCTGTTAAGGAGAATATTATGATGTTTAAAGTAGTGCAGTTACTAAAGAACATATAGAATCAAAATGATTCTAAAGGAGATACTAAAATTATAGATACACAAATTTATGGATAGATTATTTACATACCATGACAATATGGAGTAGTTACATCTTTGTAATATCTAAAGTTAGTGAGCACTCTGCACAATGAGGACATATCACATAATATCTTTAACTTATTGAATAATTTTTTAGAATACACAAAAAGAGGGCAACAACAAATTTTAAGGGTAGTTTGGTACGTGAAAACAAATAAGCCATGGTATGTTGATTCCCAAATGGATATTGAACTTATCATATATGAAGTTTCAAATGTTTCTTTTTTAGCATAATTAATATTATTCCTCAATCCACATGGTATGCCATTAGATGACCTACAATAATTTATAACCTAGTTATATTGAGTCTCATATATTATCGAAGGGTAGAACCCATTAGGAGATTAGAAGATGTTGAAATTAAAAATTGATATAAGGCTATGAGGTGACTTTGAATTTATTAACATGAAGACTGATGAAATGAACTGCCTTATATTTATAGGAAAAAAGTGGGCATATGATGGTCATATGACCATAAATATAGTATTTAATCAATTGGAGGCACATTTAGGGGATAAAATCATTATCATACCCTTGAAAAAAGCTAAAATAAAATGATATATCATCCCCAAGGATCATGATTCACCATATGTCTATGGAGATAATAGTTGATTTAAGGTTAACATGGATCCAAAGCCATAAGAATGACAAACAAAATATTATACATATGTTTCATAACAAGCACAATTGATTCCATAATTGTAACATATAGATAAGTTTTCATACTGACCTGTTAAAACCATGGAGCAAGTTTTATAGTTCCACATAAAAGAGTGCAAGTATTTAATGTATGATATTTAATAAGATCATAGGTGGATTTATTATACTAAATAACTCCAACAAATATGTACTACATAGAGCCTAATCAGAATGGTATTCTATCATGGAAAGTTGTGTCTTTTTTTAGTGGTGATTCAGATGCACATATGTTAAATTGGGCATGAGGACACCATGAGGTAAGGCCAAAGAGAATGGTTTTGTAACCAAGAAACAATTACTTTAATACCTCACAATAAAGGATTTAGTGAAATTAATTTCCAAGTTGTAACACATGTTCCCAATATAGATCTTTGAGTCAGTGCATTGAAGCTTGTTGTTGCAACATGGCGTAATGAAATTACTTATATGTTTCATAATATTAGAATAATATATCACAAAATTAAGAGTAGAATAATCAGATCCACAACTATAATTGACAAAAGATGAGAATACTTTATAATCATGACTGAGTCACTTTGAGGGGGAAATCTCCATAGCAATGTAATAATAAAATAATACACAATATGATGACAATATATTTACCACTACCTCATATATATACTTTACTTAGCCATGGTTATTTCATAAATAAATCATACTAAGAACATAAATAAATGTGATAAGATAATATGAAAGGTGTGTAAGCCACTAGTCGACCACACATATCCCTAGATGTAATATAGGTTAAGGGCATAGCATGCCCCTCCCATCAAAAAAAACATTACTCTTAATGTTGAATCAAATCTAGAATATGTTGAAAGAAAGATTCATCCTTCCATGTTACATCTTCATGATTTAGAATCTTCCACTAAATGAAATACTCCTTAAGCTCTCTTATTTATATCCTTTATATGCATGTGTGAAGTATCTCCTCAAGTTACATAATGACTCTAACTTCTTCATTTAGATTAGGTAACTCTATATGAGTAGAAACTCTCTATCCAATGACCTTATTTAGGCAAGATACATGAAATATAGGATGTATGTGAGTAGATTGGGGTAGTTGCAGCTAATATTCTACATTGCCAATTTTATAAAGGTTTTGATAAGGGCCATAATACTTAGGATTAAGATTTTTATCCTTTTTTAATTCAAAAACATTTTTTTATATGTATTAAATCACATAAAGACCCATTCAATGATATCAAAATTCTTCTCAGTATGGTGTTGATCAACTTGTTGTTTTATTCTATTTAGTGTCATTGCTAAATTCTCCCTTAAACTAGCTAGTATTTCATGTTGATGTTGAATGTGTTATTCAATAGCTCAAACCTTGGGTTTTAATTTCAAATATGAAGTCATGTATGGGGGATGATAGCCATAAAATTCCACAAAGGGAGATATTTTATAAGAAATGTAGAAGGAAGTGTTATACCACTATTCTACTAGTGGCATCCAATGGACCCAATGTTCTTGTTTATCTAATGCAAAATAACAGAGATACCCTTCTAGGAATCTGTTGACAACCTTTTTTTTCCCATAAAATTAATAATTATAAGATGATATATGAGCCAACTTAGTACCCAAACATACAAATAACTCAGTCCCAAATTTATTGGTAAAGATAGGATCATGATCACTTACAATGAGTTGGGAGTTCTATGTATATTTTGAATTATATTGAGAAAAGTAGTAGCTAATATACTTGATATAAATGGTTGTGATAATGAAAAAAATTAGCATATTTTGTGAGCTTATCCACAATTACCATGATGACATTTTTACCTTCAGACTTCGACAACCCTGTACTAAAATCCATGGGAACCTCCTCCCACCACTAATTAGGGATGGATAATGGTTGATAATGGTTTGATAATATCTAATAAGGTCTACATGGAATGAAAAATGCTTGGGTTTCATTATTTTATTTTAACTTGATTCTTTACTAGCCTTTGGTCTATTGGAAATCAAGTTGAATTGCTAACCTGTAGTCTAAGTTTAATCTAAGTACTTGATTTGAATCTGACAAAAACTTTTTACGCAAGAATATTTTAAATAATGCTATGAGATTAGTTTATTTTTATTTCCTAAGGCTTAATCATGTTTTTCAACATGACTAAACCTTAGTCTAACATCCATGCTTAGTCCCTTTTATGTCCCGAGCCCCCCCTTTGGACTTTCTATTATTTGTAAGGTCCTTTTGTTATGCTTTTACCTAACGAGTTTTATATTTTGAGCATGTTTTTTGGGGATTTTATTTCAAAACCTTTTCCTAAATAAATTACCCTTTGGCATTTATGTTTCATATACTTTATCCAAGTACTTTCAGACTTTTATCTCTAGCAATTTTTCCAAAACTTATCCTTTAGCTTTTTGAAAGTTCCCTTCGAGTTTTCTAAAATAATCCTTCGAGCCCTCAAAACATACCCTTTTGGATTTTTGTGAAAGGCATATTATCCTTCAGCTCTTTTGAACATACCTTTCAGCTTTCGAAAACCTACCTTTTAGGATTTTTGAAAGTACCCTTTGAATGTTTTGTCAAAGACATCTACCCGACAGACCTATCTTTTAGGTTTTTCATCAAGGTTTCTTACTCAACTAAAGTGCCCTTCAGATTTTCTAAAGTACCTTTTGCACTTTTCACATCATATTTATTATCCAACATAAAAACCTTGAAATAATTTGAATGAAAACCTTAGGCTATGTATTTAAGCTACATCCTTTTATTTTTACAAGATCATTTTTATTGCATTCCTTACCCTAGTCCAAAGTCTTTATGTTGAGTCCCTTTTAATTCATGGGGTCCCATATATTATGTTTTGAACTTAGCTTAAGTATTTTATGCTCAAGTTCATATATATCTTCGAGCTTAACTATTCTATTTTTATATAGGATCAATGACCCACATTCAGTCAGGCAAAGTTAATCCAATGAAGTGTAGTGAACTTTGATAATTCAAAGCCCTAAGATAGTGATAGGTGTCACGAGTTCACTAAAAGGATTATAAGAAGCCAATGGTATTAAATCCTATGGATCATTATTTAATGGCATGTGATCACTCAAATAAGTGATCCAATAGTGCATGGAGCACATTAACTTTTCATTAAAGCTCTGGAGGCCCACAAGCTGCCATGTGGTGAAAAAAATTCTTGGTAGAACTAATAAAGTGCAGATCAAACTAGAGAATAATAAGTGGTAAGCTTAACAAATAGTTCCTAAGATGTATTTAAAATTGATTTTCACATTCTTGTCAATGACGTCCATGCAGATGTCATATAATAGTCATGGGTATGTCAAATTTAAGATAGCTAAGATCCTAGTGGATGAGCTTAAAATTGATAGTCCTGTGCATGTCAAAGATGTTCACACAGACATAAAATGATGGTCATGTGAATTTCAAATTTAATAAATAAAATATACTTGATAATGAATTTAAAATTTACAATCACGTGCCCATCAATGATGTTGTAAATGTCAAATGATGGTCGCATGAACATCAAATTTAATATAATAAATATCTTCGATGATGGGTTTAAAATTAACAGTCGTGCACTCATCAATAACATCCACATGGATGTTAAATGATGATTGTGTGGATGTCAAATTTAATATAGTAGAGAGCCTCAATGACATGCCTAAAATTGGTATTCATGTGCCCATCAAAGATTTTCATGCAAACATCAAATAATGGTCATAAAGATGTTAATTTTAGGAGAGTTGTTTGGATCCATTTTCAAAGTCAACAATCATATTTTTTGAAATATTGATGAACATGGGTGCCACAGTGATGCCACATAAACAAAACATGATAATTCTAAATATTACATGAACTTATAGGAGGCAAAGGTATAAATAGGCAAATTTGAAAGCATTCTAAAGCCCAAAGCTTGTTATTTGAGCCTATGACAACCATTAGGGCAATGTTAAAACCTTCAAGAATGCCCTGTTAAAGCACAAAATCCCTAGTTCACCCTTGTATTCACCATGGTTGAGTTGAGGAGAGATAAATTGCCTCTTGTGCAAGTTGTAGTAAATGCAAAGTAAGAGCTAAAGAAAATATGGGGTGGATAATATCAGGGTTATTAAAATGATCCTAACTATAAATGGGAATGGTCAATGAAGTTAGAAGAATTAGTGAGGCATCAGATAGAGTGGATAAATTTCATAAAAGTGTAGCAGATCAAATGAAGGAGTTATTCATAAAACTATTATTGACCTTGTGCCAATTAAAAAGCAGCATCAATGAATAATGAGGACCCTATAGTAATAACTCATAACTTCAACAACATAAGGGTCCTAAAGATCAATGAAATAAGAATATTCTTTTTATAACTAACTTTGTATAATATTTTGAAATAGGACATTATTTTGTATAAATATGTGTAATTTGTAAGAGCACATTATCTATAAAACAGTCTATTAAAAAGAAAAGGTCATTTGTTCTAGAATGCAATAGAAAGGATACCCATCTTATACATTTATACAAATGTAATTGAATAAGATTTACTGACATGTTGCCTTCTATTTTATAAAAGGAATATTATCAATTATCAAGAAACACGGGAGTTATTAGATCAATACTACTTTGTAAACAAGGAGCAATCAATATAAGCAAAGAATTCTGCAAAGATTATCCAGTATTTTCTTGTGGTCATTATTATCATGGCTTCTTTCTCACTTGTTCATTTTGATTTCTAGATTTGAATGGTTCTTATGAATTTTTAGTATGTACATCTGATTACAAAGTTGTTAACTTGTGCCAATGTTACGTTGATTGAAAGTCCTCAGGTTCATTTTGTTTTCTTACTCTTCTTGCACTTGGGCTAATTTTTTTTGCTTGCAGGGGTAAATATTTAAAAATAACTAGGTTCTTATTTGCATTATTCCATCTTCCTTAGGATTTTTCCTAATGTGTGATGTGATTTGGGATAAATTTTTTCACTTCACATGTTGGTTTTAAGTGAATGTCTAGATTAAATTTGAACTTTGTTATAATTTTTCGAATGAAGATCAGTAATATTTATTTTTATCCTACTCTTCCTTTTGCGTCTTTTTTAACTAGATCACCTTAGTTTAATTTTCATTATAAATATTCATCTTACATTAGTTCTTGATAATAATTTACTATTCTTAGAATAGATGCTTCATACTTTGCATAGATCTAATATTTGTTCATGGTGGCTCCCAACCACCAAACTAAAATAAATATTATGAAATAGTTCACTTGTTTTGCCTCTATTTCACTAATAGATAATAGGATTATCACAACCTACACCTTATGTACTAAATTCTCTAAAATTTAAAATGAGAAGTGTTTTCTAAACACTCTAGTCACCTATGGTACATATTTAGGTATCAACATGAGGAGCTTCATTAGCACTAGAAGGAAGGCCTTTAGCTAGATATTTATAAATTTATAGAATCTTTGCTAATTTGGGCATGTTTTGATCAAAGATTAGTGTATTCTTTGCATATTTGAATGATCATTTACTCAATTATGTAAATATTATTGATCTTTATGGTTTTAGACTAGTCTTTGAGATTCCTTCAACCAAATATAGATATTGTTTGAAGATATATGCATATATATGTAAAGGTAGTTCATACTTTGTGTATTCCCAGCATTTAAGGTTAGTAGCGGCAATTTTGTACAAAAAATTGATTGGTTATTTATAAATTTGAGTTTGTTTGAGCTTATACGTGTAAATATCCCTCTCATTCATCAGTCTAGATGTATCTTTGAACTTATTTAGTTAAATATAGACGTGATTTACATGTATTTATGTAAAATTAGCTTAATGTGCAAAATTAATCATTGTATTTTGCAAAGATCAATTTGATGCATCATATTTTAAATAGGTTTCAAGGTCACAAGCTAGAATTCCTAAAGACAAGGCTTAGGTGAGCAAAATTTTCAAAGTCTCAAACACTTCACCAGTTCTAGGTACTCATGCATTCAAGGTATGGTTTGGATAGGTGATTCATCAATCAATGTGTCAGGTATAACACATGATCTTCCTCAAAACCCTGAAAGGTATTTGCCTTCTTTTAGTCCTAATAATGTTTTCACTATTGAAGAATGTATTAATTCATTCAAGGATGCTTTGAGATTATTGAATGTATTTCATGAAGATGTAGCATGTAGATTGTTTACATTCACTTTTAGAGATGTTCTATATGATTGGTTTCTCAACCTTCCATAAAAGTACATTACCAGTTATGATGACTTTAATAATATTTTCATTGATCAATTTGATAAAATTATTAGTCTCTATATCTTATATCATTAATTCACCATAATTAAAAGGAATGTTAATGAAATCATTAGATCCTTTAATGCTCGGTTCCAAAAAATGTTCAGTACAACCATAGCCCCTTATAGACCTAATGAGGCTTTATCCTTAGAAATTTATAAGTATGATATAGATCTTATGACCTTTGTATTCTTGAAAAGGTCTCTTTTAGTCATAAATATATTGATTGGGGCCTACTCTGAAGCCATGATCAATAATGACCAAATGTAGCCCCAAGGTTAGATGAGGTATTTCATACCTAATCAGCCCATCATGAATGTCATTCCTAGTATACCTTCTTTAACACTAGTTCAAAACCATTTTCCCTTGAGTCATACAAATCCTGGCCAAAACCTAAGATTCCTAGATAGCATTGGTAGTGGAATTCATTCATAAAATCATAGAACTCTAGTGCCCACAGATAATAGTAATGCTCCAATTCATGAGCCTGAGACACCAAAAAATTTAAATGAATCAATATTATAAATGGTCCAAAAATTGAGCACTGACTTTCTTCAATTGCAAAAAAAAATAAGAAATATAGGAGAGGGATCTAACATAAACTATGCTTTTCAAAGGTTAAATAGGCCTCCAAATAGGTTTCATGATAAAAACAATAATGGATCATCTACAAGCATGCAAATAATTTTTTGTGACATAGATTTGGATGATCATTGTAATATTTTTGAAACCTCTAAAATTATGTTGAACCAAGATAATATTATAGGGACATATGGCTTTACAAGTAAGTCTCAAGGTTTCATGATAGAGGCTTTTGATTTTCCATTTGAAGAGGAAAGTGAACTTGAAAATACTCTGGAAGAAGGAACAACTCTTCAAGATGAGCATCCCTGTGAACAAGATCAGATACAAGATGACCTCTATTCATAAGATAGCTATGAGGACACTTCATGTGAAGTCGCCAATGAAGTAGAGGATACTACTAAAAATGATGACCATGGGTAGTAATTACACTAAGATTTCTTGAAGGAAATTGAGGTGTTCCAAGAAGGCAATGATGTCCTATAAATCCCAAAACTAGATGAGTTTGAACTCAATTAGGTAGAATAACTTCCTTTCTTCACCAAAGATAAAGATGAAGTGGGTAAAATAGATCAAGATTTGTCATATGACTTCATCAAAAGGTCAAAAATATGGGACCAACATGCTTCTAATGATAATATTCTAGATGAGTATCATTTAGTTGATCAACACGAAGAAACTTTTTGGGATGAATTGGAAGATTTTTGTGCAAATATTGGTAGTTTATTTCCACCTTAGAAAGAACTCAATAAAAACATCAGTCTAAGGATGTTAGTTGAGCTACCATTATTGAGTGAAGATGTTTTAAGCCACTATCTATCTATGGATGAAGTAGAACTAGGACTTCTACTTCAAAGTAAAAGAATCTAGGAGGAAGATGATTGGGTTATAAACTCATATCTTCAATCCATAAATTGGATAATGGAGGTGAGAAGTCTAGCTATATTAGCTAGAAAACATAAGTGTACAAGTGATCCCATCTACAAGGAGATACCATTGAATGGAAGTAACCATGATTCAAGGTCTAGTAGTAGACTAAATAATTTTCCATTTGATCTGGGAGGTAAGTACTTTATGTAGTTAGTGTAGGGCCTAGTTTAGTTTTTTTCTTATTCTTTGTGTCTTATTTTTCTCCTTCCTATCCCTTGTTTGTATATAGTTTCTATTTATATTTGTTTTTTTCTCTTGCTTTTTTCATTTTTTTTAAACAAGTCCTTTTGGATAGCCCTTAGCTCGAGTTTCATCTAACTTCTCAAGATCTTCATAGTTTAATGATGTAGGTATGACTTCTCAACATTGGTTGATCATGGATTGTTGAAATATGATCTTGATGTTGTATATCAGAGAAGCTAGCAAAGACTGATGGATAAGTTAATTATTTCATAATATTTTTAAACATTGTTTGATCTAAACTTGGTTTAAAGAAGGATTGAATATGTGGAATGAAATTTTGAATCATTAGGACACAGTCATGTTTACACTTAATAAACATTATTGCCTAGGACAAAGGTTACAACCATAGGTGATTGTCTAAGGATAAAACATTTGACTAAATTTCTAAACCTGGATAAGCTAGCTCCCAACCTTTACTAAAAAGACAAAATGATCTAAATATAAAAAAATAAGAGTTTATTGCAAAATCAAAAGCTTTCAAAGCAAAGGTGATTCTAGTAACCTCCACTCAAGTTATGAATGCCTAGTTAGTAGTGAATTAAGGCCTTAAGCAGAGCTAAAGGCATCTCTATTAGGGTTATGGATGCATGGCTAGTAGTAGAGAAATACCTAAGCCTTCCTTGAGCTAAAGCATGATTCTTAATGAATATCCAAATATATTGAAAGTCAATGTTAATGATTAAAGTCATAAATTTGAAAGTTTTTTTCTAAATCTTTGGTAATCAGTAAGTGGAATCAAAGCACACACACAGCATGGATAGGTTTTGATGTCTAACCCAAATTTTTTATGTGCAAGACTTCTTTTAACCATGAATTTATCTAAATAATGGTGAATGATTAAGTAGAATAACTAAATTATTAATTTAAACTAGAGTCTCTAAATCCTAACATATTACTATGTTTCCCCTAGAAGTTCCTATTTGTTCAGGTCAACATACCCCCATTTCTAAAAAATAGGGACCCATGGGTCAAATTATAAAAATTTGTACCTTGAAATTGAATATTCACTTGATCAAAGTGTTATTAGCATGATTGCACATTATTTTTATCTGGAGATCATTTACACCTTGGTCTGGATCACTTATTTGTTCATAGTTCTAGTTTAATCTTATCTAATTGATAACTTTGGATCTTTGTGTCCCTTAGATTAACATCCATGCTTTGTCCCTTTTATGTCCTGAACCCCCCTTTTGGTCTTTTTATTATTTATAAGGTCCTTTTGTTATGTTTCTACCTATCGGGTTTTATATTTTGGTCATGTCTTTTTAGGTTTTTCCTTCAAAACTTTATCCTGAATAAATTACCCTTCAAGGTTTATGTTTTAGATACTTTGTCCAAGTGCTTTCAAACTTTTATCCTAAGCAATTTTGCTGAAACTTATCCTTTAGATTTTTAAAAGTGCCCTTCAAGTTTTCTAAAATGATCTTTTGAGCACTTGAAACATACCCTTCGAGTTGTTTATGAAAGGCCAATTATCCTTTGGCTCTTTTTAATATACATTTGGGCTTTCCAAAACCTACCTTTTAAGAATTTTTAAATTACCCTTCAAAACTTTTGTCAAAGACCTCTGTCGTATAGACCTGTCTTTCAAGTTTTTTTCCAAGGCTTCTTAACTGACTACAGTGCCCTTTGCATTTTCTAAAGTTCCCTTCAGACTTTTAACATCCTATATTTTGTTTGATCAAAAAATCCCAAAATAATTTGAATGAAAACATTAGGCTATGCCTTTAATTTATGTTCTTTTATTTTTACAGGGTCCTTTTTATTATGTTACTAACCCTAGTCCAAAGTCTTTATGTTGAGTCCCTTTTAATTCATGGGGTCCTATATATTATGTTTTGAACTTAGCTTAAGTATTTTATCCTAAATTTATTCATATATCTTCAAACTTAAATATTGCGTTTGTCTATAGTATCAATGGTCCACATTTAATGAGGCAAAGTTAATCCAACAGAGCATAGTGAACTTTGACAATTCAAAACCCCAAGACAATGATAGGTGTCACAAGTTCACTAAAAGAATTAATATCAGCCAATGGTGGTAAATCCCATAGATCATTATTGAATGGAATACGCTCACTTAGATAAGTGATCTAATAGTGCATTAAGCACATTGCCTTTCCATCAAAGCTTTGAAGGCCTATGGGACCACCACGTGGTGAAAAGACGTTTATTGGCAAAATTGCTAGAGTGTAGAGGGAACTAGAGAATGATAAGTGGTAAGTCCAACAAAGTTCTTAAGACATTTTTAAAATTAACAATCATGCAACCATCAATGATATTCATGTGGATGAAAATTGATGATCGCATGGATGTCAACTTTAAGATAGCAAATATCCTAGTGGATGTGTTTAAAATTGATGATTGTGCACCCATCAAATATACTCATGTGGACATCAAATGATGGTCATATAGATGTCAAATTTAATATAGCAAAGAGCCTTGATTACACATTTAAAATTGATGGTCATGCACCCATCAATGATGTCCATGAAAACATCAAATTTAATACAGTAAAGAGCCTCGATGATAGGTCCAAAATTGATGGTCTCCCTCCCATCAATGACATCCACATAGATGTTAAATGATGGTCACACTAACGTCAAATAATGGTCATGTGGATGTCAAATTTAATATAGTAAAGAGCCTCGATGATGTGCGTAAAATCGATGATCATGTGCTCATCAAAGACATTCATATAGTTATCAAATGACAGTCACAAAGATGTCAATTTTAGGACAACTACTTAGATCCATTTTCAAAGGAAATGATTATATTTTTTGAAATAGTGATGAGCATGGGAACCATGGTGATGTCACACAAGTAAATCTTGATAAGTCTAAAGATATTGTGGACATGTGGGAGGTAAGGGTATAAAAAGGCAAATCTAAAAGCATTTTAAAAAATGAAGCTTATGATTTGAGCCTGCAAAAGCCATTAAGGCACTATTCAAACCTTTAGGAATGCATGGTAAAGCATAAAATCCCTAGTTTGGCCTTGTATTTTCCATGGTTGAGTAAAAGAGAGATAAATTGCCTCCTATGCAAGTTGAAAGAAATGTAAATCAAGAGCCAAATAAATATAGGGTGTACAATAGTAAGGTTATGAATATGATCCTAACTAGAAAAGGGAATAGTCAATGAAGTTGAAAGAATCAGAGAGGCATCAGATAGAGTGGATAAAGTTCACAAGTGTATCAGATCAAATGAAGGAGATTTTCTTAAAGCTAATTATTGACCTTTTGCCAATTGAAAAGTAGCATCAATGAACAATGGGGACCCTACAACAGTAACTTGGAACTTTAATAGCATAAGGGTTCTAAAGATCAATAAAATAAGAATATTCCTTTTATAACCAAATTTGTATAATATTTTGAAATAGGATATTCTTTTTTATATACATGCAATTTGTAAGATCACATTGTTTATAAACTATCCTATTAAAAGGAATAGGTCATTTATTCTAGAATACATTAGAAAGGACACCTATCTTATACAATTGTACAAATGTAATTAGATGAGCCTGACTGACATGATTCCTTATATCTTATAAAATGAGCATTATCAATTATCAAGAAAGGGGGGAGTTTTTAGATCCAAATTACTTTATAAATTATGAGCAATAAATATAAAGAATTTTGTAAAGATTGTCTAGTATTTGCTTATGTTCATTGTTATCATGGTTTCTCTCTCACTTATTTGTTCTAATTTCTACATTTGAATGGTTCTTATGAATTATTTGTGTGTACATCTAGTTTTAGAGTTGTTAACTTGTGCCAGTGATAGGTTAACTAAAAGTTCTTAGATTCATTTTACTTTCTTACTCTTTTTGCATTTGGGCTAATGTTGTTTGCTTGTAGGGGCAAATATTTAAAGTAAACCAGGTTCTTATTTACATTATTTTCACCTTCCTTAGGATTTTTTCTAATGTGTGATGTGGTTTGGGCTAAGTTGTTTCTTTTTTCTTCTTTTTTAACTAGATCACCTTAGTTTAATTTAAATTTTAAATATCCACCTTAGATTAGTTTTTTATCATAATTCATTGTTCTTAGCATAGATGTTTCATACTTTGCATAGATCTACTATTTGGCCATGGTGGCTCCAAATCACTAAACTAATATAAATATTGTGAAACAGTCCACTTGCTCTTCCTCTATTCCACTAATAGATAACAAGATTATCACAACCTATAATTCATACCCTAAATTATTTGAATTCTAAAATGAAAAGTGTTTACTAAACACTTTGGGTACCTGTAGTACACATTTAGACATCAACACCCTCTTAGTAGGTATTATGAGTTCATAATTTGAAAAAATTTAAGAATGTAGAAGTAATGAGGGCCATAAACTTTAAGAGTGGGGTCAAGAAGGTTGAAAGCCCATAAAAGGTAACCTCTTGGTTATGTCAATCTATTAAAAACTTGTAAAGAATGGTAGATTGGTATTCTACTTAATTAAAAACCCAAAAGGGTGGCTAAGTAGTGCATAAGATGTGAAAATAAATAAACATGACTTCAATCAATAACTACAAGCATTACTTTTAGACCAACCCTTTAGTGTAATGTAAGCAATGTGACCAACTCCAAACTTTAGCACACTTCTTACAGCTTTATCTCGAGATGAGACAACTGTATAAGTCTAGGGAAGTGTTTTTAGTAGAATTAAAAGTGTAAAATAGCATAATTTATATAAATGGTAAGTGTGTAATGGATAGTATTTTGTGTAATGTATAACCTTCTTTATTTATATCAACACATGGTTGTATATTAAAGGACTATAAGAAGGTGAAAAGACTTCATTAGGATAGAAATGAAAGGTTAGGATTGTAAATCAATTGATCATCCTTGAAACTCTATAAATATAATGAAATTATAGAGGAAATGAGTTTTGAATTATGAAATACTAATACAGAGATTTGTTGATGGCTTTGTTGAATGTCTTATGTGTGCATTTGTCACATGATCCATTTAAATATATTTGTAAATACAACAATAATGGATGTTTTTTATGTTATAAACTATTTTTCCATGAATATTCAAAAATTATGAACATAATAAATGAGCCAAATTTCCATATCCCTTTATGAGCATCTAAATATGTAACTAAATTTGTACAAACAAACTTAGCATGTTTTGATTGTAAATTCTAGGAACCTCTGCTAACAAGTAAAAAGGCAATTTTGATATGTTATGGTTGATTTAAAAGTCTCAATTTAATGGGTTTTAGAAGATTTTTAGTGTTTATTTCTCATCTCATCAACAAGTGGAGATCACTCTCATCCTTAATGACTTGCATTCTACATTTATGATGGGGATGCACAACTTATTAAACTAAATGAAGCAAATGAGATACAAACATTGAAGCACAAGATTTCAAAAGCATTAACCTTTATGTGAACCTCACTTGATGATGAGTTTTTTTATCACAACATTATTACAACATTGAAATATTGTTATGACTCTCACTCTGAATTGGAGATCATAAAATTATAGTTTAAATTATTACATTTTATGTAGAAGACCAATGATGTCATGAATTTTGATTCAAAAATATAAGTTATCAAACATTATGATGATGTTGTTAGCTTAAATATTTATGTATCCATGACCATCTTCATAAAATATCTTCTCCCTACATACTCAACTTACTTGGAGTCTTGCAAGCAAGTAATTTGTTAAAGACTCACTTTTGATCAACTAGCTGAGAATATGACCAAGAGAGAAAAAGCCTTTGGAAGAAATACTAAGTCCATAGGAGAAAGCATATGTTATGTTAATCAAAAGAGTAATTATTCCAAGAATAATGGAACTGATAAAGGGAAAGGGATAAATAATGGGTGAAGTGGAAAATCTGACAAAAATAATAGCCAACATCAGAAAAAGTAAAATGATAGAAAATATTTATTTTATGAATATTTTGAAATAAAATGGAGTCATGAGACTCATGAATGCCAACATGGGAAAAGATAGTATCTTGTGTAGAACAAAAAGAATAAAAAGAATAAAATAAAATATTATAACTAGACTTGGCTCAATTTTTAAGTGAATGTGTTTTTTATATCTTAGATGAAGTAAAAAATGTCTCAATGAATTCAACCTAGGATAATGCTTGGGTCCTAGACATTGGTGCCATACAACATGTCTTTCCAAAAGAGACTTATTTGAGGAGTTTCATGAATAAAGTTATGGTCCAATATATTTGGTAGATAAATTTGGTCTACAAACTTAAATCAAAGTTTTGATTCAAATCAAGTCACTAGGGCTTCTAAATTTCATTCTCTACAATGTCCTATACCATCCTCAATTGAAAAGAAACTTATTTTTTCCATCATGCATTCAATAAAAAAGCCACTCCATTCTGCTAGATGATGGAAAGGTGGTCACAATAAAACTTGATAATACAATTATTCTAACTGGATATGAGGAAGGTAAACTATTAAAACTCAAGGGTGAGCACTAAGTTCTAATAAATTTTGCTCATCTTATTAAAGAAGGGATGATATCAAGTCTTCTTTAGCATGCCATATTTTGGCATACTCACTATGACAGCATTCGAACAATGTAAAATAATATTGTTATAGGCTTGCCAACACTGCCTAAAAATATTTAAAAGTGTGAAGGTTTCATATTAGCTAAACATGAAATGGAACCATTTCAAAGGTTAGAATGGAAATTCAATAGGAAATTATACTTGGTTCACTTTGATTTGTGTTCTATGTCAATCTTTTTTACTAGTAGTTATAAGTCTTTCATGTTAAATAAAAATTCTTAGAATGACTTGGATCTACTTTTTAAATAAAACATCATAAGCCTTTAAAAATTTTCAAAGGTTTTAAATAATGGTTGAAAATATAAATTAATCCCACATTGGGAGACTCAAGACTAATAATGGTGGTGAAATCACATCAAAGTTATTTGAATCCTATCTCAACCAAAATGAGATTGAGCATCATCTTACATTCCTAAACAAAATGGTTTAGTTGAGCGGATGACCAAATTTATATTGAACATGGTTCAAGTAATGTTTTATTTCAAAGAGGTAAATCTAAATTTTTGGGCCAAAGTAGCTCAAACAACAATGCATCTCCACAATAGGTCACCATTAGTATCCCTTTAAATGAAGACTCCATATGAAGTCTAGTTTGGTCATCTCCCTTCAGTGTGACATCTTTAAGTTTTTAGATCCACTTTCCACACATTGATTCCCAAAGAGAAAAGGAATAAATTAGACTATGAGAATTGTAAATGCATCCTTATGGAATACTCAAGATGTTCAAATGCATACAAACCATATGATGAGAATAACAAGAAATTAATTATTGTAAGAAATGTTTTTTTAAAACTATAAAGGACATAACAAGAATTAGTTGATAATTAAATCAACTTTAGAAATATGTTAAATTTCATGTTTTCAAGGACATTTATGTGAAGGTTAGAAATAATGAAGGGGGAACCTATAATTGGAAAACATATGAATCTATATTAACTCATGTAATTAAAATGACACTCCCCATGTGGAAGAATTTGAAACTTCATTAGAACTTTCTCTGATGTCAAAAAATGAATAAAATGAAGAATTAATGATTCTGCAAGATACTCAAAAATAGATACCATATTGTGTTGGATAGACATTAAAATATGTCATACCTAATGAGGTTGTAAAAATAGTCATTTAAAGTGCACATACAGTCACATAATACTCAGACAAGTTCCTAGATGAGATTCAAGATAAGATAGAAAATCTTACCTTAGAAGATCCTCCAGAAGAAGAAGTCAATGTTGATTTGACCTTGAACGTACTTCCTTTAGACAAACTGAAAAGGTTAATGGATAAATAAAAGTGATGAAGAGTGAGTATGATGGATTGGTCAAAATGGAAATTGGGAGTTGGTTGGTCCTCCAAATCAGTTGTAAGCCCATTGTTTATAAGTGTCTCTTTTAAAATAAATACAAAATATATGGGTCACTTGACAAACACAATGTAAGGCTTGTCACAAAGGAATTTCCTCAAAAATTAGGGATAGATCAATGAAATGTTTGCACCCATAGAAAAATGGACTACCATTTGAACTTTGTTGGCTTTGGAAACAAAAAAAGGATGTAAATTTCATCAAATAGACATAAAAATTACATTGTTTAATGGTGATCTCAAAGAGACTGTACATGACTCAGCAAGAAATTTTTACAATGAATGTCCAAGAGCACAAAGTGTGTAAAGTAAAAAAATTGTTGTATAGTTTGAAACAAACCCCAAATTCATGGTATAAAAAACTCACTGAGCACCTCTTAAACATGAATTTAAAACTTTTTGAGTTTAAAGATGCAACTCTTTTTGTCAAAATAGTTTCATTTCTTATGGTGTATGTAGATGATATGTTCATCATAGGAAATAATGAGAGATACACTACAAAAATCAAATCACAGTTGATGAAAGACTTTGAAATGATAGAACTAGGTTATCTCTATTACTATCTGGCAATTGAAATGATTCAAAAATCAAAGTATATCTTCATCACTCAACAAGAATATATCAGTAAAATTTTAAGCACATTTGAAATGATAGATTATAACCCCATTATACACCTATAAAACAAACTCTAAAATTGACATCAAAAGATATCGTAGATTTATTAGATGCCACTAAATATAGACAGTACATTGGAAGTCTGATCTTTATGATCACAACTATAGACATCTAATTCTAGCTACAATTAGCTTCTGACTAGACTTTGGACTAATTCCTACCAACCATTATAAATTAATCTTAGGAATCACTGAACATCTCAAATTTATTCATGAATCATTCATCAAAGCTTAGAATCATGTTGAGGCATCTCCATTTGGGATACTAGCCTATATGTAATATAACCTCTCACATATTAATCCCTAGTCACCTTACGACATAAAAACTATCAATTTGACCTATGAATCTATTAAATGGGGCACTTAATTAAATCTTAAAAGAGAAAAAAAATACTAATCAAAATGAATCATCTAATTAAATAAGATTAAATGCTTAGTTGAATTATCTATGTATAATTAATGAATATCTAAAAATAGAAATTTCAAAAATCAAAATATCAAGCCTTTTCATCATTGCTTTTATCAGTTTTCATACTCTTCCAAAATATCTCAAAATATCTAATTTATGATCCATGCCTAATAATGACAAATTTTACCTCAAGTGGAGTTAGCCTCTACTCACCTAGGGTTCATTTGAACCCATTCTATGTTTAAACTCAATCTTAACACACTTTGGTGAGAATTAACTTTTGAGGTTATAAATACAAGGCTATGCCTATTGATTTCTAAGCTATTTTGGTGAAAATTTATTATGCATAAATATATTCAACAAGATCTCTTGATGTAGTGTTTTAATGCCTAAATTCAATGCAAGTAGTGTTACCATGCTCAAATCTTAAGCAAAGCAATCAAAGCCAAGGTGCCAAGAAAAGGTGAAGCTAACAAAGCTCCATTGATTATGATTTCTTGATGTACAAGCTAAGCAATCCATTTTAAAAATCTATTTAGAGCTATAATACAAGTAAAATAAGGTTTTATTTTATTTTTTAGTTGTGTTTCATACGCATGTTTGTAACCTACGCTCTCCCTAGTGTCTACGTTAGAGGTGTTAGGATTTTAGTGTGTTTATTTGAGTTTTATTTATTAGACTAACACAAGAATAACCTCCCCTCTATATATTCATTGTGCACATGTTGACACACCCAATGGGACCTTCACCCCATAAATTTTCTCTCAAGGCCTTTTAAGACACCCTCCTAACAATTTTTATGTCAAAATCTAAACTTGTTGATCAAAATAGGTGAAAATTGAAGGTTCAAGAATGTTTTTCTAGAAATCATGAAGTTGTTCTATGCAGATGTGTTTTCACTCTCTAGAATCATAATATTGTTACTTTCACATTCATGATTTTGTCATATTTTTCATGATATTATTGTAACTATTGCATTTTTGCTTCTAACCATCAAGGTTTTTGCTAACTATTTATTCTTGTAGGGAAATTCACAATATTGTAATATTATGACTTTGTATTCATAGTATTGTGTTAAAAATAATGATATTGCAATATTTTGACTTCATAATTCATGTTATCATCATAATTTATATGGTTTTGTGTTAACTTTCATGATATTATGCTTAATTATTATAGTTTGATGCTAACTATCTAGTTTTGTAGGTTGAGTTGTGGTATTGCATGTAGAGTAGCAATTTTGTCATTATTTTAGAGATATTGCATTAATATTAGTGATTTTAAGCCTAATACTTTGTTTTATAAAAAATTTGAAGTATTTTTCTAATTATTACAGTTTTATAGGAAAAATCATGGTATTACTCTATGTTTCTATGGTTTTTCACTCTGTGTAAAATTTTGGAAACCCAAGAATAAGAATTTAAAATTCATTAGTTTACTTATATTTTGATTCTAAGCATAAAGACCTCCTAACATATTTTACAAGACCCAAAGGCCAATAGGAATACACAAACATCATAAGTTGCAAATTTCACATTTCAAATTAGTGTTTTAAAAATCATTTTTTGCTTAAGTCATTTTCATTTTTCAAAGTTTTCAACACAAATACCAAGGGGATCAAACTTCATCATCTTGACGCAGTGGATTGCACCTGTGGGTAGGAGACCGAGCTCTTGCCTTTCCACACGCAACAATGGAAACTCACTTCTCACCTGTGGGACCGGCGAAGCTGGAGGAGAGAGTCTCTAGATAAGGGCTAGCTCCCTTTGATGCATCATGTTCACTCTAGTAAGTGTGAACACACACACACACACACACACACACACACACACACACACACACACACACACACACATATATAAAAGGGGGGATGAAAAGGGAGAAAGATTGTAGGTAACAAACCTACTCTAAAAGAGGTGATACACCAAAATAAAGTTGACCTTCTCACATTCACACTTAAATCAGACAAACACACATACACTTCAGACTTGGCAGAAGGACCAGGCTGAAAGAAACATGGCAGGGAGGCTTTGATGGATAATACAAAAAATAGAGATCACCAAAGGTACTATGAAATGCACACTTATGTAGTAATTTCTTCTATTTCTGCACTTCCAAATACAACTCTCCTTGTCAGCTGCAAAAATGGCACCTTGTAGACAACAGGTATGTTGGTTTCAAACCTGTGAAAGCATCAAGAAATAATGAATAAACACAAACTAACACTTGATACATACTCAAAAATATCTAACCAAGATAGAGGTAAAAATGCATTTATTGATTCAGGTGAAATTTTGCCAGGGCTACGCCTTACAATTGTGGAAGATCCTTCTCAAATGACAAGTCTCCAATATATAGAAGAAGAAAGGAGGCCTTTTGGCACCCCTTTTACAAGTGGCACATGTGCCTTCAAACATTGGGAAGAGCAAGCCACTCAAAACATCAATGAGTTGCACCATTTGTCTGCTTATAAGGCCACTTCTTCAAGGTGATTACACAGTTTGTCTACTCATAAATGTGAAATGAAGAAAATCGATTGCACAACTAGCTGTCCTTATCTAGAGACTCTCCCCTCCAGCTTCGCCAGTCCCACAGGCGAGAGGGGAGTTTCCGTAGTTGCGAAGAGAAGGCAGGAGCTTGGCCTCCTGCCAAGGGTGTAATCTCTTGCGTCAACACATCACATACTTCATTTTTCATATCATAAAAATAAACTCTCATATTATTTAAATACTCATAAGATTTTTATTCTTATGCTTATTTTTTAAAAGTGTTTGTTTAGCAAAATAAGTGATGCATGTATGCTCTCCCCCATCCCTCTTAGGGAACTCAGATGACTAAAAATGCTCACTCTTTACCTTTGTTGATTTAATCTAAAATCATAGAATAAAGTCATTAAGGCCATCCCCAAAATCCATATGATTTTAGTTACCCTAAAATAACCTTAAATTCCTTTCACTTGTCTTTATTTCATGCATTTTAGCTTGTGGGTGGGAGTTCATCACCTCCTCACAAGTTTTCTAGGGAAGCGTTGACCCAAGAATTCATCTCCTAACATCATTTCAACTCCACTCCATGGTGGGGTATATGAATTGAGGGTGACCTACTAGGATTATTAGTTTGAGTAGTTAAAACAAGCTCCATTAGTGGTACTCAATCTCATAACATAGGGGCAACTCGAACATCACACTACACTGAGTAATTAAATGACGTATTGGCTGTGAAAAGGACAAGACCTTTTCACAACAAGCTAGTTAACGTGGATATAAATGATGTGATTATTCCCTAGTGTTTGCCACATATATGGGACCATCTAGAAATGAATTTAAAAAGATACTTTAGATAACCCCAATTGACATGGACATATTTTTGATGTAGGGCAAGTAGCCCAAAGTTATATGTCATAGTACAAACTCTTGAGAGAAGAGGGGGCTTAAAAACATTAATTTTCATGTGCTTTTACTTTTTTGATTAATAACTTAAAATCCTCTCAAGATTAAGTATATAGATATATTTCGATAGTACAATGCAACCTTGTCATGTTTAATATTTAGGATGTTACACTTAAGTATTTTTTTCATTTTATCTTTTTTACTTACATGAACTTCTATCAAAATTATTTGTTTATCATACCACGTCTAAAAATAAGTCTTGTTTATACATCACTCCTTTATTTGAAGAGGTGTTATTCCATCCATTTTACATCATACCTTTGCCTTAATATTTTTTCAAAACCTTTATGTGTGTGTCACTTGATTAAAAAGGGTGTCATTACGTTGCCCAATTCATTTCAAATATTGTGCCTTTGAGTCTTGAAAAAAATATTTTGTCATATCTTTAGAGCATGATAACCTCATTACACTACTCAAACCATTTCAAATAATTTTTGCCTTGTTTCCAAAATTACAATCTCGAAACCACATGTGCCCTTTGGATCTATACCTAATATCGTCATGGCATTCATTCTTATCTAGCTTGTTGTTTATTTCAAAGAAGTCTAATCTCTCAAAGTGAGTTATTAATTAGCTTTGATAATTTAAGATCCAAAAATTAATGTATTTCTACCTATTCCTCATGTAATTTTATCCTATACATCGATCTTTCACTTTTGGGTTATGTAACTTAGGTTAATTCCCTACTTGATTTAAAGACTATTTTTCTGCATAGAATTTGGGGAATTAGTCTATTTTCCTTATGCCTAATATTCCATACATTTTCCAATTGATCAAGTTTGTATTCAAAATATGAATTCCTATTTTGTGCCAAAGTGTTTCAAATTTTTTATATTAACTCTTTTTTCTTTTAGACCTCATTTTTTTAAAGTCTAGTTTTTGTGCCTTTTCCAAAAGACCTAGCAATACTTGTTTTGAGCCTAGCTTTTATGCCTTGTTTTCCAAAATACCTAATAACTTTTGTTTATTTATACCTATATTAGACTTATTTAAAACACTTTATACCTAATTTTGGCATCTTGGTCGTTATTTATCCACTTGACCATTTTTTTAGACATTTGGCATTAGACATTTGATGTTAGACTATTTTAGACCAAGGTTTAACATAGACATTTTTGGAGATACAACTCAATTATTTAGACCAAGATTGGACCATTTGTCTTATGGACATTGTTTTTAAGAGTTTGTATAATTCTAGGCCTATTTTTTTAAACATTCACCATTAAGTTGGATATGTCTCATTACACTCATAGTGGAGCCATGTATAATCCAGGTTATGATAATATGGTCGCACAAGATGACTTTGTTCAAAACCCCTATGGTGACAATGTAGTTTGTGAGATGGATCCTTATCCTCTTTATGATACTCAATCTAGGGAATAAAGTCAAGATCCTTTAGCCCATTATTTGGTTATTATGCCTCTATACTTGAAGCAAGACCAAGACTAAACCATATAATACCTAGGTAGTGTACCATCAGTTATAGAATAAGTTCAACAATAATCATATTACATTACTATGACATAAATGTATGACCCTTATTTGTTTGATCATCACTTTATTGAAAACAAGGATGAAGTTTTAGTCATAACCACAAGGGTTGGGGCCATGTTTCCAGCAGACTTCCTCCATGAAAATTTACCTAGTCTAGTTAAAGTGCCTTTCAACATATATTATAATAAAACCATTGAACAAAACTCTACTATCAATCATCAATCATTCATGTTGATGTCATATCAAGAACCATGTATGTTTTTCATAGGAAAAGGCCTCATGGAGGACCATTTTATATAAATGTAGATAGCATATCAAACTTATTTGAACTTAACACATAATTTCAATAAGATGACCATGTCAAATGATCCTTTCATTGAGTTAGCTCCTTCAAAAGGGGTATTAATCAAATTAATAGATTAGTACAATTAGGGTATAGACCTATTTACATAAAGAATTTTAGCTAGTGACATGTTCAATGCCCCAACTATTGAAAAAGTATCTACTACTTCTATGTAAAATAATGTGCCAAACACAATGGATAACACGCAAGTGTCATCTAATCTAGTCCAAAGTGGTTTAACTATGCCAACAACTAATCTAAAATAAGTGCCTTTAGTTAACACCACGAGTGGTTTACAACTGCAAGGGTAAGGAAATCCTATGCCTCAACCATAGCAAGCTACCTCTAATCCTCAACTAGCTACTTCTTCAAGCATGAAATAGCAAGGATTAAGTAGTCAAACACCAACTAGTGCCTTACCTCAACAAAACATCATGAATGTTACTCTACCTCAATCAGTTGTGACTAACATTCCATAATAATAGGCATAGTCTAATATCCCAATGCAACAGAGGTAGAATATTTTTCCACCTCAATAGCGATAACAAATTTTCCACCTCATCAGGTAGTGACAAGTATACCTCAATAGTTACAAACCAACATACCTTACAATATCAAACATTATCTAATCAACAACATATGTCCATTAGTCAAAGACAAATATCAAACACTCTACAAGTGTCTACTTCACAATAAGTGTTTGTGCAACTAAGAAGTATTATTGTCTAACAAGTACCAATTAAGGAACAATTATCTTTCATTATGAATGTGCCACAAATCCAATAATAAGGCCTTGGTATAAAACAAGTTCCCCTTATTCATCTAGGTTTGACTAGTTGGCAATAAGTTCCTACTCAACATCAATAGTCACATTACTTTAATCCATATCCTTTCATCATAGCCATAATTCCCTCAAAATTAGGCCTATATATTGAATCCAAACTAGAATATCTCAACACAATAAGTGCAATTTCAATAAATGCATCCTAACCTATAAATGCATATTCCTGGATAGTTCACTCATCAAAAGAACATTCCATAATAAACCATGCCTCCATTATACCTCAGTCAAGCTAATCCACCTTTGACCACCTAGCCTCCACCTTAGGCCAATTCTCCATCCAGTTTCTTGGCACAATAATTGTAGCAAATGAAGGATGCAATTGCCATCATTCAAGCAAGGAAATAAGCTAATAATTTCAAGTTAGATGATGTGTGTTTATACCCATTCAACATGGAGTATCTATAGATACCATTTCCTCTAGGGTATGAACCACCAAAATTTGATAAATACAAAGGTAAAAGAGACCCTAAGGCCTATTTGATAGAATTCTTTGTTGTTTGTCAGCTAGTGTCTTACAATGACATATACCTCCTACTTTTGTTTCCTTAAAGTCTAGCAAGATAGGCTTTGGAGTGTTTCTTAAAATTACCAAAGAATTATGTATCTAATTTTGATGACCTATCAGACAAAATTGTGTATCGTTTCTCCTATAATATTAAACATGAGATTTCATTAGTAGATTTGAATTAGGCCAATCAAAAAGTTGATGGAATTTTTTCAAGTTATTTATAGAGATGGAAATCACTCTATAGTTGCTTCGCCCATATCTTACCAAACACACAATTGGTCATTGTGTTTACAAAAATATTACACAACGAGATATCTTAACATCTGGAGGTTTAGTATACACACACTTTCAAAGATATCATTGACAAAGGTTTGTTAATAAAAAAAGGCCTTTATTAAAAAAGGGATTATCAAGCTTACCTCATCTAACCAAAACTAGATCCAAAAATAATGAATATGCCAAAATTAGAACCAAAACTAAGTCCAAGCATAAGCATCAGCACCAGCCCAAGCCAATAATTATAAAAAATCTATGTAATTTAGCTGCAATAAGAATGTTATTGTAAATGAATTAACTGAATCACATCATGTCAAAATGGTGAAAACATTGCCTGCTCAACCAATGTTACAAATGCAGCTTACTCTCCACTAATAACCCATTTAACTAGTGCAACCTTTATAGTAACCTAGATTAGTGCAACAAATGTAACAACCACTACCTTTATAAACCCCTCCTCTAATAATAAATGTTACTACTCATTGATTATTTAATGACCTTGGATAACCTATTGAATCCATGTTTTTCAAGTTGGTCATAGCTATCATGATTAATTGGCTAATTCTAAAACATTATCCTGAGGGTATTCCATATCTGGACTGGTATAGAGAGAATGAGTTCTATGAATACAATCATGTTCATGGATACAATATACATCATTGTGTGAAGATCAAATATCTAATTGAAAATATGTTGGAAAATGAGAGATTACATTGGATAATAGATCATCTACGTCTAATCAAAACTTGGGTATTTACCAAAACCCTTTTCCATAACATAGCACTAATAAAGGCTAGAATAATATTAATAATAGTATCAACATTTGAGATGACAATATAAATACCATCATCAATAATAAAAATGTCTAGTAAATGAAAGGAACCAAGGCCAGAATGATTCTAATACCCAACAGACTTACCATGTAATTACACATGATTACAAAAAAAATTAAGTCATATTGTAGGAGGTTGTGTTTCCATAATCACTATTAATCCAATACCAAGTACTAACAAAATAGAATAATTGCTAACCAACTCCAACCAACCAATCTATGTTGATAATCCTTCCTTGACCTGAGACTACATAAAAGTGCACTAGCAAGTAGGGATTACCACTTTTGGACCTTATATTGATAACTTGTCATTGCCTTGTGACCACATACAAGTGCACCAACAATCGAGACTTATCTTAGCTAACCCCCTTACACCATAATTTTATAGTAATAATGGTTTTGTATCTAATCATAATTGTGCGATCATAAATCGATTATCAAATATTACCATTCCTGACCCACAACCACCTACCACCAAGACCATCCAACCCACCATTTTGGCTAGAAATAAACCCTATACCACTGTTAAGGAAAAGACATTTGACATTGTGGAATAACTTTAAAAGATGTCTTCATAAATCTCTATTTTGGATTTGTTGTGTACGTCTACTATCCATAAGAACATCTAGATAGAATTCCAAGGCCAACCTCAAGTTTCCAATGACATAACTTCTAACAAATTCCAATCTTTGGTTGGACATCTAGCCCTAGGCCAACAGTTGAACTTCAACCAAAGTGATATGTCACCACTTGGCCCTCTCTATAATAATCCATTATACATTAAATTTGTCATAGTGCAGAATAAATTAAAATGTGTCCTCATAGATAATGGATTGGGCCTAAATATTGTGTCTTTGGATAACATCAAACATCTCAAATACATAATTGTTGATCTCCAGTTAAAAATGATCACTATCAAGGCCTACAACAATGAAGAGAGGGAATCACAAGGTACCATCAATTTGTCAATTATCATTGGGCCCTTGACTCATGATATATTTTTCCATGTTTTAAACCTTGATCTATCATACAATTTGCTTCTAGATGGGCCTTGGATACATTAAAATTCATGCAATCCCTTCAAAATTTCACCAATGTCTAAAGTTATCTCACTTAGGCATGGACGTTGCCATCAATGGAGATTTGTAACCCTATAAACATTGAAAACATTTTAAAGTGGATTATGAAAGATATAAATACCTCTTTGGCCTAGATCTAGTACCCAAAAAGGATAAGGGGAATAAATACTTGTTGATTTACCAGAGGCCAAATGCATAGACCGAGATAGCCTTGATTCATCTTTCCATATGCCACGTCCTTATTTATCTACTCATTTTACCATCTCAACCAATGGCTAAGGAGAGTATTTCACCCATGACACATTTCACATTTACAAGTTTCCACATAACCCCAAATCCTATGTAAGACCTAAAGTTAAGCTACCTTGTAGGGAATAATAATGAAAATAAGAAGGCAAGCTTCATATCCTATATCCTATCATTTTTACATGACCACTAGCCAAGAAGAGTACCCATTTTCTAATGATGAATCATGGTTATATAATAATGAATTGGTTGATTTCTACAAAAAATTTAAATACCTCATTCCTAATAGGATCATGAAGAATCAAGCCTATGAAGGAGAAGGCCTCAAACCAAATCAGTAAGGAACACTTAACCCAATTTCTATAACTCAATACAAAACAACTTATGGTCTCAGATTTAAACCACCTAGGGGTGACCCCATTTATCTTATCTGTGATCCAATGTTAATGACTAGTGGTTACAATTATGGAATTGAAGTAGAGTCTGATCATAGTGTTTATAATGACCTTACCAATACCAATATATTTGACACCCATGTCATTTTTACCCTTACCCTAATTATTTGCAATAATCTGCTTCCTCTTTATTACCCTCAACTTATAGCTTGGGACCAACAAGAATCAATAGTGCATATTGATGAGTTTGATAATTATGAAGCATTTTGAGACTTTATAGGCCTAAGAGACAATGTTATGTTGGGAGACCACAAATAAGGGTTTTCTATCCAATTAGATCTTGTAGCCTATTTTGGAGAATTGGTGAACACCCTTAGCCATAAAAAAATAAATAAAACATTGAGGTTCCAAAGTGAAAACCTATTTGAGGCTTTTTTGTATTAGGGTAAAATTAGAGAGAAAGGCCAATCTTTAGATGAAAACCTATTTTAGGCACCATTAGATGAGGGTGTTCATATTTCCTCAAACATAGCTCAGGAGACCAACAAAGAACTTGATTTTGGATCTAATTTTAGTTCTGAAGAATAGCATGCCTTTGATTGCATTATTCAAGAGTTTCTGATAGTGATTGTAATGTGGCCATCCCTACCATTGCTAGATTTTGATTTATCTTGTTTAGGAGATCCTGAAGAGCCAATCTAAATAGAGGAATTTATCATTGTAGGCCAATTCAAATCATTTCTAACCATTCTAGACTCTAGATGACCTAAAATAAATCAAATTAGGTACATTCCTCACTGAGGAGGAATGTGAAATCTTTATGACCCTTTTGAGGTAATTTATTGACATCTTTGTTTGGGCCTACTTAGACATGCCAGGTTTGGACCTCACCTTGATTGTGCACCACCTTGTTGTACATCTTGATGTCAAACTTGTGAATCAAAAATTTTACAAAATACATCCTCGCATTATTATATTAGTAAAGAAAGAGTTGTAAAAATTCCTTAAAGCGAGATGTATTTCATCGATTGACTACTTAGAGTGGATCTCAAATGTTGTGCTAGTTCATAAGAAGCTAGAAGGAATCAAAATCTACATTAATTTAAAAGATATAAACAAGTCCTACCCAAATGATGGCTTTCTTTTGCCAAACATTGACATAATTAACTCTACATTTGAGAATGAAATGCTTTCACTTATAGATGGATTTTAGGATACACCCAAACTTAGATTGCACTAGAAGACCAATATAAAATAGCATTCACCACTCCTTGGGGAATGTTTTATTATCAAGTTATGTCATTTGGTCTCAAGACTATTGGGGCCAAATACTAAAGAGCCATGACTATCATATTTGATAATATGATGCATGACATTATTGAAGACTATGTTGATGACATATTGGGTAAATCAAAGACCTGTGTCGATCATCTAACCACACTATGGTGAATATTTGAAAGGATTCATGAATAGAAGGTCATATTTAATCCTAAGATATATGTTTTTGGTGTTGCTTTAGGCAACTTGTTAGGATTCATCATCTCTCACAGAGGCATTTAAGTTGATCCTACCAAAGTCCAATCCATTTCAAAGATGTCACTACCTTCTAATTTGAACTAGTTTCATAGTTTATAGGGAAAGATTCAATCAATCAGATGTTTTATTTCTCACTTGACTAAAAAATGTCATCTATTTACACACGTATTTAATAAGGGTGTCACATTTCATTGGGATGATGAATGACAAAAATTCTTCCAACAGCTAAAGGACTATCTTACCAATCCACATATTTTATTACCTGTTGACTTTCTAAGTCACCCTCAACTTGCATAAAGCTCATAAAGGTTTGCTAAAAGTGTTTTGCACCTGTGAGGTCTTAGACACTCAAAGAAAATATGCATAGGCATCCCATATATATATATATATATATATAAGATAGTCAAGCATAGGTCTACACAGCAACAAGATGATGATTTGTACCCACTAAAATTCTTCAACACATACTAGTGTGTAGGCTCCTTCACTGCATAATTTAAGGGGCACACAGGTTCAAATGCATATAAATCAATTATAAATTAGGAAGGATGCATTGAATACATTTAGTCTTCATGCACAATCTTAAGTAAAGATTGCCCCATGCCTATCTAATGTAGTTTTATGCCCATGTGTAGGATCCTACATCTGCACCCTTGAGCATTGCATGGTGCATTCTAAAGTTGTGTGTTTCCCCCTTCCGTGAATTCATAATTTATAATTCTCTTGCATGCACTTTGGCATAGGAGTACTTCCAAAATAAGGGTACATACACAATTCAGCATGCATAAAGTATGCAAAGAAATAAGTGCATGCCACGTCTTTCACCCCACATAGTAATGTTGTGGCAAGCCAAAAAGGAAACCTACACAAAAACTTCTAAGTGGTAACAAGGTATAAAGAGGTAATTGGAGAAGTAATTGAGTGAAGCATGAGGCCCTATCAGAGCAAGTAAATGCATAAGTGGTTATCAGACATCAAGATATGAATACATGCTACCCTCTGACCATTTCAAGGAAATCTTCCATCCTTTGATACATATGTGTATTCCAAGAAATGTTTATTAATAACCCCAAAATCTAAATAATAAAATAAAATTCAAGAAGCATGGTCGCAGTGCCATAAAATAATTTAAAGCTTCACCTACTACTCTAAGTATCACATTAATTTTAAATTGGCTTATTTATTATAAAATCCTGGTTTTCCATTGTAAAAAGGGTCAACACATTTTAGCAACCTCACATTGCTAAAATTTTCCCTCCAAGAGCACTTTTGTTGGTTAAATCTTGAAATTTAATGAGAATTAAGTTCACCTTTATTTAATCTTCTTATGCACTATGTGTTATTTACATTTGTTGATCTTTGTTTGTGGGTATTATTCACCCCTCTCATTGTCGTCCATCCCCAATACCTCTGTATAAAGCATGGAATTCATTTTTAGTTTGTATCTTGTATGTATTTAGGTGTATATTGATACTATATATCAACCTTTAATCATCCCTCATAGTGTTACACTACATTCCCACACCTCTATGCAAAATACTTATGCACCAGATTTGCCTTGATAAGGTCTGTGTGAAGAAATATTATTCTCAAAGGCTCATAGTGTGTTTATGGAAATAGGATCACTCACTCTATTCTCAGTGTATCACCCCTTTATTTTTCAATACTCTTTGTATGCAATCATAAACGTATCATATCTATAAATCAATACTAACATAGAGAAGATAGAGCATACCTACACTTCTAATTGGAAATAAATTTGTTAAGCGGGAGCATGACCAATATGAGGATTTTCTAAACCTAATTAGGGGATCACTTATCATAATACACCATAATAAGAAGGGTTCCAAATCCTATAGTCTAACACAATCATGCAATAACCCCAAAAGAGTCCTAGGTTTTGATGTTTTACTCTATTATAATAAACAAGAAATTAAATCTAATCTAGTGCTCAGCAAATCTTGTGACACAAAGTGGGATTTATAAATTAAAAAAACTAAACTAAATATGTATAGAATACATATACTTACATCAATGTATATGGAATCTTAATACATGGGAGAGAAGCACAACTACATTATCTGTCTACTCTTACAAAGGAGAAATAAAGTTAGGAATACTTACCTTTGAAGATAAACATATCGAGCCTCAATCTCTCCCTTGGCCAAAGTGCTTCATAAGAGATTCTTTGGGTATGTAAAGATAACAAATATAAATTAGTTTTAGGCTACACAACCTATTTATGCATCTAAAAAAATTCTCTACAAGATAAGATCTATATCTCCAAAGAAAGTATGGAACCTTAACCTTTATTCCTTAATTGGAATAGTCAATAAGTAGATGTTCATTCTCACTTATTTTTGTTCTCTTCTCTATTCTCAAATGCTTAGAAATAAATTTGTATATAGGTGGATATTACCCTAAATCTTTCTGAATATGTTGACTGTATAGGTTTGACCTAGTTGACCCTATATGTTTTCAAGAGATGAATCATTCGGTCCTAAGATAGGTCAATCAAAGGGATAACAAAACTCCAAGTGAAAAATATCCTTAAATATTACAAGGTTGACCTAGTCAACTTTGTATAATAATTGAGGTTAAAAATTGTATAGGGTCAACCTCGTACAATCAATTGGTGAAAGGGATTCAAGGCAAGAAAAAAGAGGATAAAGTATGATAAATTATTGAAATGCATAAAATTGAGAAGAATAAACTTAGGATAAATGGTTTTAGGAGATAAGTGTGTAGATGGAAAGTGGAAAAAGAGATAAAAAAATCTTATAAAGCACCAATGGTTTGCCCACCCCTTTCCCAGTGCACCCCTTAAGGTATGCACTCAAAGAGACTAAGACTTGATAGGTTCCTACAAGATACAAATTATTAGTAATCGCTAAAAGTTTGAAAATATTATGTGCATACATATGCCCCAATTAAATCCCATCATTTTCATGTGAGTGTAACTTAGGATGGTGCTTTGATAAATAGAATATGATAACACACAACATTGATGCTAAGTAAAGTGCAGTAAGTAGTAAATAAGATAAAATTGAAACACACATACTTTTACTTACCTTAGTGTTGTAGATAAATAAGTAGAGTGCAAGAGGAAGTGAAGTTGTTCAATGTGAAGAACACTAGGTGAACCTATAGAAGTTAGTGCAAAAAATAATCAAAAATTAATTTTTTGGAACATAAGCATATAGTAGTGTAAAATGAGTTTAAGGCAAAGATATAAGGGATTGAGGAAAATGGGAAAATTAAGATTGTTAAGGCAACGTTTAGAATATTGAAGGAAAATAAATGGAAAAATTATGTCAAATGAAGGATAAAATGATGGTAAATGAATAACAAATGATTGGAAATAAATGACAAATTATTTGAAAACATAGTAAATCATGTTGGAAAACATGTAAAACATAAATGGAAAAAAAAAATGTAGAACATACTAAACCACGTTGGGAAGCATATAAAACATGAATGGCAAAAAAGAATGTGGAACATACTAAATCACTTTGGGAATCATGTGAAACATGAATGAAAAATGAAATATCAATGTAATAACATTTGAACAAAGATATGTAAGAAAGTAAAAAGTAAGCTCATGTAAGATAGGCAAAAATAAAACATGAAAGACTAAAAATGAAATGTAATTGAAGACATGAGACAAATAGGAAGAAGGCATACATAAAGATAAACATGTAATAATAGAAAATGTTATATGTAAGATAAGTGAAGTCCACAAAAATAATCAAACAAGAACATGATGGAGAAATGCAAAATCAAAAAGTTGTTAAAGGATGAAAAAATCACACTTTGTGCTTATTCTAAGATACAATGTAAGAAAATACAACCACCCAATGTCATGACTAGGATGATAATGAGATGGTGTGGTAAATAAATGATGTAAGGGTGTAATCTATAGTTTCTCAAACATGTTGTTTTTCTCTAAGGATAGATAAAATTGAAACAAAGTAATGTTAGCATGTTTTTAAGAGGTGAATAAAAAAGAATTTAAAGAAGAGGGAAAATAGATTTGGAATCATAATTTGTCTGTCAAGGGGGAAAATGAAATGAGTGGAAGGGAGAATGAATGAAAAACTAAGGTAGAAGAACTCTTTATCAAATTCAAGACATTTAATTAGGTTTGTAAAAACAAGAGGACCATCAACCTTAAGGACTCTGAAGAATTTCTCTTAGCCACACAAGTCTTAGGTCAACAAATACAATATATAGATCATCCCATAAAGGTTATATGAATGAAAAGTAAAATGGACCTACCTTTCCACAACATGTTTTCCATTCCTCAATACCCCTTACAGATCCATCAATCTATTATGAAGATTGGGTACTTGCATGAGAAAGTAGGTAGCACCATAGATATTTTTGAATTCCCCTATTCCAATCTATTGGCCTACCATACCTAAATAGACTTTGAATCCATGTAAGGCCAACTATGGAGTTTTATATTTGATTAGATATAGGATATGTGTTTGTAATCATGTCTTTTCGTGTGATTTTAAATTTTAAAATTTATATGTTTCCTTTTGTATATCATTGCCTTTTGATTTAAATGATTTGGATTTTAATTTTTTTGATGGATTTTTCTATTCCTTCTTCATACGGATTTGCAAAACTAAAAATGGATTCTAAAGATGAATTTAATTTGAATACTTGGGACTTGTTTGTTAAGAGAGATAACTTCAAATATCATGGGGTCTAAGAGTCTCATAAATCTAGGTGAAATAAAAATGTTATCTTGACTTTTACCTTGTTTTATCCAATGTGGAGTGAAAAAAATGGGAAATCAAGAGGAGTGACACATAGAACAATTTAAATTAATACAAATTAAAAAAATTGTGACAAATGGAAAAGAGGGATACAATGACAATAAAGTGTGATTCTTTATCATAATAATAAGGGAAATTGAGAAAAACATGCTTAAATAGATTGCTATATAAATTCCATCTATTAAAAGAAGCAAAAACATAAAGTTAAGAATAAGGATCAAAAATAATTTATTATAAAAAGAATTGAAAGATGTAATTTTATGATGAGGGTCAGGTCCTATCCACAGTCTTATACTACAACTCATAAAAGAAAAACTCATGAGGGTACCAAAAAGAAACATGTGAAACAATAAAATGAGAAAAGAAGTAAAAGGCGGTATTTTGTGAGGAGGGTCAAGTCCTATCCATGATCTTACAAAGCAACTCATAAAAGAGAAACCCAATGGGTGTAAAAAGGTGAATAAGAGAAAAAAATCATAAAGCTACCAAGGAAAAAAAATAACATAAAAAGACAAAAAAAGTGAAATATATGAGGATAAAAATGTAATCAAATGCCAAATGTGATGTGTAAGAAAACCAAAGAACATAAATGAAAACAATGATGCTATTAAAATGAAAGTAAAAGAAGTAAAATTCATCAAAACAAGGAAACATGAGACTTAAATAATAAGTAATATCTATGCTAACATCTGTATCAAAGATGATCATGTGAAATACAAGTATATAAGTCTCAAAAGGTTTCTTGAAGCTGAATATGTTTGTTATTATGCATTGTAGAATAAGGGTGGGCATTGTAAGATGCCCCAATGGGTAAACTAATTTAGGGATGGGCATTGAAATATGCTCCAAAGTCTAAAGGGACATGTGGATGGGAATCACAAGATGCTCCAACATGTGAGGTAGAGTGAGGTAATATTGAACTATTAAAATGGTTTGCATTGGGTTGGTAGGTACATTATAAGATAGGCAAATGTGTTGTTTTATTGGATTTTAAGGAGGTTGAATGTGACATATGATAAGTAAAAGGGGTATGAGGAATAAAATGAGGTAAAGGAGGACCATGTATGATATGCATTGGGGTAGGCATTTGAACTAGGTACTCCTTTGGTTCATGTGACTGAAGACATTGAGGTTCAATGGATGCAATGATATGTTTAAGGTTGTTCATGTTGTCTACCCATAGATCTCCACATATATATACATGTATGGCTAGTATAAGTGTGACTATAATAATGTCAGAGTCTTTGTCATGTCAAAGTATATCAAGGTATTTATGTATTGTGCCTTCTAAATGATTCATTAACAAGGTGAACCACTAGGAACATAGATATTCCTAAACTTGTAGATAAGATAGTTAGACATGTAGAACTCTAGAAAGTGTTTGTATTGCACAAGGCTAGTGTAAGTGTTTGTGAAGTCCTGATTAGGTAAGTAGAGGGGTGCCTAGATTGTAAAATTATGCCCACACGTATCCAACACTATGATGAGCATGTGAACTAACAATTAGTTGAGTCAATAAACTACTTTTTCTTGTGATTTATCACAAGATGGAACTATTTCAGGTAGGTAATCCATTTCATGTGATGTACATTCTCCATATTAATCTATATCTATAGTAACTAGAGTGGTTTATGATCAAAATGAATAATTGTCTCTTTCCCTAATATGTAGTGTCACAATTGCTTAATTTATTATATAATAACATAAAATTCTTTCTCATATGTGGATTACCTCTACACCTTGTCACTGAATGTCTCTGATTGATAAGAGACAATACGTCTTTGTTACATGAGTACTGAATCAAGTGCATATTCAAATGCATCGGTGTGAAGATTAAAAAAGTGTGAAATTTTGGGCATTACAAGAATAAGTGATACATAGAGGCATTATTGGTGTAGGAATAAGAATCAACTGTGGTTTGAAAAAAACTAGTGGATGAGGTGTAGGTATGGGATGATTATTATTGATCATTAAGTAGTTGATTTTGATGTGATTTTGGTTCTTGCTATTAACTTTTAGAAGCTTGAAGATAGTCTTGATAATGTTGTTTTGTTAGAGTATCAAGATTGAAATGCACACCAAGCAAGGAAGAAAGAAGAAATCGATAAATATCATGATAAGACTCATGAGAATGACATATAGTAGCATGTCACCAATAAAATTTATAAGGATTGTACCATTTTGGAGGAGGTTTGGATGGATCAAAGCTCATGGGTTTAGAGGGTGGTAATTTATTATTAAGTTATTTAAGACTCAATGGAGGTTGAGTTGGGTTAAAATTGGTTAAATTGAATACTCCATTTTGAGGTTAGGGAGGTGTGGATGAATCAATGTTATGAGAAAATGATTAGAAAAGTTCTTTAGTAGTTTGAGGTGTTTCAAATTGAGTCATAATAAAATATTGCCTTTTTGCTTGGTCTAAGGCTTCGTCTAAAGTTTTAGGGGAAAAGATTCAAGCTTTGTATTAAAGGGGAGGTTTAAGAGCAGTGATAAATAATTTTAAAAGAGTGTCATCATTCATGTTATGGTCCACTTTATGAGTGAAATACTTCTATCATTTGATGAAATTATAATCAAATTTATTAAGTTGCTTGGCATAGATGAAATGGCTAAGGTAATTTTTAGGAAGGTCATCATGTTGGAATTCTTTCACTAGAGCATTGACTAAATCCTATAGTTGTGAGATGAAATGTATAGGAAGTTGGTTGTACCATTAAAGTGCATCACGAACAAAGGTTTTGGATAAGATCTTGGTGGTAGAAAAGGTGTTAGTTTGAACCCATTCCTTATAGATATTACCTAAAGACTTAAGAAAGATAATAGGGTCCTTAGTCCTATTATATATGATAGTTGGAAAGATGTTTCTAATATCTATAGATGTAATGAGTAGGGTTAAAGGTTCATTTTTAAGATGTTGAAGCATTTTATTATTTATTGGAGATTGAGAGATGATATTCCCATTGCCATCTGTAAGAGGAGGGATAAAATTTTGATTTGATTGAGACATAATGACTTGAGGTGGTTGACTAGTCATGTTTAATAAATATTATTGCATGTTCATCATTTGAGATTGATTGGTTATTTATATAATGTTTATTTGTTGTATGAATTATGTAATGAGTTGAGTTGTATCAATAGGTGGGTTGTTGTTTGTAAGAGGGGGATTATTTATAGGTGGAGGATTCCCAATATTAGTTTTAGTTGTCTTAAGTGTGGTAGAAGAAGGAAGCTCGGTAAAGCTACCATTCTTGGTAGGAGTGTAAATAGTATTATCATCAAAGTTTTTGAATAACTGGGAACCACATCAATTATCAATTTCATTAGTTTCAACCATGTTAATTTGGAAAGTGATAATACTAGGTGCTCTTGTTATGGATGTAACAATAGGATTATGAACATTGGTTATAAAGGGTGGAACATAATGTGAGGTTTCAACATTTGATGTAGATGGGTTGATGAGTTTATGAATTCTACATTTAGAAGGTGTAAAAGTGGTATAAGTTGTATGATTGTCATGGTTTTAGATTTATTTAATAAGATTTTCTAGATCGACTATACGTTATGGGATAGATTGATATTGAGAATATTTTGATGAAGTATTGCACCATAAAGAGTCGTTTTCTATGGTGGACATGTGGGGTAGGAGAGAACAACCCATGTACATTTGAAATGTATTGAGACTATTAAGAAAGAATTTGATAAGAGACTTCATGATACCAATCAAGGGTGGATATTAGAATGCTAGGAGGAAAAATAGGGATAAAATTTGTCAACAGTGAAAATATAAAAGAGAGTCTAAAAATTGTATAGTGTCGACCCCGTACGCTAAAAAAATGTATAGGTTTAGTAAGATCAACCCAGTAAGATGAAAAAATGTACATGGTTAGCAGTGTTGGCCTAGTAGGCTAAAAAAATATACAGGGTCGACAGTGTCGACCCGGTAGGCTAAAAAAATGTACAAGGTTAGCAGTGTCAACCCAATACTGGAAAAAAAAATTAAAGTACTTTTGAAAGCAATAAGGTAAAGAAACACATAATTAATTGGGTCAATGAGGTTGATCCAATTGAGATACACATCATTAAACCTTGTACCAACATTGGCTAATGTAGTTTTTTGCAATATAGTACACAATTGAGCAAAGAGAAAGCAATCAACTTGGAAAGGAAAAGCTAACTAAGTGGTCAACTTGAATATTTATTTCATTTATTATATGTTATTAAATGTGAAAAGTTGGCTGTAAGAAAGGAATTAGAAGGAAATCTAAGGATAGTTTCAGGTAGTTTGGGTTGAAAGGAATTTATAGTGGTAATGTTATAGGCTTGGTATTGGGGCCTACCCCCTCACTTCACATACCACAGTGATAAGGGTGTCAGTTGCTTAGCCAGAATATACCATTAACCATGCTTTATACTTGACCATAATATCAAGTTAGCTTTCTCCTTGGTGTGAAAACCAAGTAGGTTGGCCTTGGGTAGACAAATGTTAAAATGATTTTTTAGATTTTATGATTTGGTCGTATGTGCATACAATAGAAATAGTAAAACTAAATAGTTAATTAAAAATTGCTTAAAAGACTATGTGATCTATTTTAATAATTCAAACAACAAGAAAAGAAAGTGAGCCAATTACTAGCATATAAGGTTAATTCCAATTTTGAAACAAAGTATAATGTTGATATAGTTAACAATGTATGCATAAAATATAAAACAAGGTTGGTAGGATAGATCCTATACTATGAAAGCAAGGTCTAAAAATAAACAAGGTTGGCAAAGTTGACCTAGTTATCTAGATAGCACATAGAACACAAAACTAGGTCGATAGGGTTGATCCAACTGACTGTACAGGAGTAGTTTTAAATACTACAAACTATAAAAGGAAAGAATGTAAAAAAAGATATAGATAGAAAGAAAGGAACCTTAGTAGATTAGAGATGTAGAGGATGAAGATTTTTGTTCAAGAACCTTAATATATGCTTACAAATTTTGCTAATTGGGTTGACTGGATTGATCAAGCTTTACAAAACCTATTGTTGAGTACCTGAAACTATACATGGTTGACTATGTCGACCTAGTAGTCTAAACTAGATGTCTGAAAGAGTATAGAGTCGACTGGTTTGACCTAATAGTCTGGACTAAAAGTTTGAAAAGCTAAAAACCTGTACTAGGTCATATAAGTTGATCTAGTAGTCTGTAAATAAAAACATGTGCATGAAAATTAGATCTAGGTCGATGTAGTCAATCTAGTGTGGAAAATATATGATTAAAAGAATGAAATAAGTGAAAAATTCTTGCAAGGGTTAGTTCACATTGGGTTCACCAAAATGCATACAATAAAAAATACATCATGTTTATAAATCAATACTATCTCAGAGAAGATAGAGCATACCTACACTTCCAATTGGGAATATATTTGTTAAGCAGGAGCATGACCAATATGAGATCTGTTAAACCTAATTAGGGGATCACTTACCATAATACACCATGCTATAAAGGTTTCCAAAGCCTACAGTCTAACATAATCATGTAATAACCTTAAAAGAGTCCTGGGTTTTGATGTTTCACTTTATTCTAATAAACAAGAAAATAAATCTAATCTAGTGCTCACCAAAGCTTATGGCACAAAGTAGAGGTTAGAAACAAAACAAATTAAATTAAAAATACATACAAGACATACATCAATGTATACAAAATTCTAATACATGAGAGAGAAGCATAACTACATTATCTATCTATTCTTACAAAAAAAAAGCTAGTTAGGAATACTTACCTTTGAAGATGAACCTGCCAAGCCTCAATCTCTCCCTTAGCCAAGGTGCTTTGCAAGAGATTATTTTGGTATGTAAGGATAATAAAGATAAATCATCTCTATAATACACAACCTATCTATGCATCCAAAAGACTTCTTCATAAGATAAGATCCATATCTTCAAAGAAATTATGAAACCCTAAGCTTTATTCCTCAAATAGAATTGTCAATGAGCATATGTTTATTTGCACTTATACCTCTTCACTTCTCTATTCTCAAATGGTTGGAAATAAATTTGTATATAAAGGTAGATCTTACCCTAAATCCTTTTAAATATGTCAACTATACAGGGTCAACCCAGTTGACCCTATATGTTTTCAAGAGATAAATCACTAGGTCCTGATCTAGGTTGACCGAATGTCTAAAAAAATCCAAGTGAAAAATATTCCTAAATAATATAAAGTTGAACTATTTGACCCTATATAACAATTAGAGGTTGAAAACTATACAGAGTCAAACCAATTGACCTAGTATAGTCAACTAGTGAAAGGGAGTCAAAAAAAGAAAAAAGAGGATAAAGCATGATAAATGATTGGAATGGGTATAATTGAGAATAATAATCCTAGGATAAATGGTTTTAGGAGACAAGTTTTTAGATGAAAAGTGGAAAAAAGGATAATAATCTTATGAAGCACCAATTATCTACCCACCCCTTTCTTGATACACTCCTTAAGGCATGTACTCAAAGAGATTGAGACTCGATAGGTTTTTTTATGATACAAAGTGTCAGTAATCAATAAAAGTTTTAAAATATTATGTGTATACAATCTTTTACCTTCTCCCTTCATCTTCCTTTAACAATTTTAGTTTTATATTAGTAGTAGATTCACCTTTTTGCTCTTTAGACCTGTGCATTAGTCTTAAACCAGGTGCACTTAGAATAAAATAAATTTGGCCTACTCTAGAGGCTCATCCTAAGGAGCACAAGGGTCCCATGCCTTGGGGACATTTCCATCATTGTGACAAGATAACTAATGTTCACATGTAAGTGAATCACAATACTTTTGTGCCCAACGTCGAACACCCTTTCACCCTGTGCAAAGAATTCACACTCAGTGCCCTACCATAAATAATCCCTATACAATAAAACATTTATGGGTGCAAGTTATGAATAATAATAATTTTTGGCATGCTTGGTAGGAATAGTTTGAAGAAATAATTAAGGAATTGGTGATACCCTTAGCTATCAAGTGTTGAAGACACTCTACAGAGCACCTGGCAACTCTGAATGTCCAATCTACTGGTTTAAGTAGTCTAAGTGATTTAAAATATGTCTTTCCACACCCAATTCCATGAAAATACTATTATCACACCTTCTCATTTCTCATACCAAGCTCATGAGAGTGCTTATAACCTTCCCCTAGTTTAACCCCTATGAGAACCTATTAATGCTTCTAATCAGCCCTACATAAGTTATGTTATTTCTAATCAACATTTATAGCCACCTAATCAACCTCAAAAGAGCATCAATGAGATATGTTTAGATTTATAGAGATAGTTGAGGGAGATTAAAAGAAATCATGAGAATAGTAGGCAGCAAGAATAACTTGCACATCAAGCTTACACACAACAATAAGAGGTGATGGGAAAACATAGATTTCAAGAGGAATGCTTGGCTAGGTAGATTGTATCCAAAGAAGATCATATGCATTTGTTTCTTGTGTAGATGTAGAGAATTAAATCACAGCCAACAACTTATGCTCCTTCCTTTCCTATCTTCAAGTAGGCTCCCCTTGTGCTCATAAGTTAACCTATAAGACAAAAACCTTCTACACGTAAAATCTATAACTTTAGGTAAGGTAAATCCCCTGACTCCAAATTACAAAGCTTCAGAAGTCCCCTTCCTTTACAAGAGCCTACACCTATGCTAACTCAAGAGTCCATCTTTCCTCAAGATCCTCAAATGTACTCATGGCAGCCTTCTTGGGCCATGTATCCTGACTTCACAATGCCTAATCTTAGGAATATGCTTTTGATCTAGTTGAAACCTTCTGCCCTCCAACCATATCCCTATTCAAAGGAGGACTAGTTGTGTGGAGCATAGATGAAGTTTGTATAAAAGAAGAGGGTACCTCAAGCAAAGAAGAGATAATCACTGGCAATCCCCTCTACACAATTACACCAAAAGGATCAACCCTAATATGAGAAGGTAAATACAATAAGATAGGGTGATAGGTTGATGAGTAAATGAATAAATTGGTGATATAAGGGGAGGATCTTGATGAGGAATAGTCAGCCCACACCACTCCATAATGCATCTAAAAGCCTAGGCCAAACTTCTCTTGGGTAAATGAGTTGTCATTTGATATTATGGAAGAGGACCTCAAAGAAGAAGAAAAGATTCAAGAGGAGTACGAACCTAAGTAAAATAATCATGTTCACCTCAAGGTTAGCTTGTAGATACAATCACAAGTGTAGAAGGAAGAGTATTTTTGGGATGAGATAGAGGAATTATGCTCAAGTTTGGATGATAAATTGACATTCCCTGAGGAGTAGACCCATGCCCAATTCTACACCAACTTCTAGTTTTAATTGCATATCAAAAAAAATCAAGATATGAATGTAGAATAGGTCATAACCTCATATATGGGGGAGGCTTACTTATATATAGGTGTACATCTAGGCATGAATGAGTCATCAAAACGCTTCTTAAAACTAAGGGAGTAATGCCAACTAATCAAACCTAAGAAGCAATATGAAAATGTCGAAGAAGTTGTGGTAATAAGCATTATCAATCCTTGCATGCCTAAGCATGTCACAGAGGGGTTTTTAAAAGGCTTTTTTGAATTAGAGTAATAGATGCAAGATGAGCAAGGGTAACTTGTTGAGTTCATGAGCTTCTTGAGCATCAATCATAGGCCTCCCAACCTCCAAAGGGGTCGATTTGAGCAAAAAGTGTAGTTAACCATCGATAAATATGGGGGATGGTGCATAATGCAATGGATCTAAGAGGTTTCTATTTTGACCCAAGAAGGTGAAGGCTCATGTTTATAGGATGTATATAGTATATTATATTATTTCACTTTCTATTTCCCTAAGTACTTGTATTGACATTGTATAGTCTTAATTTCATTTTATTTTCTTCCTAGTGTGTTGTGGACATCTATTGCTTGTTCTTTTCCCTTTGCTTTTTTGAGGGTAGGACTTAATTCAATTCATTTAGGCATAATATAATCAGGTTGAAGCTTTAATGACTCTATGCCTAATGGATCACTTCAAAGTCTATTGAATTCTTGCTTAGTAGGCAAGCATCCTATAGAGGTTGCCAAAAGTGTTGACTTTCTAAGTCACCCTAGCTTGTATAAAGCTCACAAAGTTTTGACAGAAGTATTTCACACCTATGAAGTCTCAAGTATTCAAAATAAAATGTGTGCCAACATTCCTTGTCTATGCTTGTACCTAAGATAGTCAAGCATAAGTCTGTATAGCAATAAGATGATGATTCATGCCCACTATAAGTCTTTAATGCACACCATTGTGTAGGCTCCTTCATTGCATAATTCAAGGGGTGCATATGTTTAAGTGAATAGGAAGCAATTATAAATTAGGAAGGATAAACTTAAGACATCTAGTCTTCATGTGCACTCTTGCATAAATACTACTCCATGCCTATCTAATGTAGTTCTGCACTCTTGTGTAGGATCCTACATCTGCACCCTTGAGCATCACAGGGTGTGATATAAAGTTGTGCATTACCCCTTTCCATGAATTCATGGTATTTTAATACTCTTGTGCATATTTTGGCACAAGAGTTCTTATAAAAAAAAGGTGCATGCATAGTTCAACATGCACAAAGTATGCAAATAAAGAAGTGTGTGCCAAGTCTTCCATCACACATAGGAATGGCATGGCAAGCTAAAAAAGAAACTTGCATAGTGACTACTAAGTGGAAACAAGGTATAAAGAGGTAGTTGAAGAAGTAGTTGAGTGAAGCTTGAGTCCCTGTCAAAGCAAGTAAATGTAGAAGTGGTTATCAGACATTGGGATATGAATACACACCACCCTCTGACTATTTTAGGTAAATCTTCCATCTTTTGATACATAAGTGTATTCCAATATATCTTCATTATCAACCCCTAGATCTAAATCATTAGACAAAATTCAAGAAGCATGGATGTGGCATAGTAAAATAATTAGAAGCTTCACCTACTACTCCAATTGGCACATTAATTGTAAAATAGGTTGTTCATTATAAAACCCTAGTTTTCCATTAAAAAAGGGTTAACACATTTTAGTAACCTTACATTCCTAAAATTTGCCTTTTAAGAGCACTTATGTTGGTTAAATCTTCCAAGTTAATGAAAATTAAGTTCACCTTTCTTTATTCTTTTTATGCACTGTGTGTTATTTGCATTTGTTGATCTTTGTCTATGGGTATTATTTTCCCCTCTCATTGTCATCCATCCCTTACACCTTTGTATAAAGTGTGGAACTCAATTATAGGTCATATCATATGCCCATTTGGGTCTATGTTGATACTATTTATGGACCATTTTTCATCCCTCATGATATTTCACTACATTCTCATGCCTCTAATGTAAAATACTTATACACTCAAGTTTCCTTGATAAGGTCTATGTGAAGACGTCTTATTCTCAAAGTCTTGTAGTGTGTTTATGTAAATAGGAGTGCTCACTCTGTTCTCGGTGTATCACCCCTTTATTTTTTATTACTCTCTTACCTTCTCCCTTCTTTTTCCTTCAAAAATTTTAGGTTTAGATTAGAGATAGATTCACCTTTTTGCTCTTTAGACCTACGTGTTAGTCTTTAACTATGTGTACTTAGAAAAAAGTAATTTGGCCTACTCTAGAGGCTCATTCTAAGGTGAGAAAGGGTCCCACACCTTAGGGATTTTCCCATCATTGTGAAGAGACCACCAATGTTCAAGCATGCAAGTGAATCATAATACTTATGCACCCAGCGTTGAACACCCTTATGCCCTACGTAAGGAATTCATGCTCAGTGTCCCACTACAAAGAATCCCTGCATAGTGAAACATCCATAGGTACATGTTTCAAAAGACAACATTACCACCTATGTTAATAAAGTTGTTTATACTATACTTATATGCAATCGATAAAGTCCTTAAAGCACTTCTAGCTTAGCATGATGACAATGGAAAAGAACATGATGTATACTATTTAAATTGTACACCATTCACATATAAACACAATTATATACCTATAGAGAAATATTGTTTAGCTATGATCTTTACAACATTAAAATTGTAACATTACATGTTAAACAACAAGACAATAGTTATTTTTAAAGTAGATCCGCTCAAGTATCTACTATCTAAGATAGCTTTACAAGGCTGCATAGCTAAATGGATCATGCTTATGAATGAGTTCAAGATTGAATACATTAACTAGAAATCCATCAAGGGACAAGTACTTGCAGATCAGCTTGTTGAATCTCCCCTTGTAGTTATCAAATAACTCACTTTTCAATTCCCAAATGAGTCCATCATGACCATCATTGAAACACCTCTTGTATAGTAGCATTAGAATCTATTTTTTTATTGATCATTTACATCACATGGATCAGGGGCAAGCCTATTATTTATTAAATCATAGGGGGGATCTTATCCCTAAATTATTTTTTTATCATCTTTCCTTGTACTAACAACATGGTTGAATATGAAGTACTCATCACATGTCTTCATCGGGTAGTATAATGGAATATTCAACATCTCAAAGTTTATGGTGATTCTTAGTTAATCATCAATTAGGTTATATACCACTTTCAAACCAAAGATGACAAACTGGTACCATACAAAGCTATGGTTGATACTCTCAAATACCAGATTACCAAAGTCTAATTTAATCACATACCAAGGCTAGTAATAGAATAGCATATGCCATGATCACCATTGGTTCTTTGGTCTAACAAATCAACAAGGTAAAAGAATATTAATTCTTCATTGAAAATCTTCTAGTACCAGCTCATGAACCTTCAATTGTTACCATGATCTGTGATATTATTGGTCCTAGCTCTATATGGTATTCAGACCTATTTACCTACCTTCATGACTATATTATGCCACCAAACTTATCATGAAAATATAAAAAGGCCTTTACCCACCATGCCTCATGTTATACCTTACTTGGTCCAACCATTTACCACTATAGCATTGATGGAACTCTGCTTTGTTGTTTAAATTTGGTAGAATCAACATTACTATTATGGGAAGTTCATGAGGTATGTGGATCCCACACTAGTAGGGCCATCCTAGCCAAAAATCATCTACATACTAGTTATTATTAGCCAACTATGGATGTAGATGCAACTACTTACATCAAAAAATGCAAAAAATGTCAAAGGCATACCAATCTGGTTCATGCCTTGGACAAAACACTAAAACCAATGCTTACTCCATGGTTGTTTGCTACATGAGGACTCAATCTCATTGGAAATATTAACCCAACCTCATTTGATGGACATAAACACATCCTTATCGATACCAAATATTTCACTAAGTGGGTTAAAGCTATACCCCTCACTCATGTGATTGGAAAACAAATTTTCAAGTTCATCTTTAAGCATCTCATTTGCTATTATGGTATCCCATCTAACATTATATCTGATCATGACAAATCATATAAGAATAAGGATGTAAAAACACTATATGTCAAGTATAACATTTTTGTACCACATATTACCCTCAAGGTTAACAGCTAAGTAGAAGCACCAAACAAAAACTATTGTCAACATTCTGAAAAATATTGTCAATGATGCTCATCATGAGTGGAACCTCAAAATATTTTGTGCCCTATGGGCATACTGCACTAATTACCATACCCCAATAGGAGCCACTCCATATTCCCTAGTTTATGACACTAAATCCATTCTTCCCATTGAGGTCGAGTAACCTTCTTTACACATCAACTTGAAGCATGCCCTAGATGATGAAGATTATCAAGTAGATTGCCTATAAGAGCTAGAGTTACTTGATGAAAAAATGCATGGCCATTTTCAACAAATTTAAATCATACCAGAATAAACTCTATGGCCACTATAACTAATGGGTAAAACACAGATAATTCAAGCTATGAACTCATTTTAAAATAAAACCAATAGAACACCATGATTGAGAAGAAGAAGGGCAAGTTTAAACCTAATTGGATAGGCCCCTATATCATTATTGAAAATTATGGCTTTGAAGCATATATGCTTGCTACACTAGATGAAGATGAACTTGATGAGCTAATGAACATCATACACCTTAAGTCTTAATTCACTTTAGATACCTAAAGTATTATCTATTAGGCCCATTTCTATTGTACCATATATCAACATTCTTCATTACACGATGCCCTATATCATTCTAACACACTTTTCTTATCAACCAAAGCTATTTTTTACCCTCCCTACCTAACCCTTTGACCTTGATTATATAGGGACCTTCAATGATGGCATTCGGATCAAGTTTTAGTAGTTGATTTAGTATTCTAGAAAGAGATAGTATTTTAGACTAGTCTGATAGTGGTTTGGTAGTTGTATCATTTATTCTTTGTTTTATTTCATACGAAGTATTTATAATTATGCCACCTTTGAGTTAATCATTATCTCACATCATGATACTAATTATAATTTCCTTTAGGCAAATTAGTATCATTGAATTATGCCATTTTTTCCTAATTAGAACTATTAGCAACCATGATAGCACCTAGTTTAAATCAAACTACTCAAATCTGACTCATATCTGGACTAACATTAGAATGATCTAAGGCTACGGGATACTTGTAGCTACATCAAACCTCTATTTGTGTGGATAGATCCTCTGAATATGTGAATTTAGGATCAATTACTAAACTATTTGATGTTGGGATAAAAATATTAAGGAATAAACTAAAAAATAAATGTGTTATGATGATGATGCACCTACATAGTTATTGATCATCTGTAAACTTTGAAATTTAGGCACACATATGGATCAAGATAGAATAATTTTTTAAAAAAACTCTCTCAAATCAGTTCCAATCATCAGTGTTTCAAATTAATATTTTAAATAAGGTTTTCATATTGAAGGTGTGTGAATTAAGGTCTCTAAAAACACTGCATACTAACAATCTTCAACATAATTTATGTTCTTAACTCTTAAAATGACCTATAAAGTCTGAAATCATAGTATTAGGTGAGGAAAGGATTTTTAGAATGAGATATATATCACACTGTAAATTAACAATAAAAATTACACACTACAACCATAAATTGATCTACAAACAATCTCTCTTTATTGATTTATGATGCAAGCTACAATTTTTGTATAGTCTCTCTATACTAGCCTAAAACATCCTAAAAATGGCTTAAAATCCCCAATATATAGAAAATAGAATAAATCTAGCCAATGTGTCATAGAGGTGATAAGGAGGAGTCAACGTGAATTAACTCAAAGTCAATTTTCCTTTTACAAATTACAAATAATAGTTTATTAAAGACTTTTCCTTGTGTTAAGTGTCTTCCATGACAAATGCATGAAATTTAAAACTAGAAATCAAATGGTGGGCCCCTTTTAACTTGTCTAAGATCTTTTTCCAAACATGCTACAACATATTTATTTAGATAACTAAAGTGAAGTGAGGTGGCTCATGAGTTGGAACTCAAGGTGAGTTGTGCATGCCACTGGACCAATTGAAGACTAGTTGATTCCACCTTACATCTTAGTTAAACATATATATTCCATCAAGGATGATTTTTAATGATGTGGAATATCTTAAGAAACAATAACAATTTCCAATTATCTCTTATATCTAACTTCCTACACCATTATCTTCTCCACTTGATTGAATAGATAGGCCTACTAGGCCAAAATAGACCTAGTAGCCTAACTTTTATGCTTGGTAGCCATTAGAACCTATAAAAAAGCCTTAAAAAATGCACAAATTAATAATTAAATTCATTAATAAATGCCTCATATCATGAAAATAGTCCTCCTTGGCTTGAAACATCTGTAAATTAGTTAAACATGTTGACTAGGCTAATTTTTTCCTTGATTTTTTATAGAGTGGTTGATTTGGATGAGCTCCAAAGGACACTTTTAGGCATATTTTTGACCAATTGATGATTTTAGGGTGAATAACAAGTGCCAATCTTTTATCTCCATGGATTTCATTACATGTAAACTGCCTTGTACCTCATATTTTATGTTTTTTCTCTCAAAAACATGTTTTATACCTTGATTTGTATAATTATGTACAACTAAAGGCCATGTTCATGAATCTCTAAGATTATAATTCATGATACAAGTAATATTCAAGAGGTTTTAATTATTTTTATTTCATAATTCTTCATGTCTCCACAAACATGTTTGCTAGTAGGCTTTTGCAAGGGTTTAAGAGTGTTATGGGCTATTAACGATTATTCATAACTCCTTGACCATAAAACTCTAAACCAATGCCATAAAATTTTAGTGTATTAGTTCCCTCAACTCATCCAAATTCCTTACCTTCCCATGAAAAAGGTATGAAATAGGGTACACATGTGAAATCTCATCTCAGGGTAGAAAATAGACTTTTCAAGCATTATCTAGTACTCCTTGGCCAAGATGATCAATTTTATTGATTCCCTATGGATAAAACTTTGTATTCATGTACCTTATGATGTATATATTATTTTCATGATGTTTTTTAGTACCCTCATAACCTTTTTCTAGCTCCTTATACCCATTTATGGTGGCCTTATCTTGAGATGTTAAGAACAAGCATAGGTATTTGCATAACTTCTTCAATATCTTGACTTCCTTACAAGTTTATAAGCTCAAATTTATTATGTTAAACATGAATCACCTATAGATGATGATTTGGAGTTATGATATAGGCTTAAACAAGCCATTCTTCTTCACCCTGCATAGAAATAGTTGATTATTTTGACATGATGACCTATCTACTCTTTTAAATGTACCAAATTACCCTTCCTAATGGCTATATAAGTTTTCATGAGATATTTTAAGAGTTTTTCTTTCTTATCAACTCATTTTAATGTGCAACTAAACTTTTTAACCTTGTTTTTTAGCTCAAAATTGCCTCTTTTGGCCTAGTCCATGCATTTAAGGTACTGTATGTGCCAAAAAATTTGTCAGGGATGTTATCAAGGGAGTTTATAATACCATAAAATTCATTTCATGGCTCAAAATTTCCATCTATATGCATAACTTACCTCCTTTTCTCCATTAGGTGGTTATGAGGATTTTAGGCCTGCCTGCATGCATTAGAGCACTCAAGGGAATGGTTTGTTTGTATAATGGAGTGTTACCACCTCCAAAATGTTTTTTAAATATGGTAAAACATTTTCACATGATTTAAAAAACCTTACCATGAAGTTTCAAACCTACTTATCACTTGTATGCACCTTAATAAAAGCACCTACTTAGATCTTGACTGTGTTTTGATAGGTTGATGACTGTGTAAAAATAATGAGCATATACACTAATCCTTTGACCTATTAAATATTTTTTATGGTTATAGTAGATCATAATTACCATCTCCACAAAATTTCATTCAATTTGGATGTATATTTTATCTTGTAGGCCCATTTTACATAAAGCTAGTTTGAGTTACTTGCTTGGTCTAGTCTCACAAGGCCTATGACTATATTCTCCTCATTTCCACCTTGTTTTGAGATCATAAAAAAGTGAATATTCCTTGAATTCATCATTACACTCTTATTTTCATTGTTCTCACTCTCCATTTGCCTACTTTCATCTTCATGTCACCTCTTTTAGACCTTATCTTCTCAAGAACCTTTCCTATGATTATATACAGATAGTGCTTTTACATGATGGTTATGAGGTTTCAAGATGTTTAGTATCCTTCACATCATTAATTTGTGTTCATATACTCCTCATGTCACTTTAAATCCTCTTCACATGCTACTTCTAGCATTTTATCTTCTCAAACAAGCTCTTTAGGCCTTCAAATTGGCATATGTGTATAATTGAAGTAACTTCACCTTCACAATCATGTTTGTGCTTGAATGGATTGATCATGATGTTTTAAATTTTATTTTATCACTTTTACTCACTAAATATCTTTATAAACCTCATATCCACTCTTTGACTTCAAAATTACTTGTATGCATCTTGCTCATGATTGTGCTAGAGAAAAAGGCCATTTGTATGGCTATAGGTATCCATTTAAAGATGAAAATTATATTTTTAAAGGTACTTAGTAACTCTCTCATTCTCCTTAATGATTTCATGATATCATGTTTCATGTGTCTCTTTCATATCATCACCCTCCACCATATATTGTTGGTTCACTCTCCTTGCCTTCTTGAAATAGACTTGCATCCTTCCTAACTATAGGTGTACTTTATGAGTGTTTGGACTAACTATATAATGTTTTTTAGAATTATCTTCCTTCTCTTGAATATTTCTCATCATTTAGTTCTCATGAATTATCTCTTGAATCCAAAAACGTCATCATAAGACCATGCACTCATTCTCCATTGACCAATTTGATGAGTGTACCTTTTGTCTACAGGTGTGTATGGACTGAGTTATGACTTGATCATGCTTTGGGAGTCATGACCATACACAATATTTTTATGAGTTGATCTATTGATTCAATGATGGTTTTAGACTCAACAGTCTCTTTGAAGTTCTCCCACCTTGAAAACCTTTTCCTTGTCATTTGATCCTCTTTGTTTTTTGTATCTTGCCTTTAAACATGGTTGTAGGTGTAGTTTATTAGGTTTATGACATGAAAGTAACATGGTTCTCCTTGAAGTCTTAGACTATTCCACTATATATGCATACTTTTATAAACTATACCTATTTTATACCATTTCATCATGATTTGTTCTTGATAAAATACTTCTCTTCACTATGTTCGACTGTAGGTCATCCTTAAAGTTTGGTTGTAGGTCTTCTTGAGCCACTCAAGGCCTTTTTTATGTTGTACTTTAGTCTACCTTAATTATGGTATACACTTACATGCCTTAAGTCATGCATGGTAATGGTATAACTAGCCTTCATAAGCCTAAGAAAGGCCTCAAGAGTTATCTTTATGTTGAAAGTCATATTCTTGTTGTAGGTGGTAGCTGGAGAGTAGGCCTATAGGTGTGAAACTGAACCTTGATTGTAATATTAGTTCCTCTTAAGGGTTATTTCATGAAATGAGTTCTCATTTGGATTAAGAATCCTTATTGATTTCTCATCTCCAAACATAATATCCTATCATGACCAAACCTCCAGGTATTATGCCCTTTCTCATTGTAAGTGACTATGTGATGTCACATTTGTATAGACTATGTTTGATTAGTCCCAAAGGAAGTCTCTAAAACATAAATATGATCATTGTCTCTATCTTATATGCATGATGATGTAGACATTCAATTCCTAACACCATTTGTGTTGAAATTGTCAATCTTACTCGAATTGCACTCAAATGCACCTTTTAGGTCAAAATCCATAAAATGTCCTAAATGGTTCAAACTTGCCACTTGCAAGTGCCAATTTAGGTTAAGGTATCTCTAAAGAGGACAATGCATTTTAAGGGCCAGCTAACTTTGATCAATTCATTTTGAGTCAAAATGATGATTTTGCCTTTTGTGCTCTGGATCACTCTTTTTTCCTAAATTTATTAGTATACACCACGTACCTTTGTTATTTTGTGTTGGAAACATCCTCAATGGAAATATGGTTCTGATGCATCTAACATCACCTTCTAATTCTTCTCAATTCAAATTACAACTCAGTAATATGAATTTCTGACTATTTTGATTAATTGAGGACCAATTTTTAAATAATTGCACAAATGTTTATTAACCTTGTTTAAGGCTAATTAATCCAAATCAAGAGCTTAAGTGGATTTTCCATGAGAGTTGTTGAATATTTATTTTTGAAAATTGATTCCTATTAACTGCATCATCATATGACATCATTTTTTAGGAAGACATTCCTAGGCCATAAATGCCACAAATATCAAGATTATGGGTAACCCATGCCTAGTTAATGCCTCCCATAATTCTTCAATGCCCCTTCTTCCAAGGTCATGATGAAGATAATTATGAATTTAATTCCAAATATTAGGATTATCCATGGCCACACATCTCAATCTTGAGATGGACAGTTATGGTTGATCCTGACCAATCTCAAAAATTTATAAATAAAGAGGCCATGGATATGAATAAAAAATATTGAATATTACAAAGTTATAATGTTAAATTGTTTCCACAAAGTTTTGCATTTGATCATATATTTTTCTTGCAAACTTCATTTATAGGCTAGTTTAGTGATTTGGAATCAATAGTCTAGGTTTTATGGAGTGTTTTTGAGGCATTGAAGGAGATTACCACCATTGTTGATAAAAACAATGATGTTTGATCAAAGGAGAACAATTTTTTGAGCCACATGGGTATGGTGAATCTATTTAAGGTAATATGGTGTTGTTTTATTTCATTTTTTTTTCTTTCTATATTTTATAATTTTCATAGGAATAAATAGGTTTGGTTAGTTAGTTCTTTATGCATGTTTCATTATTTATGGACTAATGCTTGACTAATTTGCTTTGCAATCCTCTCTACATCTTGGCACACCTAGTGGGCCCTGACACATCTCACCCCTGAAGAAGATCATTTTACAACTTTAAAACATTTATTTGGACCCTTAAAACTCTTGCAAATTAATTTTCTAACTTTATTTTGCCATTTTTTTGCCACAATTTTACACATTAACCAACGTCAGTAAGTAATACCGACATCAGTTACCTAGCTTAACCGATGTCGGTTAGTAAAACTGACATCGATTAAATTCAGGTAGCCAAAGTAACCATCACTGATTGTAATAACCAACATCAGTCATTGTGTTTTTCTTAAAACACAGACCTGAGAGCTATTTTTCCAAAGTTCATTATTTCAAGCAAAAAATAGCTTTACACCTAAAGGACATGCTAAAATTTTTGTTGTAAGATCAATCTTGACATTTAATAAAAACATGTTTAAATTACCTTTTGCATGCTTAAAAATCAATTAGAAACTTTGTTTTGGTGTTTAAAAAAGAATTTATATATTTTGGTGAATGTTTTCAAAGTTTTCAACTAAGATTAAGAGGTCAAATGAACACCACCAAATATTTTATTGGGCTTAAAATTGAACACACTTGTCAATTCTTATTTGCAATAATTATTTACTTCAATTTTGTTTTGCAAAAAGAGGAATGGTGTGTGTATACTCTTTCATTTATCCCCTTTAGGGAACCCTTGAAATCAAAAGCACCATTCTTATTGCAAATATCCTAGTTCAAGGCTTAGAAAGAATGTTGCCTAAAACACTCCCCAAAAACTTGCCAAATTTTGGGTGATCTTGAAAATAATGTTAAAGTCTTTCTATTTTATGCTTTATATATTTTCATGCAAACCTGGCTTGCAAGGGGGATGTCATTAGCTCACATGAATTTTTAAGGGAAGCTTTGACCCAGGTTTCACCTCCTGGCATTGACTTCATTTAACTCCTTTAGAGTTGCACATGAGACATATGTATATTTATACATCGCACTACACTGACTGAAGAGTAAGATGTAGTGGTTGTAAAAAGGACTAAACATTTTTAAAGCTAGCCAATACTGCAATCACCTAATTTATGTGCTTGTCTTTTGCATCATTTGACATGAAAGTCATTACCCAATTGATTCCCCTGGAATGATCAAAACCTTGCTAGTTTAGTAAACCCCAGTTTGCCATATCTTATCAGTTTAGACTTAAGTTTTTTTTTTGTCATTAGCTTACTTGGTCTTGATTTGTGTCTAAAACTGATTGTTAACTCAAATAACTTAACCAAATCACATTGTCCTCAATTTTCTTGAGCAAGGGAAGTGTTACGATGTCCAAATGAAAAATTCACTTTTCCCTTGTTCAAATTATTATCAAAAACTTTGTGTCATGCCATCCACTTTGGCACAAGCATGTTGCCCAATTGAGTCTATATATTTTACCCAATTTGTTTAAATCCTTCATTTGTAATCCACATTCAAAATTGAACCTTTTTCAGTTTTAAGGGTTGGTGTGTCAAAGTGGTTTTACCATTTACACACTAAGCTTGTTTTAACTTGGGTTCAATTTTCCAATTGGATTGAAGGTCATTTATTAAGACTCAAAATCACATATCATCTTGGTGGACTCAAGTCATCTTACATATCGCTCATGCTTTGAGTCTTAGAAGATATTTTATCCTACTAGAATCATGTGGCAATGTTGTGTTGCCTATTTGGTCCTAGCTTTATACTTAGTGATTTGTGTATATTTTTACATCTTGAGTTGCTTAGTTCATTTTGTCTTCTTGATAATCCAAAGAGCTTTCCTCTAAAATTTTAGGGTCAACTTATCAAAGTTGAAGCTAGATTTTACAGTGTGGGTGTATCACAAAGATCTAGGCTTTGGTGTATTAGTTTTCACCTTGGGTCTTTGCGTTACCTTACTCTTTTCTGATTTATACAATTTCAACTTTACCAAAGGTTGAGTAAACTTGTGAACTGAATCTTATAAATTATGTGTGATTTCAAATCACCCTCCCTTATAATCTCATTGGTACCTTGGTTATTTATTTAGAAGAGAGCCAAAACCTACTTTGATTGGTTACCGAAGCATTGGTCTAAAGTTAGTCAAACACACATAATAACTCTTTCTAGACATGACTCAAATGTTCGCTCATAGTGGGACCTCTCATGGTCTTAGTTATAAAGATGAGTAATTTTATGATGGTCAAGATAACCCCATTATTTTTTATGATATCCCCACAATAGTAGGATCCAAACATAATTACAATGGATATCAACCCCAAGAAGATCAAGATGAAGCCCTTCTTAGATTGATAGAATCATGTGATAAACTACCTTCTGATTTTTCTACAAAACAATTGCATACCTTAGTTAGAGAAGGAGAACAATGATGGCAATAGTAAGCTTTTGCACAAATGGACATACCTTCTTCCTCTAACAAAGGAAAGGAAATATAAATAGAGTCAAAACCCATAAATATGGATCTTCTAACTAAGATCAAGATAATAAGTCAATGATATGCAGATCAACTTATCACAGACTTAACTGACTCCCTAGTTGCCACTTCAATTCACAATAATGCTTCAAAATAAAAAAGAAATGTGATCAAAAGTATGCAATAAATATTGGATGAGAACATTACCATATTAGATCAAGGTAATCTAAATGAATAGTTAAAGTCACAAGAGACCTTACAAAGAGTTACATTTGATACAGAACATACATTCTTCAATCATCAAGAACCTCTTGTTACTTTACAAACTCAGAAACCCAAACATTCAATTTGAATTGAGAAAATCCATCAATACAATTTGGATAGTTCTTTTCAACCAACCCAAAGATTGGTAAATAAACATAGAAATTTACAAAATCAACAAAGTGCAAAACAATGAAATTCAAGGAATATTTTACAATCCAAGAATCAACGACCTATGTTTTCAACTCAAGCAGCAAATTAGAATCAAATCATGGATCAAAAGGTATACACTCCCTATAAACCCACACAAAACTAGGGGCACATTCACCCAAATAATAACAAAACCAGGGGCACATTCCACCCTAATAGCAACAAAACCAGGGGCACATTCCACCCCAACAGCAATGAAGCCAGGGGCACATTCCACCTCAACAACATCATATCTAATCTAAAAATGTATCAAACAAGCAAGAATAGAATTCTATGAAGGAAATTGTCCAAAGATTGGAGATGAATAATATATTCAAAAAGTACAAATTTGATAAGATATGCCCATATCTATTTGACTTATCTACTCTCTAGAACCCCTTTCCACCTAATTTTGAGGCACCCAAATTTGACAAATACAAAGGGAAAGGATATCTGCAAGAACACATATAAGCATTCTTTATCTTGTGTCAAGAGGTTGCTTATAGTAGCGAGTACTTACTATGACTATTTTCATGAAGTTTAGTAGGTCAAGCTCTTGATTGGATACTTAAACTACCCAAGAGATCAGTTGTGGATTAGAATGACTTATCAAAAAAGTTTGTTGACCACTTCTCATATAACATAGAACATGAATTGACCGTTGTTGACTTATGCAAAGCCAAGCCACGTGATGGTGAAATTTTTGTTGCATATCTACAAAGATGGATAGCATTGGCAGGCCGCTTTCAACACAATTTACTAGACAAATAGTTGGCCGATATCTTTACATAGAATTTGCATCCTCAAGTTGTGCATAATCTATGGTTAGCTTGTGTTAACTCATTTGGAGAAATTATTGACAAAGGAGTGCAGATTGAAAAGGCTCTTATTGTTAAAATCCTTTTTAAGATTTTTGTGCAAAGTCAAGTGTTTAATCAGACTAAATCACCATCTCCTACAGCTATGCAAAATAAACCTAAGGGATTTAACAAAAATAAAAACATGGTTAAAAATGAGGTGATAGAAAAAAGACATGTACAAATGATACAAGCTATGCCTCCTCCAAATGTACAATTAACTCCCTCAAATCCACTACCTACTTTATAGAGACAACCTCCATGAAGGACATTTCATAACAATTTTAGAGTCTTTAGCAAGTTAAGAGAATTGATTGAAATAATGTTACAAAAGCTCATTGAAACTAATTTAACTATATGGCTAGTATCAAGGCCATTTCCTTAAGATTAACTAAAACCAGACTGGTACAAAGAGAATGAATGATGTAACTTTCATCATGTTACTAGTCACAATGCATATCATTACATTTAATTGCAACATATTATTGAGGAATTTATTGAAAGTGGTGAATTGGAAATTAAGTTGGCCCCTAATCAAGACACAAATTAGGATATGGGAATCTACAAAGACCCCTTTCCTCGATATGATCCACCACCACCAAAAAATAATCAAAATGGTCATAATCAAGGACAGAGGTAGAATCAGAACCAACAACAAGGTCAAAATTGTAATCAGCATAATCGAGATCATAATGCCCACACTAATAATGTGGCTTATAACAATGTACCTTACGACTATAATAACACTGTGAGACGCATTTTTGCAACCCATATTTCCATTGTTACTATGAAGCTGCATGGCTAATCTCATGTTCCTTATAACATAAGACCCATAATTATAGGGTCAGTACCCTCTCCCCCAAGTAATACCATGTTAGGTTCACATCATTATGTTTTTCCTCTATTTATATGGGTTATTAATCCTGAATAATATTACCTTTCTTATAAAGGCTCCTTGCTGACCCAAAATTGTTGCAATACTATTCATTGCCCACAAGTCAACATCCAAGGCCCTTTGCCCCCCTCTTCTAATTATAATAATTCATTTACACCTCTAGGTTGTGTAGTTGCAACTAGATGCCCTTGAATTACCATTCAGGGCCCTTCACCCACTTTTCCATAAAACCTAATGAGAACATTGTGCCAATGGTTCCAAAGCCAAATACTATTCCAACAAAGACTAAATTATTTCAATCTATTGTTCAAAGGCCTTATAGTCTAACGAATAAATTACATAAAACCCCTTCACAAAATTTCATATTAGAACTCTTGCAAACATCTAATGTCCATAGAACCATCTTCAACAAAATTTTACAAGAGTTTATTGTGCCTCATGATATAAACCTTGATCAGTTCCAGAACCTAGTTAGACATTTATCTTCATTTTGATAAATCACATTTGATCAAAAGGACATGTCTACCCTCAACTCAAACCACAATAACCCACAATACATTGAGATAATCATTGTGAATCACAAGATCAAGTGGGTTCTTATAGATAATGGTTCAGGGCTGAACATCATATCTCTTAAATTGGTGTGACAATTGGGTTACATGGATAAAGATATTCAACTAGAAACTTTCACAATGAAGGCTTATGATAAAATCAAAAGGGATTCATCTGGTACAATTTAGTTACCAGTCATGGTTGGGTCTATTTATCATCACACATTATTTTATATTATAGATATTGAGCTTCCCTATAACATACTTCTTGGTCATCCTTGAATCCATAAAGTACAGGTAGTTCCATCTACTCTTCAGCAATGCCTTAAATTACTCTATGATGGGATCAAGGTTACTATTCCTACTAATCAGCAACCATACCAATACTACAAACATCTTGAAGTAGAGTTTTCTAATTATAACTATTACCCAAGTTCTAAATTCATTATAAAGAAGAACAAAGCCATCATTTCACATTCATATTTATCTAATTATATAGACCCTGGTGATCTAGCCTCCACTTTGACTGATCCATTTCTTACCGCTTTAGCCAACAAGGGTATTATTAAAGACGTGGGCATTTCCACGTACCATCTGAAGGACGTCCTTCATATTGAAAAATTACCAAAATCCCTTAAAATATTTGGTAAGCCTAAAACTTTCTAGACTCCTAACAGACCCGATTAGATTTAGCAACCAAAGAAGAAGAAACCAAAACCTCCTATGGTTTTTGTACCTATAATTGCACCAAAGAAATATCAAGAGGCTTTTACTGAAGGAGATTAGTTATATTCTAAAGGCCTTGTCGATTATTTTTAGAATATAAAGTATCATATCCCTAATAGGATAATAGATCATCTTGACTATACAGAGAAAGGCCTTGGCCCACACCTTATCAGCTGGAGTTGTCAATTAAAATTATGGTCTCAAATTTAAACCATCAGAGGATGACCTCATAACATTTGGTAGTGACTCTTCCAAAGTGACTAGTAATGAGACTCCTAGCAGTGACACAATGTCCCATTATAGCCTTTTTGATGATTTTGATGATTTTGATGATTTTGATTTATTTGATTCAAATGCCATATTGACCATAACACCTATTAGAGCTTTCCATCTTGAAGCAAATACCTATCCTAGTGGTGCTTCCCTTCCTGAAGTAGAACATTATATCTTTACCATTGGTGCTTCCCATCCTAAAGCAAACCATCACTATAACCTATGCCTTTGCCATCCTAAACTCATAGATTGGGATCAAAAAAATTTGGTCATATGGCTCGATGAGTTTTAAAATGAAGAATCAATTACAAACTACATGGGCCTACGAGATGCATTTCCCATTAGTGATCATAATTGTTAGGTTGTGGAGCTAAAAGCTTCACTAATGCAGACATGGAGGAGGTTGTTGAAAAGTTGCTAAGTTACAGAGCAATCGACATCGGTCTAATCAGCCGACATCGATCATATACAGTGAGAATAACAACTGATGTCGGTAAGGGATTGGTCGGCATCAGTCACCTCCAGGCAGACAAGGACCGACGTCAGTCGCCTATGTGGTTCCAAAACTGCCAGTTCACGGATAGTTAGTTAACGAACCGGTTGTTTATATGTAGAAGGCTAATTATAGACTTGAAGCTATGGATCTAATTATTGTAATTAGGTGTCTAATTATTGTTTGCATGAGATCTATTTAATAGACTCATGGGTTGTATTGTAATTTGTGCTAGAGAGTAAGAGAGCAAATATTAGCTCCTTCAGAGTGAAGAGAGCAAGGTGTGTTCCTCCTAGTGCCACAGTGCCAAGTATGGGTGCTGGTTTGGAGAATCAGAAGGATTTTTCATGTATGTAGGATCTTGGTCAACAGGTGTGCAAGGCCACGTTTGGAGATCTACATGATAAATAAGATCATTGATTTGTAGGTGTATGTGTGTGTGAGATCTAGGTTTGCAGGTGTGTAGAACCAGATTGATTTGCAGGTGTTCAAGATCAGGGAGGTCAGCAACACAACAAGGAGAAATATTAGGGGAGATCTACTTAGAGTATGGTGTGTACTCAGTTGGAGAGCAAAGAGAAAGGCAAGGTAGATCCTTCCAAAGTAAGATTATTTGAGTTGTAGGTTGTTGTAAGTTCATGAGAGATCTACTTGGAGTACGTTGTGTACTCAGTTGAGTATGTGTGTATACTCAATGTACTAACAGTAGTGGATACTGACTAATTGGAGATGAACACTAATTCTGTGTTTGAGTTGTGTGTTGAGACCGTAAGAGAGAGAGTGAGCTCTTGAAGAGATTTGCTATTTATGCTTTATATGTGTGTGAGCTCTATAGGTGTGTAAAGAAGAAGACTGTGGCATCTTCTTTGTTGTATTTCCTTCTAGAAGAGTATTAATACAATTGGGTATTGTCTCTCATATTCTGTGTTATTTCTAAATTCTAGTTACTTGTTATTTTTGGTTTATTCTGCATGTTAAGTTGCTTGTACATAGTAATCAATGGTGCTTCCTAGATCCTAACAGTGGATTCAGAGCATGTTTGTTGTTCTATATCTTGACAAAGTGGTATTAGAGCTAAGGTTGTAGGGAGCAGGTTTTGTGTTTGGTTACAGGTCACTCTCAGGGGTTTTTGATTGAGTGGGAGTATAGCAATGATAGAAGAAAGTATGCTAAGAATGGAGGAATTGAAAAGCACGAATGGTCAATTACGGTGTTATGAAAAGAAAGAGCAGGTAAAAAAAAATTGTTGGTTGGTAGCAGATCAACATGAAGGAACTGAAAAAGCAGATGTTGTAAGTGTTGTTGCATAAGATGTTCTGAGATGTTCCTTAGATAAAGTAGAATCTTCTTTTATATATTCTATTGCCTCTTTACATGCAGTCCCAATTAGAGGGGTTGGTGAGTCTTGTCAAAGTATTGGCAAAGGGGAAGTGCAGTTGAAATTGTAGACGGCCAACACATGGGTGTTGAAGGAGGTCATGCAGGTCCCAGTCTTGGAGATGCGGCTAATTGCTTTAAGAAAGTTGGGTGATGAGAGATGCAAAGAAACTTTCACAGTGGATTCTTGGAATGTTTTCAAGGGTGCACTTGAATTAGCATGTGGTAAGAAAGCAGGTACTATTTATCTACTTGCTTGTATTACTGATTCCACTTCTGTTGCACAGGTGTGGCTTTGTAGGCTTGGTCACATAAGTGAGAAGGGAATGGATGTTCTTAAGTTAAATGGTAAGAGCTCAGCTTCGGAGAGCATAGACCAAGATTTATGTGAGCAAGGGGATGCTACAAGAAAAAATTGTGTTTATTACAAGAAAAAGAAGACTGATGTATTTGATAAACTTAAGAACTGGAAAGCCTTGGTGTTCTTGGAGAAGATGATGGACAGAGATCAGTGGAGGGGGCTAGATACTTCTGAGCAGGGCAGTTTGGACATGGGATTGATTCAAAGTAAGCTCGTGGGTAAAAAGTCATCACTCATAGGCATACACAGATACCGACATCGATCAAGGGGAATCGATGTCGAATAGATAAGTACTAACATTAGTCATGTGTAGACCAAAAGAGTCAGTGGTGTCAGGCAGGTGGAGACCAATGTCGGTAGGATAATCGGTGTCGGTGACCTGGACAGTCGCATGGAACCAACGTTGATCAAGTGCAGACTGGGTGGTGATTGACATCAGTCACTAGAAAGGATTTTGGGTAGATAGCAAGCTGTCAAAGAGTCTCAAATGCCCATGGGGAGGACTGAAAGGGTAAGCCAGCCACAAATTCATTATTCCTCTTTTTTATACTCATTGCTCACTGCAGAGCAGGAAAAATCTAAAAAATAGTGGGAGCATGGCATGAATAGGATGCAGAACCAAATGGGAGATTTGGTAGGGTTACTAGCTGGTATGAAAGCAATAAGAGATGAATAGATTCCTTGGTTAAAGAATAGAGAGAATGGGCACGTGAGATAGAAGGCCAAGTCATATGGTCTTGAGGAAGCTACAAGATAGTGGTACAGGGTTTGACAAGTGGATGACAAAGCAGGGCTTTAGTCAATGTCAATGTAACCATTGTATTTGTCTTACCAGGTGGATGATGGTCGCAACATTATCTTATTATTGTATGTGGAGATTGAGCTTGTTGCAGGTTTATACATACAGGGTTTTGCTGAGCTAAGGGTAAGGTTAGTTCAGTGGTTTTCCATGAAGGATTTGAGAGCAATGAAGTTCTTTGGCATGAGTATCCAGAGACAGGGAGATCACAAGCTGATGTTGTCACAGGATGATTGTGTGAAGGTAGTGCAGGATGTAGAATCGAGCAGCACACTTATGGATGGACAGTTCACAGAACAGGGTCCGTAATCACATGATGAGGTTCAGTACATGGTTACTCTCTGAGTTTGCCCAAGTAGTGGGTGCTATCAAAAATTTTGTAGTCAATCTGAGAAGGAAGCACTAGAAAGTGGTTCAGTGGGTTCTCAGGTATCTGAGAGGGACCAGCAATAGGGATTCATGCTATGTAGGGTCAAGTACTTTAGATGTTGCAGGTTACTTTGATGACAGGGGTTGCACCACAGGATGTGTGGTGGTTGGTCTTCAGGATTGAGCTTGAAGAGAGATACAAGCCAAGAAACAAATTAGACAGTGTACAAGTATAGGTACAGTGCAGTTGTTTATCTCTAAGTGGAAGATTTTTAAGTTGTAGAGCTAAAAGCTTCACTAATGCAGACATGGAGGAGGTTGTTGAGAGGTTGCTTAGTTACAGAGCAATCGATGTCAGTCTGATCAGCTGACATCAGTCATATATAGTGAGAATAGCAATCGACGTCGGTCAGGGATCGACCAGCATCGGTCACCTCCAGGTAGACAGAGACCGACGTCGGTCGCCTGTGCAGTTTTAAAACTGCCAGTTTACAAATAGTTACTTAATGAATCAGTTGTTTGCATGTAGAAGGCTAATTATAGACTTTAAACTACAGATCTAATTATTGTAATTAGGTGTCTAATTATTGTTTGCATGAGATATATATAATAGACTCATGGGTTGTATTGTAATTTGTGTTAGAGAGTAAGAGAGAAAATATTAGCTCCTTTAGAGTGAAGAGAGCAAGGTGTGTTCCTCCTAGTGCCACAGTGCCAAGTATGGGTGCTGGTTTGGAGAAAAAAAATTATTCTTCGTGTATGTAGGATCTTGGTCAGCAGGTGTGCAAGGCCACGTTTGAAGATCTACATGGTAAGTAAGATCATTGATTTGCAAGTGTATGTGTGTGTGAGATCTAAGTTTACAGGTGTGCAGAACTAGATTGATTTGCAGGTGTGCAAGATCAGGGAGGTTAGCAACACAACAAGGAGAAATATCAGGGGAGATCTACTTGGAGTATGGTGTGTACTCAGTTGGAGAGCAAAGAGGAAGGCAAGGTAGATCCTTCCAAAGTAAGATCATTTGAGTTCCAGGTTGTTGCAAGTTCATGGGAGATCTACTTGGAGTATGTTGTGTACTTGGTTGAGTATGTGTGTATACTCGGTGTACTGGCAGTAGTGGATACTGATTGGTTGGAGGTGAACACCAATTCTGTGTTTGAGTTGTGTGTTCGGACCGTAAGAGAGAGAGTGATCTCTTGAAGAGATTTACTGTTTATGCTCTAGATGTGTGTGAGCTCTCGAGGTGTGTAAGGAAGAAGCCTGTGGCATCTTCTTTGATGTATTTCCTTTTGGAAGAGTATTAATACAATTGGGTATTGTCTCTCATATTCTGTGTTATTTTTGAATTTTAGTTACTTTTTATTTCTGGTTTATTTCGCATGTTAAGTTACTTGTACATGGTAATCAATGGTGCTTCTTAGATCCTAACAGTGGAGTCAGAGCATGTTTGTTATTCTATATCCTGACAATAAGCAAGGTTTTGATTTTTCATTGAATTCTTCTACCTACTTTGGAGAGCAAACAAACGTTTTTGGTCGTAATAAAGAACAAACATCGATATTTTTAGGTGAAAACATCTTTGAATCACTTGTTGATCAAGAAAAAAGTAAAGAAAAGGACAAGCCTTTGAGTGAAAACCTGTTTCAGGCACTCCTAGGTGAGAAAGTTTATTCATCCCCTCAAGACATAGAAAGTCCTTCTGGCCCAAGTTCCATAGCTAGTACAAGCATCTCTTCAGAACATCAAATATTTGAGCATCTTGCTCTTGAATTTCTAGAGGTTTTTTCCAATTGGCATTTACTTGAGAAGGCAAATTCTGAATCTTCATATTATCTAAATCTTTGGGAAGAATAATAAAAATATATAGCAAAAGAAAATGATCATGACCATACATTACTTATAATTCTAGAAGATGGATCCACACTCCTTAGGGAGAGCATAATAGAAGTGAATTTGAGAACCCATGAGGACCTTAAAATTATTTATCTTGGAGCTTCCCTTACTGAAGCAGAACATGAACATATTATATCCATTCTTAAGGATGATATAGACATCTTTGCATGGGCATACTTTGACATGCTAGGCTTGGACCCAGATTTAGTTGTGCATCTTGTTGTTCACCCTGATGCTAAACTAGTCAAGCAAAAGTTGAGAAAGATGCATCCACGCATCACCCTTTTGGTTAAGGCTGTGTTACAAAATTTGTTAGGAGCCAATTTTATCATACCACTAGACTACTCTGAATGGATTTCTAACATAGTGGTAGTAAGTAAAAAGACCTCAAGGATATGTGTTTATATTGATTTCAATGATATCAACGAAGCATGCCCCAAAGATGATTTTTCTCTATCCAACATCGACATGATTGTTGACTCAACTGTTGGGTACGAGATGATATCCTTAATGGATGGATTTTCTAGTTATAATCAGATTAAGATAGCCCCTAAAAATCAACATAAGACTGTGTTCACCACTCTATAGGGGACATTTTGTTACTAAGTCATGCCATTTGGTTTGAATAATGTTGGAGCCACATATCAATGTGCAATAACTGTCATCTTTCATGACATGATACATGACATTATCGAGGACTATGTTGATGATATACTAGCAAAATCAAGAATAAGAGCTGGACATCCTGACATTCTATGAAGAATATTTGAGAGGCTTCATGCATATAAGGTTCGTTTGAATCCTAAGAAATGTGTATTTGGAGTCACATCAAGAAAATTATTAGGGTTTATTATATCACAACAAGGGATTAAAGTCGACCCTGCGAAGGTCACCACTATTATGGAAATACCTCCACCAAACAATCTTAAATATTTACGAGGTCTACAAGCTAATATCTAATCTATACATAGGTTTATTTCTCAATTGACAGATAAGTGCCACCCATTTACCCATCTCTTAAAGAAAGGGGTAAAATTTTAGTGGGATGAAGATTGTTAGATAGCATTTGTAAAGCTTAAAAAATACTTGGCCAATCCATCAGTCTTATGACCTCCATCACAAGGAAATCCACTATTTCTTTATATATCAACCATGAAACATGTACTGGGGGCACTTTTGGCTTAGCATGATGATCATGGTAAGGAACACGTAGTTTATTAATTAAGTCACACATTGGTAGCCTATGAACATAATTATATGCCTATTGAGAAGGCATATTTAGTTATGTTGTTCGCCACTCATAAATTATGACATTATATGCTAAATAATAAAACTATTATTATCATCAAGGTAGATCCTCTAAAATTCTTATTATCTAAATCAGTTCTTCAAAGACTCATGGCTAAATGGATTATGATCTTCAATGATTTTGATATTGAGTACCAAAATCAAAAGGCAATCAAATGATAGGTTCTTGTAGACCAACTTGTAGAAGCTCCTATTATGACCACTCAACCTCTCAACTTTGACCTTGTAGATGATTCTATAATGATGATAGAATAAGCATAATAAGAACCTGAATAATGAACACTCTATTTTGATGGATCCTTCACATCTCGAGGGTCTAGAGTAGGCATATTGTTGATCATGCCATAGGGGGATTTGATCCCCAAAGCATTTCATATACAATTTTAGTGTACAAACAATATGGCCAAATATGAGGCTAATGAGACTATTAAATACAAAATATTATCAAATTACAACCTAAACCATGACCAAAAGCTCCAATGGGACATTCAAATCTTAAAGGTTTGTGGAGACTCATAGGTAATCATAAATCAAAAAACTGATCAGTATCAAATAAGAGATGATAAGTTTGTTCCTTACAAATAAATTATCAATGACCTCAAAACACATTTTAAATCTCTGTAGTTTGAGCAAGTTTTGTGAGTCAATAATAGATCTGTCGATGCCATGGAAATAATTGGTTCCATGATTCAAATGCATGATAGTGCTAAAAAGTATCAGTTCCTAATTGAAAATATTCTTCAGTCAACACATATTCTATCAGATTCAGAGAGGATATGTACCATTGTTGATCCTAATCCCTCACTTGAGCTACCATGGTACCAAAAATTTTATAACTATTTCCATAGTCATGTATTTCTCACTAATATTTTCAACAACCCAAAAAAACTATTCCTTCATTGTTTAACATGTTATATCCTCTTGAGAAACATGCTTTATAGAAAAGGCTATGATAGAACACTTCTTCATTGTTTATCTTTGGGAAAATCCAAGTTGGTACTAAAGGAGGTTCATGAAGGAATGTGTGGGGCCCATATCAATGGTGTAGTCCTAACAAAGAAACTTCTCAGAATAGGCTATTATTGGCCCAAAATAGAGACAGATGCTTGTAATTATGTAAAGTGTGTTCCTTGTCAGTAGCATATCAACTTGATACATGCACCTTCCTTACCATTGCAACTGATTACAACACAATGGCCATTCTCAACATGAAGTCTTGATCTCATTAAAAAAATTAACCCTACATCTTCAGATGGCCATAAGCACATTTTGACCTAAATTGAGTACTTTACAAAGTGGATTGAGGCCATTTCTCTCACTTATGTTACTGGGAAACAAATAGACAAATTCATTCATTACCATATCCTCTATCAATATGGCATCGTAGCGCATATTATATCCAATAATAGTGGATCCTTTGTGAACCAAGATGTGAAATCTCTTTATGCAAAATTCAAGATCAAGCATAAAAAATCCACTCCATATAACCTATAAGGAAATAAATAAGCTGAGGCATCAAATAAAACCATTCTAGCCATCTTAAAGAATATTATCAATAATATTAGTCATAATTGGCACTTACAACTCTTTCCTAACCTCTGGGCTCATAGAACCAATCATCGCATCCCAACTAAAGCTACTCCATACTCCCTTATTTTTAGTACTAAATCTATCATCTCGATCAAGATTGAGATCCCATCATTAAGAATATCACTGGAGCACATTAAAGATAATGCAGACTATAGAGCCTCATGACTTCATGAACTAGAGCTTCTTGATGGTAAGCATTTGGTTGCCCTAAAAAACTTGCAGGTCTATTAGAATATATTGTGGAGAATTTATAATAAATGCATTCTCCCTCAAAAATTTTAGATATAAAGTAGTTCAATCCAGACAGTCTTGTGCAATTTTAGACAAGTGAACAATTGCATCTTCTAAGTTCAAGTATTTGCTGTAATTATTTATTTTATCAAAAACCTCTCTCTCATTGATTTGCAATCATGGGTTGTTGCAGTCAGCTTAGTTGTCTTATTGAAACCTCTACTCTCAAGACGTACATCTCCTCGACTAAATGGTCCCACCTTATGCATATTTTATCCCAAAAATAGTTAAAACATTAGAAATACTTTGAAAATACTAAAAACATCAGAACATAATCCACAAAATAATAAAAATATTATCTCACACTTCTATACATTTGTACATTCTCATTCCACCATCCCATGCTCTCACTATTTTGTGAGAAATTGTTAAATTTAAATGCTCTTGACATTCTACAAGCATAAAAACAAAAGTTCATTTCATCTTATCCCATGCACTTATCATTCTGCAAGATCATTCTTTCTCATCTCATCAACTTCTTATTTGCCAGACCATTCTTGTTTGTTTGTCATATCTTCCATTTCTTCTATAACATCAATCATGCTAGTTTGATCATCATTTTTTTTCTGTCTCATTTCTTAGAAGAACTACATTTGATTTAAAGTTCATGTTGGAACATGCATTCATGAAACTATGTAGGCAGCATCCACTTGTCTTATACATCTGCAGTCAGCTCAACCAACCACTTTTCTTTTTCCTCCTCCATTTATTTTGTCATTATTCCCCTTTAATTAGGAAACAATTATCATGTCATTGTTCTTTGTTATAATATGGTGGAAAGTAACGCCTCTACTGCATATCTATGAACATGTCTTAAAACCACACTAACTTGGTTTTTATTTGTGTTTATTTGAGTTCTCTTAGTGTTTTGTTGTGTTTTCTTGGTGTTTTATTGTGCTTTTGCATCTCTCTTTTTATTTCTTCTCCTTTTCTCTTTTTATTGCTTCTTGTCTCATCTTGGTCTTGTGTTTTCTTGATTGTTTTTTATTATTTCTTTTGTATTTCAAAACATCTTGATGATTCACATGGGTCTTGATTGTTTATATCTTGATCCTATGTTATTACGTTGTTCTTGGACCATTTTATTTATTTGATTGTTGTTGGTGTCTTATTTTTCTATTTGATTTTGCTTTTCTTTTTTGTGTTCAATAATTCCTTGACGGTCCACATGGATCTTGATTATTCATATCTTGGTCTCATGTCATTAAGACATTCTTGACTTTTGTTTTTAAACATTTTTTTTCCTACTTAAGTCTTGATTGATCATATCTTAATTTCAACTTGGATTCATTTATGTTTATCTTTTTATTTATCTTTATTTTTTTGTTTAAATGTGAATCATTGTAACTCTGGTTTTGGTCATTGTTTTACTATTATCCTTAGTTATAGGTATTCACATTTGAACTGACTCAACACAATTAGAATCTTATGTCATTCTAAGTTATTCATACTTATGATGCCTAATTTCTTTTGATATAGCAAGCACTTTGTGCTCAGGTCTCAAAGTCTTAACATCAACATCAACTCTAATGAATAATTCTCAAGAATACTTTGCAAAATCTAGGCTCATGATATGGAATTAGGCATCTGAGTAACATGAATTTTAGCACTCAACTCTATGCTTAGGCATGCATCTCTCCACATACATTGTGAGTTTAATCAATTCTTATTCCGTTTTCATCATTCCTCATTCCATTCTCTCCCAAACTTGGGTGAACTGCATTAACTTGAAGTTCATGTTGGAACATGAGTCCATGGAACTATATAGGTAGTGCTCAATTTCTATTGAGATCAGCTCGGTTATCTCCATTCTTTTTTCATCTCTCTCATCACTTTGTGCATTCTCATATGCTTGGTTTTATATGGATTTTTAAACCATTACACCATTGCATGTACGTTTGCACCCACTCGCTTAACCTATCTTTTTGGTTATATCCTTGAGCTATTTTCCTTGCCAATTGCCCATGCTAGAGCACAACATCTGAACAACGTCTAAATCAAATCAGCTCTACAGGGGCAAATCATATTTATTCTTTATCAATAATCAACATTTACCCTACTAGGGAAAAACTATTTTATCATGATCACATTTGTTCTATTGTGGCACTTCTTATTATCTTCTCTTTGGAGACCCCGTTCTAGTGGTGCTTCCCTTCCTAAAGTAAAATGTTCTCCCTTTTCCTCTAATTCCAACCTCTCCACATTAAATCCCATAATGGCAATGTTTTAGTGTGCAACTTGTCTCGAGATTGATCAATATCGTAAACATGCAGCTTGTACTCTCAAATTGGGTACATTTAAAGTGTCCCTTATATTTATAGATTGTATCTTTCTCATTCCCCCTATCTTTACGACCTATTATACCTCTAATTATATTTTTATCATTGATGGTAATTACGTGTGCAAGATTAGCTCATCTGGATGTGATCTATTCCACGGGTTAGTCTCTTATTTTCTCTCTTTTTGAGAGTCCATCATTTTCTTCCATCCTAGTATGTCCTTTCGAGGGGGCATCATGGGTCTGTTCCAGTTTTTTATTGACAACTCTTTTCTTTGAAAAGATGTTGCTTCGCCTAAATGTCTAGCTACGCTTTCTCAAAAAGGGGTAAAATGTAGAAATTTAATTTCTAACACCATTTGTGTTGAAATTGTCAATCTTACTCAAATACACATTTAAGATCAAAAAATCCATAAAACATCTTAAATGGTTTGAACTTGTTACTTAAAAGTGTCAGTTTAGGTCAAAGTATCCCTAAATAGGGCAATGCATTTTATGGTCTAGCTAGCTTTGATCAATTCATTTTGAGTCAAAATGATGGTTTTGTCTTTTGTGCTTTGGATCACTTTTTTCTCCTAAATTCATTGGTATATGCCACATACCTTTGTTATTTTTTGTTAGAAATATCCTAAATGGAAATACGATTCTGGTGCATCTAATGTCACCTTCTAATTCTTCTCGAGTCAAATTATAACTCAATAATGACTTTCTGACCATTTTCATTAATTGAGGGCCAATTTTTAAATAATTGCACAAATATTGATTAACCTTGTTTAAGGTTAATTAAACCAAATCAAGAGTTTAAGTGGATTTTTCATGAGAGTTGTTGAATTTTTTTTAAAAAAATTGATTCCTATTAACGACATCATCAAGTGACATCATTTCTTGGAAAGACATCTTTAAGCTATAAATACCATAAATATCAAGATTATGGGTCACCTATGCCTAATTCATGCCTCTTCAATACCCTTTTTTCTAAGGTCATAATGAAGACAATTATAGATTTAATTCTAAATATTAGGATTATCCATGGCCACACATCTCAATCTTGAGATAGATGGTCATAATTGATCCTGACCAATCTCAAAAATCTATAAATAGAAAGGCCATGGATATGAATAAAAAATATTGAATATTGCAAAGTTATAATGTTAAATTGTTTCCACAAGGTTTTGTATTTGATCATATATTTTGCTTGCAAAATTTATTGATAGGCTAGTTTAGTGATTTGGAATCAAGAGCCTAGGTTTTATAGAGTTTTTTTGAGGTATTTAAGGAGCTTACCACCATTATTGATAAAGACAAGGATGCTTGATCAAGGGAAAACATGTTTTTGAGCCACATGGGTATGGTGAACCCATTTGGGAAGGTAATAGGGTGTTTTTTTCTTTTATTTGTTTCTTGTTATCTTTTATAATTCTCATAGAAATAGATAGGCTTGGTTAGTTAGTTCTTTATGCATGTTTCATTATTTACGGATTAATACTTGATTAACTTGCTTTGTAATCGTCTTTACATCTTGGCACACCTAGTGGGACTCGACACATCTCACACTTAGAGTTCATTTTTCTCTTTCATTCTAGTATGTCCTCACAAGGGGGCATCATGGGTCTATTCTAATTTCTTCTTGACAACTCTTTTTTTTGAAAATATGTTGCTTCACCTGAATGTCTCGCTACCCCTTCTCAAATAGGTTCAAAATGTAGACATTCAATTCCTAACACTATTTATGTTGAAATTGTCAATCTTACTTGAATTGAACTCAAATGCACATTTTAGGTTAAAATCCATAAAACATCCTAAATGGTTCAAACTTGTCACTTACAAGTGCAAGTTTAGGTCAAAGTATCTCTAAATAAGGTAATGCATTTTATGGGCCAGTTAACTTAGATCAATTCATTTCAAGTCAAAATGATGATTTCACCTTTTGTGATTTGAATCACTTTTTCTTCCTAAATTCATTGGTGTACACCATGTACCTTTGTTATTTTGTGTTAGAAACATCCTAAATGGAAATACAATTTCAGTGCATCTAACATTACCTTCTTATTCTTTCCAAGTCAAATTACAACTCAATAATATGACTTTTTGAACATTTTGATTGATTGAAGGACAATTTTCAAATAATTGCACAAATATTGATTAACTTTGTTTAAAGCTAATTAATTCAAATCAAGAGCTTAAGTAGATTTCTCATGAGAGTTTCCTATTAACTGCATCATCAAGTGACATCATTTCTTGAAAAGACATCTCTAGGCCATAAATGCTACAAATATCAAAATTATGGGTCTCCATACCTAATTAATGCCTCCCATGCCTCTTCAATGCCCCTTCTTCCAAGGTCATGATAAAGATAATTATGAATTTAATTATAAATATTATGATTATCCATGGCCACATATCTCAATCTTGAGATGGACGGTCATGGTTGATCCTGACCAATCTCAAAAATCTATTAATAGAGAGGCCATGGACATAAATAAAAAAGCTTGAATATTGCAAAGTTATAATGTTAAATTGTTTTCACAAGGTTTTACATTTAATCATAGATTTTGTTTGAAAGCTTCATTGATAGGCTAGTTTAGTGATTTGAAATCAAGAGCCTAAATTTTACAAAGTGTTTTTGAAGTATTGGAGGAGCTTACCACCATTGTTGACAAAGACAAGGATGATTGATCAAAGGAGAACATGTTTTTCAGCCACATGGGTATGGTGAATCCATTTGAAAAGGTAATATGATGTTGCTTTCTTGCATTTGTTTCTTGTTATCATTTATAATTCTCATAGGAATAGATAGGCTTGGTTAGTTAGTTATTTATACATGTTTCATTATTTATGGACTAATGTTTGATTAACTTACTTTGCAATCCTCTCTACAGATGATATCATATGTGTATATGCCATAATGAATACAGATACTCATGCTTGGCTTATTCTCTTGATGACAATCATGGTTGTTGGTTTACTTGTTGTAGGTACATATTTTGGGTTATAACTCGATGCTTTGATGTGCATAACCTTCTTCTTCATGCTTATGACATCCTCTTACTATTTTTGCCTTCTCTTTATGATGAATGGTGAAATGGATATGAATGGAGGGGGTGAAAACATGAATGAGAGATGACAAACCATGAAAGCAAGGGTGAAGGGAGCTTGAAAATAATGAAAATATGGTTGTGTATGACAGTGTATGTGGAGGTGAGTGAGATGGGGTGACAAGAGAAAAATAAGAGCATGCCAAGACTAGTTTGAAAGGCCAAATGGAAGCATAGTCCCATCGTCTACCTGGTGTATCAGTTTGGAGGACATTGGAGGATGATAACAAGGCAAATTTAAACCTAGGACTATGTTAAGTTCCTTAAAATATGCTAAGAAACATTGGTTTTTGCTAAACAAGGATTTTGAGGTGCTTGAAAGCCATCAAGGACTTTGTTATGCATCTTTTTTAAGAATATCATGGTAAATTTAACATGAGGAATATATGAAAACATGAAGAATATCCCTAGAAACATGAAACTAAGAAATTTATGAAGCTCTTTCTTTCTCATAGACCGTACAATCTTCTTTACATGCTTGTACAATGCAAATTTAAACTGTTGATCTTCTTGAGATATATATGGCTCTCACACATGTGAAAAATGAATTATGGACACCATAAAAATGAATTAAATATATCAAATAATCCCTAAAAATTTGAAATGTCTTGAAATGATGTCCTGGTTAGGAAAATTTGCAAAAAATTGATTGCTTTCATGGATGAAATACTACAGAATTTATCCTGACTTTAAATGGATGGTTCTTGAACGAGATGAGGCCAAATTGAAATCCACTTACTCCATAAATAATATTCCTAAGTATAGTCTCTTTGACCAGAAAATCAGACATATACCTTCCCTTTAATGGTCGTACCATCATGAAACCTATGCGGCAGTCCTTGTGTGCAAAGAAAGCAATTGAAGGATACATGTTGGTTTTTGGTCTGTTTTGCCTCCAAATGCCATGAAATTAATCATGAACCTATTTCATTCCCTATTTCACTTATTCATGGCCCCTGATGTATGAATTTTTGTATGGATTTTGTAATTTACTTGTAAATATACATGAAATAAGCCTTTTTCTTTGCTTTTATTTCAATATAAGCTCTCAACTGCCAAAATTAGAATGTTGGACAATATCCACTAGTCAACTATGTAGTTAAGACAAATATTTTACCTTTTAATTACCAAATTTGACACATGGGAGTCCAAAAATAACCGTTTTCACACATAAACTAGCTTTAAAGTGGCTTTTTCAAATATGACACTTTATGAATAATATAAAGTCATATATATGAATCATCAAAGGATATTTTGACTATTTTAGTGGCCTATTAATACCAATATTTTACTATTTAAAGACTAATTTTGTCTTTTTGGTGAAATAATATAGTTTTATACAGGGCAATTGACATTGAATGTCAAATAAGCATGTGATAGCCTTTTGAAAGACTTAAAATTAACTTTTGAATACATTTTATAATATTATCCGGTTTATAGTTCATTTCATACCTTCATACACCAAATCATATCAAAAAACATTCATAATGAGTCACTAATTGTCTTCTTTTTATCATCTCCTTTAGAGCATTTTCAGACTAGATAACCACTTATAACTCTATCAAAACTTTAGAAAGATGCTTAACACAGATGATAACACTAAACAACTCACTTTTCACTTGACAAATAAGACATCATGAAAATTATGAAAAGTTTTTGACTACAGGGATTGGAATTTGGCCTTGACATGTCAAATTGCAAACATTTCTAGTGACTCACAAGGGTTGACCACCCTGTTGGTTAAGAAAATTCAGAATCTCTATACTATTTCAGACATTAGACTATACTCATAAACTATGAAAACTTAAATACTTTGACATAAAAAAATAAACAAGACATGAAATTGAAAATAATAACTGATTATTAAAGCAAAACAACAACTAAAAAAGCATGTGCAACCTGTGTGCTTAGAGGAATGAAACTATGACTATGTACAAAGGAGTGACTCTCCTAACAGTGGTACTTGAGGAACATCCCATTCACAGGAATAGGAATTTCTTCTCCACTTATTTTGTATAATTTGAAAGCATTGAGTTCCTTACAATCAGTGATAACATATGGGTCACTCCAAAGGCTATCAAATTTGAAGTGTTTCCCTGGTTTAACACATTCTTCATCTCATTTGAGTACTGTCTCTTTGCAAAAATGTCTTTGATGAATTTGTTTTATCAAAGAATTTATTGACTTGTTGCCTGTTTGACCATATGGTATGTATGGCATCATCTCTTATTTCCTCCAATTCTCTTAGTTCATTCTTCTTTACTTTCATTGCATCATTTTCCATAAGTTCTAATTGATGTGCAATCTCCAAAGTTAGAAGTTCCAATGAAATAGGTAGCCTTACTTCTCTTTCATAAACTAAAATATAAGGTGAATGACCATTTGCCTTATTAAGAGTGATTATATCTACCCATAAGGTAGTTTTCAACTTTATACATCATGATCTCTGATTATCTTCCATTGTTCTCTTGATGATCTTAATCAGGTTCTTGTTAGTGGACTCTGCTAGTCTATTACCCTATGGATAATAATTTGATGAATATTTCAAATAAATAGATTTTTCAAGAGCCCATTAAAATACCTTTGCACTACTGAATGCCAAATTATTATCTAATATGATAGTTAAAGGCACTCTAAAATGGGTGACTAAATTATCATACAACTCAAGAACTAAGTTCTCATCTACTTCCTTCAGTGGAACTGCCTCCACCCACTTGGTAAAATAATGTGTGGCTGTCAAAACCCACTTATGACCAACACTTGATGGAGGATGAATCATGCCAATAAATTCTAAACCCCATTGCATAACGGGGTGCTCAACTTGAATAGGCTTCAATGGCATAGCAGCTAGTCTCTATTTTCTTGTAAACATTGCACATTTTATAACCCATGTTTGTGCATATTTAAAAAAATTAAGCCAAAAATAACTAGATCTAATATTTTTTTTGATGTAGTATTGGCTAAAAAGTGGCCCCCTGAAGGACTATCATGAAATTACTCTAAAAGCTTATCAATTTGACTAGTTTCAACACACTTTAAAAACATACCTCAAATGTTCTTTTTGAAAACTCTATCAATCAGGATGTAGGGTATTGATTTCAGCCTAAAGCATCTCCTTTTTGATGCATTTAAGCCCATAGGACACTTTCCTAATTGGAGAAATCTAGCAATGTCATGTGTCTAGCTGGAAGGAGGGGTAGTTTCAGCTGCATTTTGGATGTCTTGTACTGTCAAAATTGTCTCTTTTTCTTCTTTCACATCTATTTAAATATGTTCACATAATCCTCTACTTCTAACCAATTTTGAGTCCTTCACTTCAATGTCATATTCCACACACTTGGTGACCCATCCAGCTCTCTTTTCACTTAAGTCTTTGTTAAGGATAAAATCCTTCACATTAGAATGAGCTACCATTAAAAAAATATTATTATTCAAAACCAAATGTCTAAATTTTTTCAAACCTCTTATAACATCAAGCACATAATTTTCAACAAAATAATACCTCTCTTCATATCCCTCCAATGCTTGACTAAAAAATGCATTGCACTGCTTCAAACCTTCATTATTATGTTACATAAGCATGGTTGAAATTGTACATGTAGAGAAAGCATACATAAATAAATCCTTAATAAAATCAAGATTGAGAAAAGTAGGAGCTTGGTTAATGGCCTATTTGATGGACTCAAAGCTTCTCTTACCCTCCTTGCTCCAAGTAAACTCTTGATATTTCTTAAGCATATGAGTGAGTGGCCTTACCAATTCTGCAAAATCAAGAATGAACTTTATGATGAAATTGATCTTTCCTAAAAATCTCTGTAATTATTTCTTATGTTTAGGCAATGATAGAGAAAGGATTACTTCTATTCTTTCTAGATCAATGGAAAGTCCAACTTTAGACATTATATGTCCATGAAATCTTCCCTGATGTACTACAAATATGCACTTATTTAGATTCAAAGAAACTCTAAATTGTCTACATCTATCAAAAATTAATCGCAAGTGTATTAGATGATCATTAGGATCTTTTAAAAATACAATAATATCATCAAGATAAACTAAAACCATTTCACTCAAAAGACCATGAAAAGCAACATCCATTACCCTTTGGAAAGTAGCTCTAGCATTAAAGAGTCCAAAGGGCATCTTCTTATATGCATAAATACCCCATTTTATGGTGAAGACTACTTTATATTGGACTTGCTCTTTCACCAATATCTATTTGTACCTTGAGTACCCATCCAATAGAGAGAACCTCTGTGACCCTGATACTCTTTGTAAAATTTGATCCATGGAGGGAAGAGGGAGTGATCTTTCAGTGATACTCTATTTAGATCTCTAAAATAAACACATAACCTTATCTCTCCATTTTCCTTTCTCACAGGGATAAGGTTTGTTACCCATGTTGAATTATTGATATTAAATATTAGATTAGATTCAATCAGCTTTGTAAGTTCTTTTCTCATGAAGATTTCAACATTGGGGTTGATTGATCTTTGCTTCAATCTTACTGGATTTTAATATTCTTCAATCTCAATAGTATGGTGTGCTAACCTAGGATCAAAACCTTTCAAATCATGTAATTCTCAAGAAAATACATCCATTAACTCCTTACATGATGATATGAAATCTTCTCTCTTAATATTAGTGTTCACTTTACCCAACTTGAGTTGCTTACCTTTAGTTATGACAATTTACTCTGTAATATTATTTCTTGGAAGAGATACCTTATCTTTTCTTAGTTGATCATCTTCATTAAAAATGTTTTATAAAGTCACCAAATGTTTAGACACCTTGTTTGATATTAATTGCACGATCTGATATTCATATTGGTGCTACAATTTATCATGATTCTTTGGGTAAAATTATGTCTCAGTTTGTAATAAATAAGCTATTTGTTTGTCACTATCAAAAACTTGCCAACTCACATCATTATTTAGAACTAAAGGCCTACATACAACCTTGATTTGGATCTGCTTCTAAATGTTTTTGATATGATCCACAATGTCATATTGTGCTCTTATGATAGCAAGTCTATCTGCATGTCAATTAACTCCTCTAAGAATGGAGTGAATATCAAATGCCTAGAAATCTTTCATAAGGTCCCAAACTCTATGTTTATAGGACTTTAAAAGTGGATTATTTGTTTTAATTAGACCTCTAACCTATTGTACTACCAATTCACTATCACCTTTAACTTGTAAATGCTTAATACTCCTTTTTCTAGCCCACTGAAGGCCATGAATAAGAGCTTCATACTCTGTAGTATTTTATGTACACCTGAACTAAAATATAATAGAAGAGTAATACCTTTAATTTTGAGGTGAAACCAACATTACACTAGCCTCACTTCTATTCTTTGATTTGGATCCATCAAAATATAAATTTCACACTCCTTGATCTTACATTGAGCTAACGAAACTAGGCAATAAGTCACCTTCTTCATGCATACAGTAGACACCAAAACTTGATTCTTTATTACTTTTGTAGGGGTCATATCAATGGTTTTCAATAGACCACTCATCAAGGAGTAGATCTGGTATGCCTTCAAGTGACTTAGAAGGTTCTTGATCACTGATATTTTCATCTTCTGAGATACTACAATTCATATTTGACATGTTTGTCATATAAGTTTCTAGGTGAAATTTGGAAATTGGCTCAGATCTAATTGTGACTTTGGTTCCATCCCTAGTTATAAAAACCATGTAAGACCAATATGAAAAAAGGTAACCTCCTTAGCATTGGAATATTTGGATAAACATAGTGCAAAATAAGGAGGTAAATTAACAACTACATCTCATGTAATAGTTAAATTTAGACAAGCAACAAGTATGACTTTAAGATCTCTTTAAACACCTACAGTCTTTGTAAAAGACCCATTTAATAGCAAGACACCTTTCTCATGGGGTTCATATTGAAGTCCTAGTTTGTCAGCTATTGACTTGGGCATGATAGAGGTACTAGTCTCACTGTCAATCATATAATTGTGAACCAGACAATCTCTTATGATAGCAGAAAGATAAATTGGAGGAAGCTTAGTCACCTTTGGAACTTGAGGTTCAACAACTTGATTTGAATTTGTTAGAATAACATTTATCATTTCCTTTTTAGGTTGTTTATCTGTGATATTGAGCTTTGAAATCTCCTCTTGCAAAAACTCATTTTAACCATGGATTAACAGTGTATCCCATAGAAATTGACATAAAAGCTTTCTTCATTTGATCCACAATACTGAATGGAGAAGTGGTTGTCCTAGTCTGTAATTTAGGAGCAGAAGTGCCTCCTAAATGTTTTATGAATTGAGGAATGTAAGGACACTTCTAATTCTACCCTTTTGGATCTTGTGCTTGCTAATTTGATGTCTTTTGAGGCACATCATGATTGGTGGTCTTTTGTGGTGGATGAGAAGGAAGAGGAGCTTCCTTTGCAAGACTTGGACCTTCACCAATTGCCCTTTTCTTGGATCTAGTATGGGCTATAATATAATTATCAACATTGGACATATTTTGTCCTTAATTTATATCCATGTGTATAAATGAATTCTCACCTTCTTGAAAGTTAACAAATGTGGTTTCGATAAGTGTTTTACTACTACCTTCTCCTTTTTGATTAGGCACCTTTGCTTGAGTGAAAGAAGGAATGTCTCCATGTGGTAGAGAAGCTTCTTTATGTTGAGAAGGTGGATGACTATCATGTACATAAGCTGAACTCTACTGCATATAAGATTGTTGAGAACTCTCACCATTTGGAGCCATTGCCATGTTATTTGCTTGAACCACTAATTATTCCATTGTCCTTTCTAGGAATAGTTGCTCTTAGTTATCACTATGGCTCTAGAATGACTTGGAGAATTAGGATTGTAATGCCTTGATTGAAAAAAATTCCCTTATCCTTGTTGATTAGATCGATAGGGTGACATACTATATTAATAATTTTGAATGGGATTCTGGTATGGCTTGTAAGGTGGAGCTTGTTGTCTTTCCATTGCAACCAACTTATTGTTCAGAGATTTGAGAAGACTCTTTATCTTCTCGAATCTATCAATCTAATTACCATTTATTTGATAAAGACTTGTTGAATTTGGAACTAGAGTAAATGTAGGAGTAAGAGGATGGATCTTTAGAAATAAAGGCATAGGTGGCCTTGGAGATAATTTACCTGCTTGTATTAAGCAATTTTCAGCCTTTATTTCCACTTCATAAGCCTCAGGTAAATTATTTCCTCTCGTGGATTGGATCATCACAACCACATCTAAATTGAAATATTTTAGATAGTATAGAAATGCATAATTTGGAGTAGAAATGATCACTACAGGATTTCTATTCCAGGTTTTTTGAAACTTGTAATTAAAATCCACCATGAATTCATGAGGAAACCTCTTAATTATTGTAAGATGCTCCACCAAAAAAAGATGATCACTTTTGTCCTCAAAGTGCTTGCATAGGACCTATACATATTCATCTCAGTTGTTGATTTATGCATGTGTCAATCCTCTGTACCATTGAAGTGTTTTGCCTTTAAATGAAGTTGCTAACAACCTCATAGCTATATTTTCCTGAGTCACATGGTGCACTGAATAAAATTTAGCTATATATACAATATGTTCTATAGGATTAACTATATTTCCTCCTTTGAAATAAGGAAGAGACTTTAAGGCAAAAGTTGGGATATCATCCCATTGATTGATGTTCAAGACTACCACCATTGAAAGGCATAAAGGCTTATCTTCTAGGAATAGCCATATGGGGTATGGGATTTATAAAAATGTTTAGTTGAACAATATTTGTTTGCACATGTGGATTTAGAGAAGTTATTTGGACAATAATAGGAGAAGCAGGTGGTGTGGGATTTGGATTGGACTGAAAGGCTTTCTTTTTCTTTGTTGATTGGAAAGATAACTCAGTGAAATCTATCTAATTAACTTTTGTAGAGGATATTGTAAACACTCTAGGTGGCATGAAATATGTGTCAATCTAAAAATGACACCCTAATACTTGGTACTATAATCAGATATAAAAATATAAGCTTTAATTCCCATGACCAAGTAGTTCCACCAAGCATGCCAAAACTATTAGTAACCCAAATAGCACCTAGTTGAAATCAGACTATTTAAATCTGACTCATATTTAGAATAACATTGGAATGATCTAAGGTTTTGGGATACTTTTATCTAGATCAAACCTCTAGTTGTGAGGCTATCTCCTCTGAATATGTGAATTTAAGATCAATTACTAAACCTATTTGATGTTGGGATGAAAATATTAAGGAATAAATTGAAAAATAAATCTATGTTATGATGGTGATGTACCTGAATAGTGATTGATCCTTTGTAAACATTGAAACTTAGGCACACATATGGATCAAGATAGAATAATTTATCAATAAAACTCTCTCAGATCAGTCCTAAACATCAGTTTTTCAAATGAAGGTTTGAAATAAGGTTTTCATATTGAAGGTGTGTGAATGAAGGTCTCTAAAGACACTGCATACTAACAATCTTCAACACAATTTATGTCCTTAACTCTTAAAATAACCTGTAAATGATGAAATCATAGTAGTAAATAAGGAAAGGACCTACAAAAGGATATATTTATCACACTTATATGCAAATCAATAATCAAAAGTACACACTACAACCATAAATTGATATGTAAACAAAAACTCTTTATTGATTTATGGTGCAAGTTATAATTTTTATATAGTCTCTCTATACCAATCTAAGGGATCCTAAAAATGGCTTAAAAGCCCTAATATATAGAAAATATAATAACTCTAGCTAATGTGGTGTAGAGGTGATAAGGAGGAGTCAACTTGAATTAACTCAAAGTCAATTTTCCTTTTACAAATTACAAACAATAGTCTATTAAAGACTTCTCCTTGTGTTAAGTGTCTTGCATGATAAACGCATGAACTTTGGCATTGGAAATAAAATGGTGGCCCATTTTTACTTGTCTAATATCCTTTTCCAAACATGCAATGCCATCTTTATTTAGATAACTGATGTGAAGTGAGGTGGCTCATGAGTTGGAACTCAAGGTGAGTTGTGCATGCCACTAGACCAATTGAAGACTAGTTAACTCCACCATGGCTCTTAGTTAAACATACATATTCCATAAAGGATTAGTTTTCATGATGTGGAACAACTTGAGAGACAATAAAAATTTACAATTAAATCTTATATCCAACTTCCTATGCCATTATCTTCTACACTTGATTGAATATATAGGCCTACTAGGCCAAAATAGACCTAGTAGCCTAACGTTTATGCTTGGTGACCATTAGAACCTACAAAAATATTAAAAACCTGCACAAAGGATGAATTCAAGACATTAATAAATGCCTCATATCATTAAAATATTCCTCCTTGGCTTGGAACATCTGTAAATTAGTCAAACATATTAAATAGGCTAGTTTTTTTCCTTGATTTCCTACAGAGTGGTTGATTTGGATGAGCTCCCAAGGACACTTACAGGCATATTTTTGACCAACTGATGATTCAAGGGTGAATAAAAAATTTTGATCTCCATTAATTGGATTTCATGTAAATTGTCTTGTACCTCATCTTTTGTGATTTTTCTCTCAAAAATCTATTTTCTACAATGATCCCTACAATTTTGTACAACTAATGGCCATGGTTATGAATCTTTGAGAGTCTAATTCAAGATCCAAGTGATATTCAATAGGTTTCATTAGGTTTTATTTCATAATTCTCCATATCTCCACAAATAGGCCTACTAACGGGGTTTTGCCAGGGCTTAAGAGTGCTCCAAGCTCTTAATGATTGTTCATAAATCTTGAGATATGAAACTCTAAACCAATTTCTCAAAATTTTAGTGTATTAGGTCCTTAAACTCCTCCAAATTCCTTATCTTCCCATGCAAAACATATGAAACAGGTTGAACATGTGAAATCTCATCTCAAGGTGGAAAATAGGCTTTTTAAGCATTGTCTGATACTCTTTGACCAAGATGATCAATTTTACTGCTTTCATATGGCTCAAACTTAGCATACATGTCCCTTAGGACCTTATGATGATGTTCACGATGTTTTAGAGTGCCCTCATGACCTTTTTTTAGCTCTTTATACCCCTTTTTGGTAGCCTTGTCTTGAGATGTTAAGAACAAACATAGGTATCTATATAGATTATTCAATATCTTGACTTCCTGATGAGTTTAGAATATCATATGTACTATTTTAAACATGAATTACTTGCATATGATGATTTGGAATTATGATATAGGGTTAAACAAGCCATTCCTCTTTACCCTGCATAGAAACGGTTGCTTGTTTTGACATGGTGACCTATCTGCTCTTGGAAATATACCAAATGACCCTTAATGATGGATGTATATGTTTTTATGATATATTTTAATATTATATCTTGCTTATAAACTCATTTGAATATGCAATTACCCTTTCTTTCCTTGCTTTCTAGCTCAAAATTGCCTCTTTTGGCCTGGTTCATACACCTGAGGTTCTGTATGTGCCAACCAATTACTCATGGAGGTTATTATGAGAGTTAAGAATAACATAAAATTCATTTAATGGCTCAAAATTTCCATCTATATTCATAACTTAGCTCATTTTCTCCATTGGGTGGTTATGACGATTTTAGGCCTGCCTGCTTGCATTAGCCCTCAAGGGCATGGTTTTTTTGTATAATGGAATGTTAAAACCTCCAAAAGTTGTTTTAAATATTTTACATGTTCCCATGATTTACAAAATCTTACCATGAAGTTTCAAACCTCCTTTGGACTTACATGTACCTTAACAAAAGTGTATGCTTGGATCTTGACTATGTTTTGACAGGTTGATGATTGTGTCAAAATAGTGAGCATATACACTAATCCTTTTACCTATCCAAGATATTTTATGGATATATTATTTCATAATTATCATCTCCAAAAACATTTAGACCATTTGGATGTATATTTTGGCCTGTAGGCCCATTTTACCAAAAGCTAGTTTGAGTCGCCTGCTTGGTCTAGTCTCACTAGGCCTATGACTGTATTTTTCTCTTTTACACCTTGGTTTGAGATTATAACAAGGTTAATATTACTTTAATGCATCATTAAACTCCTATTTTCATTGGTATCACTCTCCTTTTTCTAACTTTCATCTTCATGTCACCTCTTCTAGACCTTATCTTCTCAAGAACCTTCACTATGACCGTCTACAAATAGTGCTTGTAAGTGATGTTTATGAGGTTTCAATATTTTTAGTATCCCTCTCATCATGAATTGGTTTTTATATACTCCTAATGTCACTTGAAATCCTCTTCACATGCTCCTATCATTTTGTCTTCTTAAACAAGCTCTTTAGGCCTTAAAATTGTCATATCTGTGTAATTCATGTACCTTCACCTTCACAATCATGTTTCTACTTAAATGGTTTGATCACGATGTTTTAAATGTCCTTTTATCACTTTGACTCACTCAATATATTTACAAACCTCATATCCACTCTTTGACTTGAAAAGTACTTATATACATCTTGCTCATGACTATAATAGAGAAAAAGGCCATTTGTATCGCTATAAGTATCCATTTCAAGATGCAAACTATATTTTTCAAGGTGATTGGTAACTCTCTTATTCCCCTTAATGAGTTCATGATATCATGTTTCATGAGGCTCTTTCATATCATCACCCTCCACCATATATTGTTGGTTCACTCTCTTTGTGTTCTTTTTGAAATAGGCTTGCATCCTTCCTAACTATAGGTGTATTTTATGAGTGCTTGGACTGACTGTAGCATGTTTTTTAGCATTATCCTCCTTCTCTTGAAGATGTCTCACCATGTAGTTCTCATTAATTATCTCTTGAATCCAAAAACTTCATCATAAGACCATGCACTCATTCTCCATTAACCACTTTGATGAGTGTACCTTTGTCTACAGGTGTGTATGGACTGAGTTATGGCTTGATCATGCTTTGGGAATCATGAACATACACAATATGTTTATGAGTTGATCTATTGACTCAATTATGCCTTTAGACTCAACACTCTCCTTGAAGGTCTCCAACCTTGAAAACCTTTTCCTTGTCATGTATTCCTCTTTATTTATTGTAGCCTACCTTTAAACATGGTTGTAGGTGTAGTTTATTAGGTTTATGTCATGAAAGGAACATGGTTCTCCTTGAAGTCTCAGACTACTCCACCATATATACATATTTTTAGAAAACTATACCTATTTCATACCATACCATCATGATTTGTTCTTGAGAAAAGACTTCTCTTCACTTTGCTTGACTGTAGGTCATCCATAAAGCTTGGATGTAGGTCTTCTTGAGCCACTCAAGGCCTTTTGGTGTTGTAATTTTCTCTACTTTCATTATGGTATACACTTCATGCCTTGAGTCATGCATTTTAATGTTGTAACTAGCCTTCATAAGCCTAAGAAAGGTCTCAAATTTTGTCTTTATGATGAAAGTCCTATTCTTGTTGTAGGTGGTGGCCTGAGAGTAGGCCTGTAGATATGAAATTGAACCTTGATTATAAGATTAGTGCCTCTTAAAGGCTATGTCATGAAATGAGGTATCATTTGGATTAAGAATCCTTCTTGATTACTAATCTCCAAAAATAAGCTCCTATCATGACCAAACCTTCAAGTAGTATGCCCTTTCTCATTGTAGGTGATTGTTTGATGTCACATTTGTATGGACTATGTCTGATGAAGACCTAAGGAAGGATCCAAAACATAAATCTAATCATTGTCTCTATCTTATATGCTTTATGAGATCATATATGTATATGCCATAGTGAAGACACCTCCTCATGTTTGGCTTATGCTCTTGATAACAATTATGGTTGTTGGTGTATTTGTTGTAGGTACACATTTTTTGTTGTAACTTGATGCTTTGATGTGCATAACCTTCTTCTTCAGGGTTATGACATCCTCTTACTATTTTTGCCTTCTCTTTATGATGAATGGTGAAATGGAGATGAATGGAGGGGGTGGAAACATGAACGAGAGATGACAAACCATGAAAGCAAGGGTGAAGGGAGCATGAAAACAATGAAAATATGGTTTTGTTTGATAGTGTATGTGGAGGTGAGTGAGATGAGGTGACAAAAGAACAATAAGAGCATGTCAAGACTAGTTTGAAATGCCAAATGGAAGCATAATCCCATCCTCTACCTCAGGTATCAGTTTGGATGCCATTGGAGGAGGATAACAAGGCAAATTTGAAACCTAAGACTATGCTAAGTTCCCTAAAATATGCTAAGAAACATTAGTTTTTTCTATACAAGAATTTTGAGGTGCTTGAAAGCCATGAAAGACTTTATTATGAACATTTTTTAAGAATATCATGAGAGATTTGGCATGAGGAATATATGAATACTTGAAATAGATCCCTGTAAACATGAAACCAAGAAATTTTTTAAGCTCTTTCTCTCTCATAGACCGTACAATCTTCTTTACATGCTTGTACAATCCAGATTTGAACTGCTTATCTTCTTGAGATTTGTATGGTTCTCACACGTGCGAAAAATGACCGATGACTACTATGAAAATTAAGTACATATCCCAAAGAATCCCTCTAAATTTTAAATTTCTTGAAATGATGCCCTGATTAGGAGAAATTGTAGAAAACTAATTGCCTTCATGGATGAAAGACTGCAAAATTAAGCCTAAATTTAAATGGATGGTTCTTATATACGAGAAGGCCAAATTTAGATCCAATTACACCATCAGAAAGCTCCCTAAGTATAGTTTTTTGACCAAAAAATAAGACCTTTTACCTTCTATCTAATGGTCGTACCATCCTTAAACCTATGTGGCAGTCCTTGTGTGCAAAGAAAGCAATTGAAGGATAGAGGCCATTTTTAGGCCTATTTTGCCGCCAAACACCATGAAATTCATCATGAACCTATGTCATTCCCTGCTTCATCTATTCATGGCTCCTATTGTAAAGGTGATCGTACGGATTCTGTGCTTTGCTTGTAAATATACATGTAATAAGCCCTTTTCTTTGTTTTTTTTCCAATCTAAGCTCTCCACCACCAAAATTATAATTTTGGAGAAGATACATGAGTAAAATATGTAGTTAGAACAAATATTTTACCTTTTAATTGCCAAATTCGGTGCGTGTGAGCCCAAAAATAGCATTTTTCATACTTGAACTAGCTTTAAAGTGGTTTTTTCAAATATGACACTTTATGAATAATATAAAGTCATATATATGAATCTTTAAATTGTATTTTTACTATTTTAATGGCCTATTAATACCATTATTTTAATATTTAAAGACTAATTTTGTCCTTTTTGGCAAAATAATATAGTTTTACAAAGGGTAACTGACACTGAATGTCAAATAAGCATGTGATAGCCTTATGAAAGGCTTCAAATGAAATTTGTAATACATTTTATCATATTCTCAGGTTTATAGTTCATTTCATACCGTCATACACCAAATTATATCAAAAAATCTTCATGACGAGTCACTAATTGTCTTCTTTTCATTATCTCCTTTAGATCATTTTCAAACTATAGAACCACTTGTAAATCTATCAAAACTTTAATTAGATGCTTGACACGGTTGATGACACTGAACAACTTAGTTTTCACTTGAAAAATAAGACATCATGACAACTATGAAAAGTTTTTGACTATCGAGATTAAAAATTGGCCTTGACAAGCCAAATTGCTAACAATACCTCCTATGGAAAAATTATGAAAATCTTTATCATGCCTTGAAGTCCCACCTTGCCATTTCTATACCGTACCATGTCATTTACCTAATTTACAAACTTGTTTCTACCTATTCATATTCCTCTGTTGTAAGGTGGAACTATAGTGACTTGAAGTCTTAATGAGACTATGTATGTAGCACTTGATTTATGTTGAGGTCAGCGTAGTCACCCCTTTGCCATGCTCTTGCCATTTTATGCGCAATTTCATGCTTGAACACTCTCACCATTTTGTGAGTTAAACCGTTTAGTATCTCATTATTCTCGATCAAGTTGAGATACATATCAAATTTCAAAAAAAATTGTAAAAGATCTTAGAAAATCCTAAAAAATAACCAACTTGACCACTTATTTGCCTTAAGGATTTTGGGACCCCTAGCTATTTTATAAGAAACCACTTGTCATTTAGTTTCCAAATCCTTATTTAGCCTAAACCTTATGCTCTTGCCATTTTAAAAGTTTCTATTATGCGCATGATGTATTTGACTTTGATATATTAATGAACGTTAGGCTTTTTCTAATGCTCTTGTCATTTTATGAACCCATTACCATATTTTCTCAACAATACAATCATATTTTCTTATCATCATTTTTCTTCTATCCCATATCCTATGAGAACTACATTTGACTTGAAGTTTATGTTGGACCTTGCATCCATAAAACTATGTAGGCAGCATCCACTTGTCTAGTGCATCTAGAGTCCGTTCGGCTACCCCTTCATTTTCTTATATTCATCCATTTTATTTGTGTTCTTGTCCCGTATAGCCTAGGGGTAGTCTATGTTCTTTTGTTTTTGTCATTGTGTCATTGACACTAACATTTTGATTCACCATTGCTTGTATTTGTTTATTTTGTTCTAGTTTTTTTATTTTATTTTATCTTTCTTTTCCATTTCTTAGTGTTTTGTTATGTTTTTGTTTGCTTGTTTATTTGATTTCATTGTTGTGCCTTGACTTAGCATATATGTGTTCATTGGGTGATTCCTTACGCATTATACTTAAGTTCATCCATATTCATACGTCAATATTGTCATCCTTGTTTTTATCATTGATGCTTCGATTATTTATTGGATCGGGTTTCAGTCTTTATGCATATTTTGGCTAAGTTATCATGGTGCTTTATATCATGATCCCTATCGTCACATATTATAGCAAACATCAGTGCAAGAAATCTTATAAGCAATGTGGTCGCAGTACTTCTCTTTAACACCTGAAAAAACTCTCGCTCTACCCAAAACATTTTCTACATATAGAGTAATTAAATCATGAAAAAAATTTAATCCTTGCTAGTTAGAACGTGCATCTCCATACTCATAGGTTACCTGAATTCATCTTTCTTCTCTATACTAACTTACTTTTAATCTATGAGTACGGATTCAGTACGTAAGCCACATTTTTCAATTTGCCATATTACTCCCATCATTCTACCAATGATTCTAATTGCGTTTGGGCAAATCATTGTGTATCACCCCACTCATCGAGCCAATAATTATAACTGCCTATAGGCAAATCAATGTGTTTCATTTTATTTATATGTTAATGATTATAACCACATTTGGATAAATCGTTATCATTCTTCTGTCCGACAGGGGCACGTTTTCATTGTGTTAATGATTATAACCGCCTTTGGGCAAATCATAATCTCTATCTGCGCGACTAAAGCATGTTTTTTTATCCTACCAATGATTATAATGGTCTGTAGGTAAATCATTATTTTATTTTTAATGATTATAACTACTTTTAGGCAAATCATTCTCTTGTTACCCTTATCTTTTAACTACTGATTATAATCATTTTTGAGCAAATCATTATCATTTTACCTTGTTATGCCAATTATTATAACCATCTTTAGACAAATCATCCTATTTATCTGCTCAACTGGGGGAGCTCATTGTGCCACCAATTATAATTATCTGTGAAAAAATAAATCTTTTTTCATCTATTTTTACCTTTTGGTCCCATCATTTTCCTTCTTTTGAGGGACCAATTGATAACATTTTTTGTCGATTGTTCCCTCAAGGGGGCATCTAGAACTTATCCATCATATATTGGGGAATTAGGCATTCAGAGCCTTTTCATTCTTTGATAAAACGATATTGTGCCTATAGCTTTCAATGCATTCCCAAATAAGAGCAAACTGTAGACATCCAATTTTGATCACAACTGACTTCTGACTAGACTTCAGACTGATTCCTATCAACCATTAAAAATTAAGCTTAGGAATCACTGAATGTCTTAAATTTATTTGTGCATCATTAATCAAATCTCGAAATCATGTTGAGGCATCCATATTTTGGATACTAACATGTATGCAATAATAACCTCTCATAGATTCATCTCGAATTACCCTGAAACATAACTGACAATTTGACCTATGAACCTATTAAACGGGGCACTTGATCAAATCTTAAAAGAGTAAAAATACTAATCAAAATGAATCACCTAGTTAAACAAAACTAAATGTTTAGTTTAATTATCCATTTGCAATTAATAAATATCTAAAAATTAAAATTCTAAAAATTAAAATATCAAGCATTTTCATCAGTTTTTATGAGTTGTCAAGTTCTTCCAAAATATCTTAAAATATCTAATTTAAGAGCTATGCCTGGTAATTGAAAAATCATAATTACATGGTAACTTTTAACTCCATTGAAGTTATCCTCTACTCTCATAAGGTTAGTTTGAATCCATTCCATGTTTAAACTCAACATTAACTCGACTTGGGTGAGAGTTAACTCATGAGGCTATAAATACAAGGTCATACCTATTGATTTCTAAGCTATTTTGGTGCAAAGTTATTAAGGACAAATATCTTCAACAAACTCTCTTAATCTAGTGTTCTAATGCCTAAATTACATGCAACTAGTGTTACCATAAATCTTAAGCCAAGCAATCAAAGCCAAGATACCAAGGAAAAGTGAAGCCAACAAAGCTTCATTGATGAAGATTTTTTTATACACAAGTTGAGCAAGCCATTTAGAGCTCCAAGGAAGGTAAAATAAAGTTTTATTTTATGTTTTAGTTGTGTTTCATATGCATGTTTGTTACATATGCTCTCCTTACTGTCTAGGCTAGAAGTGTTAAGATTTTAGTGTATCTATTTGAATATTGTGGAAGTGAAACTTGAGAAACTAGGATTGCTATTGGAAGTAAAACTTGAAAAACAACTAGGGGAACTAGAGGCATACATTGAAGAAGAGAAGGTGGTAGGATGACCTTCAAGATTATTTGTGATATCAGAGAAACTATCGAGGGGTATTCCTGAGCCTTTTTCCCTACGAGACTAACATCCCCTCTATATATTCCTTGTCCACAATAACTAGACCATACATTTCTTTTGTTATTGGTGTTTTTTTAGATTCATGCAACTCAAATAAATTCATTAGGTAGCAAAAAAAGGAGTCCTTCGATATGTAAAAAGAACACAAAATTTCAGGCTCAATTACTTTAAGTCAGGAGACTTCAAACTGGTTAGATATTCAAACTCTGACTATGTTGGTGACTTTGAAGATGGAAAATATACTTCAATTTTTTTGGTGAACTTGAGAACAATAATCACCTAAAAGTGATAATTGGATGCTAAGAGTCTCATTTGAATTACCCTATCCCTTAGCTTTCCATAGACCTAATTTAGAGCCTTATATTTACATTTTCAACCATTCAGCAGACTACATTCACTTATACCCAGTCAAGCCACTGTCACCTCTGACCCCAATCCAACTTTATCAGCAATTCCTAAAATGACAATATATATATATATATATATATATATATATATATATATTTGAGACACTACAACCACATGATTTAGTGTCCCCAACTGGGCACTATTGTCCTTAGCCCTAGCTTTTCCCAATGGATAGTTTTTTAAATGTGTGCCCCTCCTAAGGTCAGTTTAAGCTAATTTTATTATCCACACAAAAATAAATCTCTATAAATACAAGTCTAATCCACCTCTATTCGCTAGATGGAAAATAGATGCAAAAGCTATTCAAATGTAAGACAACTATGCAAAATCAAGGTACATTATCCTTATTCTGTCATACTTTATGCATACTACCATTTATAGTAACCCCAAGTCCATTCAAAGGCTCAAGCACATTCAAAGCATCCAAGGCCACTCTTATTCTAGAATTCACTTGCACATACATTAAACATTAGGTGAGAGAACTACTTTGGACTTGATCCCTCTTCAGAGTATTGGTATGTAAGCAACTCTCTATATAACGGAGTGTTGAAGATGTCAAGTCCATTATATTAACACATTCAAATCTTGTTCTTATCATAATTGCAAAGAGAATTAGGGTTTGCACATCAAATCAAGATTAATAGGTACAATATACAGTTACAGGGTTCGGTCTTAAAAATATAGAACACACAGACAGGGACAGATGCTTTTCAAAAATAGGAATAGTCCCGCAAAGAAGACATCAACGTCCCATCTTGGACACTACAAAAAGATGGTGTTACTGTCCAAATTGGGCACTATTGTCCAGTGAACAGATAAATATCAAAACCCTGCTTGCAACACTTAGATTTACTCAGAGCTCCAATTTCAGAACCCAAATCATCTGCGACAACCTATTTTCAACTAAGTCTACATTTCTCCATATTTATTACTATTATTAGAAAGTCAATCAAGGTCAAATTCATTTACAAATTACTAGGTTAATTATTGTAATTTATTTAGCTAATTTAGACATCTTAGCTTCTTGACCAAACATAGTTAATTACTCATGTAAAACCCAAAAAGGTTAAATCATTTGGTGAACATGTCTTACTTCAAATATTGCATCAAACCCTAATTTGCAATCATCCAAATTTTATGCAATAAATTTAAGGTTGCCTACTTCTAATTTTCTAATTATTTTTAGACAAACTAGCTAAATTAAATCAAATTTTATATTTGAGTTTCAATTTATTTTACATCTAATTTAAATTATTGCAGATAAAACCTAGATTTAAAAACCCTAATCCTAGACACACTTAGAATTTATCCTTTTTTATTTGTACTCGTATATTATTTTCAAAACTCATATTTCAAATTCACATATCTTCTAATTCATATCATCATGATAATAATGACACAGGAAATAAATTACTTTATATTGCAAAGTTTCATACTTTAATTTGCATGTTTATTCCCTTTAATTCAGAATGAACTAAGAAAATACATCAATAGATGAATAGATGATGCTTACTATCAAATACAATATTCATCATATTTCATAGCATGTTATCTTTCTTCTATGTGCAAAATAATTAAGACATTATTCTTTAATCACATAGACATATGCATACATGATGTTTCAAATCAACTAAAATATCTTTCATGTTGCATTCTTTCTTTCACATGTTATATTTCTCCTATATGAAATTTCATTAACAAGCAAATTTATACAGAGAGGATTTAGCACATAGACTGACTACTATGTTTCAAGTTTCAATGTCATATCTTATGCATAGGAAAGAATCTCTTTCTCCTCCTCATCTCCATGAGGGTGATAGCTACTTTCCCTCTACCCAGCGCCACGCTATCATTCCTCCACAAGATGATGCATCTTATAACACTGTCATTAATCCCCCTACTCAGCATATTCACACTTCTTCCCTACAAAGTGTGTGCCTACATGATCAAATAGAAACAGCTAGAGTTTGCACTTGTGAGACTCTAGGTGATCAAATTATCAGTATGACCAAGATAATTATAGGTTTACAAAATCAAAATCAATTATTACATGAAAAGTTTACAACATTATAAAATCAATTTAAAAGATAGGCCTTTAGGGCACAATAGTGTAAATCATGTTTATACATCTTCAACTAATCAATTTATGGTAAACAATGTTACATATCAGAACACGACATCACAACAAAGTACATCTACAACTAGTGATTTCAAAAATATTCAAAGTTCAAATAAGAGTTCAAGTGAAATACTAAGGGACATGATTAAATCTAAGTTGGTCAACTTACCTCCTCTACACCCAATGAGGAGATCTAGATATTTCTATGCATATCATAAAATGCATGGACACCATGATGATTCATGTTTAGCATTGAAAAAGAAAATACAATAAATAATGGATACAGATGAGTCACACAGTGACACTTCATCCACACAACATACAATGGCACATCTACCAATTCAAAAAGGGTCAAACTTAAAAATAGTACAAAAATGGTTACCAAAGCATAACTCGAAACAACAAAATGTTCAAAAAGTATAATCAGATCAAGAAACAGTTTATAAGAACAGTTAAACTAAGAAAATATATCTTTCTAAAAAGAGACTCAACATTCAATATGGTATAATTTTAGTCACAAATATCTACAACAATTTGAATATCATGGTCAAAGTTTGGGCAAACATGCCCAAGGCTTCACTTCTCCTACTTTAGCAGTGGATAATATTGGTCAACAAGGTTTGGGGTTTATTGAACATCCAAAGGCACATTAGTCACAGATACAGTTAATCAAGGCAAAACATCCAGATACACAAAATATTATAAAAAGAGCAAAAGCTTCAGTTGCAAAGTCAAAATCATGTTCAACCAACAAACATCCTCAAAACAAGTTTTCTAGCAACAGAACCTTCACAACATAGTATATCTACAATAAGCACAATTTTAAAGGGCAAAATCACAATCAATATGCCAAAGCACAATTCAGAAAGGTCAACTCCACAATATGAGGCAGCGCCCTCGAGCACACCAAGTTATTATGATTCTGATGTGGAACAATATTATGATTCCGATGATGAATAATACTCAAATTTCTATTGTGACAACATTCAACTACAAAATAGCAATCATACTTCACAAGAGATTACCATTCTTATTTTTGACATAGGGAATAGTGATAGCAAATCTCTCATGAGACTCACTGGTTAGTATGGTTCCTACCTTTGTACATACTTCTTTCTCTCCCTTGTTCCTTGTACATAGTTTATTTTCATTTGCTTGTACATAGCTTATACTCAAAAAACACAAAAACAATATATCATGTCAAAATAAAAAAGCATTCAAATATTTTAAAATTTTAAAAAATGTACAGATTGTATGCATTACTTTGTTTACATTTCTACTAGCCAGATATTGCATATTGTTAGTTATCTTAATGTAGTTGGTTTTATCATACACATATGCTTCACTTATTCTTGTCGAGTGTTGGCAGATTCCAAATAGAACTTTGATCCACTACATTGATCCAAACCAACTATCATCTATCCATTGGGGGCATTCACGCTGATCCAAGTTTATACATTGCTACATATTCCCACTTGGGGGCATCTCCTACACAGTTGCTATAACCAAGTTTTATCTTTACATACTATACCCTCAATTAGACATTGATTTATCTTAATATTGATCATTGCTCCTCATTGCTCAGTTTTTTTGTGACTATCACTAGTTATACTCAGTATATATGCACCCTGGTATCTACATAGATTTATATTACATAGTTATACATGCTTTCATTTCTAGTTCCTAGATTAGACTTGATTGTGTTACTATGCTTCTTACACTTTCAAGGTCATTTGAATATGCCATTGTTCCTTGGCTTCTATGTCGCTTCTCTATTTGTATGCCTTGGACATGTGCCCATGTCCCTTTCATGCTTATATATGCGAACATTTGAACATGTCCTTTTTGGTGGCTCTATGCCAAATTGTTTGTTGTTTGTGTATGTGGACATTTGAGCATGTCCTTGTATGTCTTCATTCTCAGATCTAGTGACATGTGCCCATGTCTCTTGTATTGTGGCCCCTTGGCCTATATGTTGTGTCTCATATGCTTGTATGTTTGGTTCCTTGTATGCTTCTACACCATGACACTTGTATTTGTTTGTTACACACATACACCAGTTTTCAATGCCATAAGGGACCTCATGCATATACTATCCTACTTGGGAGCCTTGATGGACATCATGCCCCATCTCCCTAGGTAGTTACTCAGATTTTAATATTGTTATACATTGCTTACATCTATCTTGACACCCTTGTCTAATGCTAGATTATAACATACATCTTATATTTCCTCTTATTGCTCAGATACATTTACATTTTGTTGTTATGTTTGTATATTATATTGGAATATCATGCTTCGACTAATACATTTTGTAAAGTTATTTTTTTAGAGGGTAGTTCTTCCACATATTTCACAACTACCCTCAAAAGAAGGGGCATTTACAGGGGTTGTTATAGAGATCAAACTCATACTTTGCTTTTCACAGATACATTTCCACACGCAGGGTAGAGATCAAACCAGGGAGACATTAGCACCTAGATTGGGACACTAGTAATTGGATGCTAAGAGTGTCACTTGAGTTAACCTATCCCTAGGCTTGCCATATACCTATTCTAGAGCCTTAGACTTATATTTCCAGCCATTCAGCAGACCACATTCACTTATAGCTAGTCAAGACACAATCCCTAAACTGTCACCTCTGACCACAATCCAACTTTCTCAACAGTCTGTCAAAAAGATATTAAAGTCACATTTGGGACACTAAACCCACATGGCACTAGTGTCCGCAATTGGGCGTTATTGTCCTTCATTGTAGCTCTTCCCAACAGATAGTTTTTCAAATGTGTGCCCCTCCTAAGGTCATCCTAAGCTCATTTTATTATCTACACAAGAAATAGAGCCCTATAAATACAAGTTTAATCCGCCTCTATTGACTAGATGAAAAATAGATGCAAAATATATTCAAACATAAGACATAGTTGTGCAAAATCAAAGTACATTGTCCCTATTTTTCCCTACTTTCTGTATACTACCATCTAAAACAACCCCAAGTCCAATGTTCAAACATTCAAAGGCTCAAGCACATTCAAGGCATCCAAGGCCACTCTCATTCTAGCATTCACTTACACATACATCAAGCACTACGTAAGAGAACTACATCGGACTTGATCCCTCTTCAGAGTATTGATATGTAGGCAACTCTCTACACAACAGGGTGTTGAGAACGTCTAGTCCATCCTACTAACACACTCCAATTTTGATCATACCACACTTGCAAAGAGAACTAGAGTTTGCACATCAAATCAAGTTTTAAAGGTATAATATACAACTATAGGTTTCGATCTCAGAGATATAGAACACACACACAAACGCATGTGCTCCACGAAAATAGGGATAGTCCCGCAAAGAGGACATTAGCACCCCATCCTAGACACTACACATGGATGGCACTACTGTCTAAACTGAGCACTATTATCCTGTGAACAGACGAATATCAGAACCCTATTTGCGACACTCAAAGCTATTCAGATATCCAATTTCAGAACCCAGATCATCCGTGATAGTCTATTTTCAGCAAAGTCTATATTTCTCCATATTTATTGTTATTATTAGAAAGTCAATCAAAGTCAAATTCATTTACAAATTAGTAGGTTAATTATTACGATTTTTTAAACTGATTTAGACATCTCAACCCCTTAACCAAACATAAGTAATTACTAATGTAAAACTCTAAAAGGTTAAATCAGGGACAATCATCAATTGAAAGTCAAAGAAGCAATTTCTTTTGTAGATGTAGAGTACAAGGCAATCAAAGAAATTTTGTGGCTCAGAAGGGTTAATTCATATTTGCATAAGTAACAAGTTTTGTCAACATCAATCATTGCTGACAACACATGTTATTCAATGGCAAAGAATCTAGACTTTCATGACCAAACCAAGCACACCAACACCAAATTTCATTTGATTTGGTATTATGTGACAGACCACAAAGTAAAATTGCTACATTGTCCTACTATGGAGCAACCAGCAGATATCTTAACGAAATCACTTTTAAAAAAATGGAAAGTACAAAGGCATGCTTGGTCTCACAATAACCCCTACAGATTAAGGGAGAATGTAATATTATTTTATATAATATTATTTATCCTATGTGTAATTTGTAGGAAAGTTTTTCTTTCATAGTGCTAGATGAATAGACCACGTAAAAATATGAATGGTCTTCATAAAGGGTGAATGAATAGCCATATTGTGACTATAAATATTTGTAATCTTTCTTCATTTGATAAACGTAAATACAATGTTGGTTTGCACCATATTAATGTTTCTTTGTCGGTCCATTATTCCTGGCCTACCAGTATGTATACCTGACATGATTCTTTATATATGGATGATTGATCCAAATTTGACATTATTGAATTGTTACAAATCTTTTAGGCTCGTGAACCCTATTTGCATGCATCCCTACACAAACCCCATCTTTCTTGAGCATTATGGTCTCATGTTGGGACCTTTTGTATAGTCCTAACGCATGTTATAACCATTCCTGCAATCCTAATACATGTCAAGACCATCCATATTGTCATCCCTGGTGTGCTTTTGGTCTTATTTAAGTCAAGATTCACCCTTCTAACCGTTCAACATTTTCTACTTCTAGCCATAGGAATTTAACATTTGTGTCAGAACCACATAAATTTAAATTGATACATATATAAATCGATGAGTAATGTTTCTTATTTGATCATCTATAAAAGAAAACATTTCTATTAGTATTTTGTTTGATCAATTTTGGTGACATTATTTAATTTTTATGTCAATGCTTATTTTTCCATGAAAATTAAAGCACTGGTGATACAAATCATTCTCTATTTATTTCCATTGTTTAAATCATATCCAAACACTTTTACATTCCTAATTGGGCAAACCAAATACTACCAAAACTGTCTCCAGAAGTGTTGTTACAACATACAATCATTACGGCAATAAAATGAAGGCATAATATGAACACTTGCAACACACCTTATGGCCACAATCATTGTAGTGTTTTGATTCCACACCCCAACGCATTTGATTGAACATGTCAAAGTTGTCATTTATGTCATGAATATCAACCAAGAAATCACAAATAAGTTGCATCTACTACTAATCTCTCTTACATTCATATCAACATCATCATCATTTTTCTACAATGCCCAAGTAGCAAATATTGATTTTGTCATCTGTTTTATGATTTCAAGCATGTATTTATATTTGAAGCGATTTCTATATTTGACCCATGTTAATTTTCTAACTTCTAAATTATTCAAAGTAGTTTTTACTATGTCTATCCACAACATCCATACTAATATTTGTATCCATCATCATCATGTCATCCAATCACCATCCATGCTAATATTTGTATCTATCATCATCATGTCATCCAATCACCATCCATGCTAATATTTGTATCTATCATCATCATGTCATCCAATCACCATCCATCCTGCACCCCAACCCCTCTCATAACCCGCCCCTTCATTTTAACTCGTGACTCCTCTATCTTTCTAACACTTCCTCTCATTTTGAGATCCTGCACCCCAACCCCTCTCATAACCCGCCCCTTCATTTTAACTCGTGACTCCTCTATCTTTCTAACACTTCCTCTCATTTTGAGAGCCCATTCCTTCGTCCCTACATGCCCTTTCAAGGGGGCATCATCTATAACCAATTCTTTTTCATCATCATTTAGCCTTCATCACACCACTAGGGGCATCCTCATGAGTCCATTTTTTTTGACGTCATCATTCTTTGAAAAGTCATTACTCCACCCATCATGTCTCGCAACACCTTTTCAAAGAGGGGTTAAATGTAGACACCTAAAATCTAACACCTCATATCAATTTTAACTACGTGTTCTATTTTAAACCTTGTCAATCCCACACAAATCACTTCATATCAATTTAGTTAATTAACCATTGTTAATTAACTAACCCATAATAATAAAATCTATGGAATTTAAAATATCCAATTTTTCAATAAATCCATTTATCTCGCATCAAACCAATCAATGGCATCATCCAATCCCAATGCAATCTCATCAAATCCAATGCAAGAGACAAAGTATGACTTGTCCATACCTAGCCCATTTCCTTCTCAACCACTTTCATTTATGACCCAACCATCCAATTTGACTCATCCTCAACCATTGATTTGGATAAAGATCAATGGCTCACCTTCATCTTGAAATCCTATAAATCTAGCCATCCTCCCTCACTTCAAACAAGTCTTCAGAGCATAACGAAGTTATGTCAATTTGAATCACAAAGCCTCTCATCATCCTATCACGCATCAAGCAAATCACCCATGCAACCAAGGGGACATACTACCCAAATGTTTACATGTGTCCTATTGAGCACCCACATCCAAAATCAATTGAACAAATCAACATCAAGAAGACCAAATTTACTTGTTGGTAAGTGAACGTATTACTTTCTAAGCCCCTCTTCACTCAATTGGAGGTATTCCAATTGTGAATTTACTTAGCATTCATTGGTTTTGTTTGATTTGAGTTATAACATTGTTTGTTAACCAGTTTGCTTTTGATATATGTATTTTGACATGCCCAATGGGACTAACAACCCACAAATCCAATGTTATTTCCCTTGTTTAAAGGTTGTTTGTTTTACATTATTTGATTTAGGAAAATTTTGAGCTGATTTGAGTCCAAAATTGTCGAAACCTTGTCCAAAATCTCATTTCGAGGTACATGGCGATATTGCCCTATAGAGTAACGTTATCACACCTGAAAATAGTAGTTTCACCATGCACTTCAACGATTTCGTCTTCTCGTCTTTTGCATACACATCATTAGCAAATTTGACTTGTTGTCTAGTAGTTTCACCTTGGACATTAGTAGGATCGAATGTTTGTTTGTATGTATGTTTGCAGTTGATTAGCGATTTCACTATGTAATAGCATTTTCACCACATACATTACAGGGATCACCTATCTGTTCGTTTGCAATTGATTAGTGATTTCGCCATGTAGTAGCAGTTTCACCCTGGACATTAGCAGGATCACATGTCTGTCTATATCTCTGTTTGCAGTTGATTAGCGGTTTCACCTTGTGTACTAGAGGGATTGCCTTGTGTTTTAGCAAATTGGCCAACCTATTTTTTCCCTGCATATCATTTTACCATATTTGCCCAGTTGTCTAACAGTTTCGAGTTGTGTAGTAGCGGGATTAGCCTATGTTTTAGCAGATTCACTCATTTGTTTTCTCTTTGCATATCATTAACAAATTCGCCATGTTCTCTGATGGGATTGCCCTATGTTTTATAGGTTCAACGCTTTGTGCTAACGTATTTGCATTCAAACAGGGTTTGTTGGTTTTTTCAATTGTCAAAGACTTTTTTATCAAACTACTAATTCATTTCTCGCAAGTTTGCAACCAAAGACATTTCAACTAAACAAAACACACAATCTTAAAATTTAAAGCTAAAATTAACATCTTGCTTAATTCCCCTGTAGTTTAGATTTATTGTTTGCTTTCATTTGTATAGCCTTGTACCACATATGCTCTTACCTCATGCCGATAAGGTGAACTTGGGAATCAAAAACAAACTAGTTTGATTGTGTCATCTCGGTTGTAGTTGCATATGCTCTTCCCTTGTGTCGTAAGGCAATCTTGGAAATCAGAAACAACTCACTTCCTTTTATTTTTATCTTTCTAGGGTTCAACGATTGGGATTTCATCACCCAATGTTTGGACAAACCATGTGTTCTCACAAGGTATATAAATTGGGAATGAGCTGTCATTATTGGCTAAGCGGTGATCTATCTTACCAGCACTATGAAATGGGGGTTTCATCCTCCAGTACCCATGGCTTAGACAGCACTCCCAAGGCTAGATTTTTTTATAACACTCCACTGATGACGATGCATGGAGTGTAGCAAGATTGGGATTTGACCCTTTCAAGTGTGCCCAATAATCTCCCTCTTACACAGATTTTGACGTCATTGTACCAAAAGGTATATAGAGGACACACCTAGATCTGCTTGTTCAATCTATCTTAAGATCTCTCAATCGTAAATCGAATAGCAGTGTAGGGAACACAACATTCCCCAAGACCACCCACTACATACATTTTGGGGTACTATCAATGGGTTGCTAGTCAAATACAAAGTTATCTAATAAATCTAAGTTGACTTATGTGCTTTGATTGCTCCCATTGTGCACAACCAATTTGAAGCTAAATCCAAATCCAAATCAAGTTATTCCCAATCTGAGCTTAATCCAAATCCTATCCAATCCTAACCAAATCCAAATCCTATCCAATCTTATCCAAATCCTATCCAATATTATCCAAATCCAAATCCATGTCCAATATAGACCCAAAGGCATCCCATATAACATATCTAAATCCCTCATCTACTAGCAAAAAATCCCTAAATCAATACATGATTGATCAACTCAACAGCGTGGTCAACAAGTATCCCAACTCACATCCCTCCTTGGTTGTTTATCTACCAATCCAAAATCTAACACTTCACAACCTAACTATCAACCATCCCACACTAGTCCGGCCCCTGAGCCACACCAATCAAACTATCGACAATCTAACACCAATCAAGCCCCTAAGCGACCACAATCTAATCGTGCTCTACCATCACCCCTCCAAGGATCATGTCAAATGCCACCATTAAAATAAGGTTGCTTAATCAATTGGAATCGCACACAAGAATGAGAGCATTGTCCCTGACCATCATCTCTTCAATAATCATTCTCCCATCAACAAAATCCATAACATCATTTTATTCTAACTACCCATCAATTATTTGCCCATGTCTAACAATCATCCTTGTGACCTAAGTGTGCAGATCCCAGTTTGCCATGACCCTTATCTAATCCAATTCTATCTTACTTAATCCAATCCGACTCAATCCATCATCATTCAATTTTCATAATTCAATCTTGGAGCATCCTTGTGTGCCCGATTTTTTGGCTTCTTCATTTTTAGAAAACCCATTATACCATCATCGCCTACTTCTACATCACCCTATCCAATCCATGCTATCCATCAACGTGATCATCTTATCCTCAATCCATGCAATCAATTAAATCCTTGATCTATGCTTGCAAATCAATCAATGAATTATCCATCCAATCCAAGCTCGCAACTTTCACTCCCTTGCATATATCCTTGCTTAGGGCAAATCAAGCGTGCAACATATCATCAAGATATATCATTCAATCCAAGCCCACAACTTTTTTGGGATGTCTCATTCTCAAATCCACCTTCTTGCATATATCATTGCTTGCAGCGAATCAAAGCATGCAACTTATCTTAAGTTATATTGTTCCCAATCCACTCCCTCGCATGTATCCTTGCTTGGGGCACATCAATCCATCATCATTGGAAATTAAAGTGTGCAAGCATTAGTTCAAGTAGGTTAGTCTCACCCTACCATCTCATCCTCCCATCTTTATCCACAACATCCATACTAGTATATGTATCCATCATCATCTTGTTATCCAATCACCATCAATCATGCATCCCAAACCCTCTTCTTTCGTCACCCACCCCTTCATTTTAACTCTTGTTTCCTTTATCTTTCTAACCCTTCCTCTCATTTCAAAAGCCCATTTGTGTCCTTCATCCCTGCATGCCCTATTAAGGGGGAATCATCTCTAACTAATTTTTTCATGATCATCATCATTTAACCTTCATCACGCCACTAAAGGCATCCTCATGTGCCCATTTTTTTGTTTCATTCTTTGGAAAGTGATTACTCCATCCATCGTGTCTTGCAATGCCTTTTCAAAAATGGGTAAAATTTCGACACCTTAACTCTAACACCTCGTGTCAATTTTAACTAAACCCTAATCCATCATCGTATCATTTTCTAATCATGTCATCAACTAATATTTATAGCTTCACCATTATTCACCCCCAAGCCCCCGCCCCAAATCAATTTCTAATCCCATCATCAACTAATATGTATAACCCTCCGCCCCTCCCCCCTCAATTAATTATGTTCCATTTTGAACATTGTCAATCCCACATAAATCACTTCACGTCAATTTAGTTAATTAACCACTGTTAATTTGATAACTCATCCATAATAATAAAATCCATGGAATTTAAAATATCCATATATATATATATATATATATAAACATTGTCAATCCCACATAAATCACTTCACATCAATTTAGTTAATTAACCACTGTTAATTTGATAACTCATCCATAATAATAAAATCCATGGAATTTAAAATATCCATATATATATATATATATATATATATCACATCAACCCATCAACCCAATCAATGACATCATCATCCAATCTCAATGCAATCTCACCAAATCAAATGCAAAGGACAAACAATGACATGCCCATACCTAACCCATCTCCCTCTCAACCACTATCTTTTATGACTCAATCATCCAATTTGACTAGTCATCAACCATTGACCTTGGATAAAGATCAATAGCTCACCTTCATCCTAAAATCATATAAATCCAACCATCCTCCCTCAATTCAAACAAGTCTTTGAGACATTACGAAATTCTGACAATTTGAAGCAGAAGGCCTCTCATCATCTTATCACGCATCAAGCATATCATATGTGCGACCAAGGAGGCATGCTGCCCAAATATTTGTACACAACCTATTGAGCACCCGCATCCAAAATCAATTTGAGCAAATCAAAATCAGGAAGGCAATCTTTACTTGTTGGTAAGTGAAGGTATTACTTTTAAAACCCCTCTTCACTCAATCTGAGGTGTTTCAATTGTAAATTTGTTCAACATTCATTGGCTTTGTTTGATTTGAGTTCTAACAATGCTTGCTAACCAGTTTGCTTTCAATATATTTGCTTCTAAAGCATCCATTCTTCAAGCAACATGCCAAGACACCTCAATGCATTATCATTAATATGTAAGATCAATTGTCATTAATTATGGAACAGAGTAAGATTATGATTGAAGATTAAATAAAACAAATTTTAATAACTGTCATGTATGTCAAAGAAAATGTTTTAATTGTCCAAATTGAAGAAAACTAAGAAACGAGAATATCTCAAATAAGAAGACCATAGTGATCATCTATACATCATAATCACATTGAACATTGCTTTAATACCAAATTAAAAGATGCCAATTTCACGAAACCTCTTGGAACTCCAATCTTATATATCTTCCTTCCAAGACATCACATGATGTTATCCCTTCAAATACATTATATTCAATAAGTCTTCCTCGTGTTCTTCCCCTTTCATCCCTTCAAACCCTATATAAAAATACAAAAAATGATGCCCCTAAATAGTGTTTCCTTTCTCATTTTATCTATAAATATTATGATTTAAATAACACTTTAATATACATTTGGAATTTTTTATTATGTTATATACTAATTCATCGAATTTTGTCACATAACAATAGTGGGATGAGGAGCAGCCCCACTCTCTTGTATTTCACACATTAAGTTTGTTTTGGGAAATTCTAGTGTCGATTCTCTCTTTCATATTTGTTTTGATCATGTACTTGCTTAATTTCCTTTCTATACAACTGCTATCACAAATTTTGCCACAATTCTGAGTATAATTCTAGCCTTTCAGGTAGTTCTTAGGAGAGCAATCTAATTCACATTAAAAATCTAACGTGTTAAGATTTGAATTAATGAATTAAGAAAAAGTACATATATATTAATTACAAATCATCTACCATTTCTCAGAGATGAATTATGAAAAAATACCTATATATTAATCATGAATCATGTTACATTTCTCAAGTCTTATAATCGACCATATATTTGTAGCTTGATAAATTAGAAATATTATGCAAAATTCATATAAGTTGAGATTTTAATTGAAAAATGACTCGAGAACAAAATCCTCAAACAACCTTCAAATATGGTTGGTGGCAAATCGGTTGGGTCTTGGTGGGATTCCTTGAATGAAAATTCAACCTTCATAATCTAGAGAACCCTACTCCCTAACATGCCAATTTTAGTCATTTATTTGGATCAACAAGATTGGTAACCATCTTGATGAGATTATGACGGATAAATACAATGCTCCAATACAACTCAACTTCTGTTTGAGCTGCACATGATTTCTATGTAGACACACAGAAAATTTTCATTCATGTATAGCAATGAACTGATGAGGGGGTGCAATTTGCACGTGTAAGAATGAACTGACTAGATGATGACAATTTGCACTCAACCAACACTATAATCCCTTAAAGATGGTTAATCCTTTTGTATTGGCACCGGATGACATGAACAATTCACAAGCCCAATGTGTGTAGAAAGATCAGTACCCAATAATAGGTAATTATAATGAAGTATAATCTTCATGGACATTGTTGGAATGTATCAAAGAAGGATTTGACATCAATGAAACTAGACTTTTGCTCTATGTTGTATGTTAATATTTCTTTTAAACGAGATATGTAATTCTTCTCGATGCCTAAAGACAGAAATATGTGATATGGTAAAGTAAGCGAAAGTGTATACAATTGAAGGCAAAAATATTAGATATTTAAAACATTGTTTTTATTGCAATTGTGACTTATTCAATGGTTGAGAACATCTAAATTCCCTATCCATAAAAGCGTTAATCTAGGTATAGCCTAGTGCAAAAATTTACGAGGAGAAATCTATCTAGAATGACGCAACATTACTACATCTAAAAACCTAGATGGTTAAATTAAATATTAAGACATGTGAACATGCTACAAACCCAAGTAGATTTTCATATCCTGAAAAACAAAACGTTCAAATAAAATTGAACATAAATCAGGTTTCTAATGATTAGCGGCTCCTGCTACAGTTAACCTTGCATAAAGCAAGGAGTAAAAATATCAAATCAGATGTTTTTTACCACCATATAGGAAATGTACATATTTGTTATCATTTTATTTGTCCCTGGTGCTCTGCATATGAATTCATTCCTTGGGAAAGTAGGTTGCAGTAGAATGAATTTAAAAAGTAACAGAGACTGGTTTCCCAACATAACCCCGTCCATTCCATTCATAAACATCAGAAAGTTTACCCTAAAGGTTGTTTGCATATCCAAAAAGAAAAGGAAATTTCAGTCACATATCTCATCTTTGGTTGATTCCATAAATATATCCAGTCACACAATTCACAAGGTATACTAATCTATGAGCAAACTTCCCATAGACTTTACCACAGAGCATACACTATAAAGTTTTAGCAGGTTGCTTTTAGAAGACCAAAGCATAGATTGCTTTAACAGGCTAAAAGCTCCCATACCCCATGGTGCTTAAAATGACACAGCTTGGTATTTGAGGCCACATCTAAGACACATGGTCACATGTAAGATTTCAATATATTTTGATGCTTCATCTTTGTAATATGATCTTTAACACTGCTCTAGAATGCAGCCGTGCTTCAAGTTCAAGTTCACATAATGCAATTGTAGAGGGTATTCATCTCATTATTTGGTGAAGAGTTTTTCACATTTATTTTAGAATAAATAAAATATCCATCCCGGCAAAATCAAAATATAAGAAGGTGACAGGCTATGTTAGCCTTATTAGTTATTTGACAATTATTTGCATCTCAAAGTAGAAACTTCTCTATTTAGTTTGCAGGTGTAAAGCACCCCATTCTTATTGTTTGGATTTTACTGTTTGTTCTTCAGAAAAATAAAGGAGAAAAAATATCAGACAGGAGATGCAGTACCTGCCCAGTGCATATGAAGGTGCAAGGCAATTGACGATCAAAATGCCTGCATGATGCCAGCAAGTTCAGCAGCCAGAATTTGTACATCTCCCACTGTGTGACATTTATCCTCATTTGAAAGATACCTACTAGCTCAAATGCCTAAATCCATAAGAAAATTGCACCTGCAACTGAATAAACTTTATAAAAAATAAACCATTCCTAAGTAGAGAGTTGGAAAGTTCTGCGAAAGATGAAGTAAGCAAGATGAATTTTGAATAAATTACAGAATTGGAAGTGCTATAGAGTCCCTTCAAAATGAAGACGTGTGTCAAGAATAGTAAGTATAAACTATATTGCTTCGGGGTAAATAATCACTGCAAAAACTGATGCTTTCAACTGCACCACGCCCCCAACCTGTTTGACAATTGATATAGTTACAAACACATCACTGGGGGAATGCCTGTCAAGAACTCTCATATTTTGAAGCTGGGAAACTTCCCTCAATAAGGCTGTTAGTGGATTAATGCACATTGTATCCGGGGACCCAAACGTTGGCCTAGATAATTAACCTGATCAATCAAAGTGCAACATGATGGAACCAAGTACACTTATCATTCACCAACATCATGAAATTGTTGAATTCAACTAGAGATATATTGGAGCTGAATTCGTTGATGCTGATTAGGACAGATAGCATCGGCACTGTATATTTCTACATGTGCTACATAGCCCACATACCCTTGTTTACAAGCAGAGATTCCAGAGGAAAAACTTCAGGCCCCTCTTTAAGGAGATTTCCAATCAAATTGCATGTTATTGAAGCCGCCTGGACAATTAAAGCTATTCAACAATCTATTCCCTCCCAAATCCTGTTGGAGATTGAAATTAGAATCTTGTATTGTAAGATTTTGAGGCATGGAAGTTATGTTGCCCCTCCCATTTAGTGTCATAGTGTTATTAGTCATAGTTAAGTTGTTGCCAATGGACATCATATTATTTGTTGAACCAGACATCGAGCCAATTCCTCCAAAGCTGTTAATGTCAGCACTTGCATTGCTAGAGAAACGGTTTCCAGCCAAGCCATTTGCACCTTTAAGAGCTGCAGAGCCACTGCCTATTGGAACCATTCCATTCAAATTCTTCATATCACTCCCTGTGTTGCTTATTCCCATATTAACACCTAGATTGCCTCCATTATGAGACCCCCTAACACCTGGTTGAAAAGGTGGTCCTCCATTAAGTTGAGATGACATCATCATCTCATGTATGATATGTTGAACAGAAGTTTCTGAATCACTCCGGTCATGCTCTGTCGTTTGCACAGAATGCTGTTGCAGCACATTTGCATTAACGCTAGTAGGGGCAAATTGCACAGATGTAGTTGGTAGAACAGCAGGAGAAGCAGCTTGCACAGGATTTATACCCGGTGACACTGATTTTGGGATAATTGAGGCAGGGCTCTCATGTGGTTGCTGCAAAGAGTTTGATGAGCCAACAGATGGAACCTGAACAGTACTAGCAAAAGAACTTGTGACAGTGCTCAAGATACTACCCTGCCTGGAGTTCATTGAGTTCTGGTGAAGGAGTCTTGCTATGCTGCTTGTTGAGCTTGCATGGGACGACATATTGACAGGATTATTTACAATTTTAATAACATTACTTGTGGCAGGCTGCATGGATGAAGCCTGACCTGTACTCTGTTCACTGCTAAGATTCTCTGGCCCAATCTGTTGTTGCGTCTGTGCTGCCTCATTTTGAAGTTCAACAGAACTTTGTGTGCGACGAGGAAACTTGTTCAGGCTTTCTGCATTAAAAAAATTGATTGAGAAGTAAATAATTACAAATAATCATCATCTTGATATAAAAAAATATTTACTGGCTATAATGAAAGCTATTGTAAAAATCTGCAAGAAAAAAAAATATATCAATTTATTTTGGAACAATAAACTCTTAACATTTGCAGAATAAACATATTGAGTTATCAAAAATTAAAGTTACGAGTCAACAACAAATAAAAACTGACTAAACAAAATCTAAGTATGAACAATTCTGTACTACAGAATCAAGTTGGCATGGTTCTTCTGGAAGAAGCAGAGTTCTAAAAGAAAAGCACTTTCGAAAACTAAATTGTTATGAGTAAACAAAGGAGCAGTAACATATAATGCTCAAGGACGCTCCAGAGATCAACGCATAGCCTCAAACCTACACCCATACCCAAACATATTTTCATTGGAAACTAGCATGCCAATTTCTTATATAGATAAGTTCATGGTGATAACAGTAAATATTCCTCTTCTCACTGCACAAAATAGAATGCTGGGTGGAAAAGACTGAGTTGGTTTAACCGAAATTCAGACTAACCTCTCTAAGTTTATTACCAATTATGACCACATAGACATCAGAAAGAGAGGAGCAAATTCACTTAGTGTAACCAAAGGCCGATGAACCGATTCATGGTATTTTCAACCAGTATCTATTCTATTTACATAAACCAAAACACTCCACATCCATTTAAATTTTAGAAGGGGAACTTTATTCAAAAATATCCTGTAACTTCCATTTAGTGTTAACCAAAGGCCAATGAACCAATTCATGGTATTTACAGAACCGATTCATGGTATTTTCTACCAGTATCCATTCTCTTTACATAAACCAAAATGCTCCACATCCATTTGAATTTTAAAAGGGTAACTTTATTCAAAAATATCCTGCGACTTCTATACCCAAAGAAGTGAACTGTGGAAGTCAAAACCTACTTTTGAGAGAAAATTGATCTTAGATGGGCCAAAGAAGTTATTTAAAAGCATTTTCAATGCCAGTTGATCAGCTATCTCAACTTGCTTTCACTGCACAAGATTAGAGATAATGCTTATACTTTTGCAAAAAAAAACCTTATTGACATTTTCCCCATTCTATTCTATGGTGTCAATGCCACAAACCTACGCATCAGTCTCCTCTCCACCACAGCCTGCTTCTGCCTCCTTGTTACATTTTCTTCTCTGCTGTGCTAAAATTTTCATTTCAAAGGCTGGACTTTTAATCTGAGTGGTCACGGAGGTTGTTTTCCGAGCCTGGTAAAGAAATCCATTCATCCTTCGATAATGAAGGGTTAATATATGTCTGTATATATGCCTGACAAAGCTTTTCGCATCTTTTCAGGATATTTGAAATTTTGGAGAGTTGTTTTGTTCAAAAGAGACTTCAATTCAAACTCAACCAAGTTAGACCACAAATATTTGCCAATCCCTGCTAGAAATTTCCAAAAACCTTTTTTAATTAGGAAATTCAACGAACATAATGTTTCATTATATGATACAACAGCATGCAAACAAAGCCAAATTTTAATGCAAATTGCATTCATGTTTCTCCACCCTAACCTTAAAACAGCAAATTTTTAAAGAAGTTAGCAAAGAACAATAAGCACTGGGATTATGAAAAAATCAAGGCATCAAATACTGATTTTAGTCAATGAAATATATGCCATGAACAAAAAAAATGTAAAGCATACCAATAGGCCCAGTTCTATTTTCTTGGCTGAAGTCGATCAGATCCTTCATGCTGTTAACTACCTCTGATATCTGTAACAGAACGGAGATGTCAACAAAGTTCAATGCAGTACTTCGATTGTTTCACAAAATCCTTTATTGTGCAATCCTCTTTAATTGTATTAAACCAAACAACCTGACACATCAAAGCAGCACTTTTAATAGTAACAAAAAATTGAGTTAGATCACCTGAAGGCATCGAACGTATCTTTTGGTATACCCCAAATCATTCACCAAGGGGACCTCCAATGCTTTAGCAAGCTGACGAGCATTTGCTACAAACCTGCAAAAAAATTGCCATAGTTTTTTCTTAAAATGATGCCAGATTCAATTGTTTAGAACTTTAGAAATTATACAACATCTCGATCCCTGCATCCTTCATACCCTCTCTCTTAACACCCATAAAAGTAAAAGTCAACAGCCCAGATTCAACATTAACAATTATGTTACCAACCTACTGTACTTTGTATGCTCCTCTTTAAATAAGAAAAGTCAATGCTATTGTCACAAAATTAAAAGGTGAATGCGTCAAAGAGTAAGCAACAATTAGAAAAGACAGTTTCTGAATCTCCGTCTCCTTAGAAATAGTAAGGAGAGGAAACATTAAAGACCGATAAGAAAAGGAAATGTTGATCCATCAAAGGAAAAGAAGACAACATAAAACGCCATAACTCATTTTTTTCATGAAAAGCAATCCATACTTTCCTAAGAATTGTCCCAACATAAAAAAATGGCTGAATTTCAGAACCTTTTCAGGGTTTTGGAAGAAATCTTAAGGAAATTATCATCTGACTATCCTGAAGTTAATCTTTCCTCGGACTATTTCCCAGTTAGCAAAATAAGATAATTTGTTCCTGATAATTTATGGTAGGATTTAATCTTAAGCAAATGTTTTCCCAGGATAAAAGGTGTTCAGGACCCAATTCTTAATAAAAGGAAAATTCCCTTCTAATATTATCCCAAATATCAGTACCTTCTGTGCTAGAAAGTAGATTCTAATTCAAATGAACCAATAGCATTTTGTCACAGCATAGTTTCACATTGATATCATTTATGATGGTCATACAATCATCCGCTAATCATATATGACCATCATTTGTGCTTCTTTTAAACAATTTTAATAGGATGAAATCATCATAGTCAATGCCGAATCAAACTGGGTGAAAACCAAGCTTTCTTTTCTGCATTAACCATATTGAAGAAATTATTCTGCTATGCTTGACCCGCCAAAGAGTTTGACCAACATTGACGTTTGGCAGCAGCTGAACAACTTACTACATCTGATTTGACGGTACCAAATTTTCACTGTCTAGCTGCTGCTTTCAAGAGTTATGACTATCCCACACATTCTTTTGACCAGATGCTTAATCTTCATTCAAAGTTGTCAAATCGTATGTATGCAGAATTGCTTTATTTAAATACTTATTGCTCATCTCCCAAATAGGAGGAATGCTTTTAAACACAGACCAATAGAGAAAGCCCTTCAAAATGATAGAAAAGAACCTTGACCCAAAATGCCTTTCTTCCATATATCAAGAGCACGACAGAAAAATATATTCAAGATCTTTAAAGGGGAAAAATTGAAACTTGGTACCTACCAATGTATTGAAAGACAAACTACCACCGACTAAAAAGCCCATTAGATCTAAAACAAAGCATTGGTGTGTACATGATATAATGCTCAAGTGGCATATCATACGTTGGGGAAAGTGGAAGACGTATCCTAACCGGGATCAAAGAACGTTGTGGGGATCTTAGTGTGATAAGGTTGAAAAATCAGCAAGGGAGATCATTATACAACTTCATTTAATGAATGCAATTTAAAATCAACTGAATAATAAAATCATCAGAGACGATGGTCAGAATTTGCGCAACACGTGGGCACCTATCATCTGAAACCTTTAAAACAATAATATTGTTGTGTTGGTGTATGTAAATACACCATTTTTATGAATTACTTAGATTAGATATTTTTCTTCCAAAGTTGAGCACACTTTAGATTATTTGTGCATTTAATAAATTGTAAATCAATATAATTGTGATAATTATCTTGATAGATTAGTTTGATAGGTTAGAATCTCTCTCTATTTAAGTCCTACTTTATTCCCAGAGAGCTTTATTTATTAGTTTTTTCTATTATGCTCCTTTTGACTTCTTCTAAGTTTATCTTGGAAAATCTTATCCTCTCCTCTATCTCTTCATTCTTAAAAATATAAGAAGTTATAGTACACTTCATAGATTGATTATATGAATAATATAGCATAATTTTTGTCTTTAATATCAATATTCTTTCCCTGTTGAATTTCTGTTAGAGTGAGTATGAAAGGAGTTCTTGGCAAGGTTTTTCATCTTGGGTAAATCTGACGATTTTGTGTCAAATCTCATCATGGTAACAGAGCTATACCTTGTAGCCTCCTTACCTTCAGTCTTCTGCTTCAGTCTCTGGTGTTTCCCAATCATGGGATTGAAGAAAGGCGATCGTTTTCAGGTTCAATAGTTTTGGTGTTTGTTGGGCAAAATCTAACTACACCATAGATTTGGAAGGCTCAAAAAACATGGTTTAGACTTTTATTTTACCTCAAAAGGTGTCACAGTTGTGGAGAAACCATTGTTTCGAGATCTGATTAAGAACTAAACTTTGTTTTTGTAATATTTTTTTTAATTTAAAAAAAGAATGTTTTTTCTTGCTTCCTAAAGTTTCAAAAGCAACAAAAAAAAAAAAATCATGACAACAGGGGGCACACATGGAAGATTTGTTTTGACAAACACATTTTGCAGGGTGAATGACATTTTGCAACACTTCCTTCCAAGGCCCCCCACGTGCCCCACAACCCAAGCCATCCCTCTATTATTACTCTTTGTACTATCATTTTTGTTGAGCATCCCTATATTGCTTTTGGTGCCCACCCTTTTGTAACCTATTGCACTCTAGTTTCTTTCTTTTTCTCCAAAAAACAAATTCAAAATTGTAATGAACAAAAATTAGTTTTGTCGTCATTATATTTGCTTAGGTTGCCTCGTATAACGGCAGATGATTTTTTAACTAGAACTTTCATTGCAAGAGGTCAAGAGTTCGAATCCCACCAATCAAATTTTTCGTCCCTCACTATTGAGCAACGTTTCGGACATACCTTTGGTGTCTTGCTCATAACTTGGTCATAAGAAGTCCATTTTTAGTGATTTTTTTTTCACTGCAAAGCTGATTCAGAAATGGTCACAGTGGTATAATGTTTTCCTAAAATTGGTTATGTTTTGTACTATTTTTTTTACAGATCTTTAGAAGGTACCTGCGTCATTTCTGATTGCTGCACTTCTGGAGGCCATATCTTCCTCATACAAAAGCGTTTATAGGTGAAGTTTCTTTTTTAATTGCACATTTTTTTGTGCTCTATACACTAGTGCAGTTATTTCATATTAATTATGTACACAAAGTGCCATAATTTTGCTGTACTCAAAACAGCTCATTAAACCCATTTTTGGGGAAATTGTAACAGAATCAATGCTGAAAATGCACAATTAAAAGCAGGCACTCAAATGGGGCATTATTGTTTGCACTATAATTATAAAGTGCCACAATAAAATTCAAAAGGGGGAACTCAGAAGGCTTCTTTTTTGCCTTCATATCTTTAGTATGCCAAAAAAACATGCATAGTTTCTTGTGTGGATTCTCATTCTCTCTCTGCAAATTTTTTTTAGCACTTAACTTCACCATTGTATTTCTATATTGTACCATTGCCCTTCTTTTAGTTCCAAGATGTTCAACCCAGTGTAGGATCATATTGTCTCATTGACTCCTCACAATTTCTTTACCTGGAAGAATGCCATGGTTGTATTTCTTACGTGTGAAGGACCATACAGAGTAACAATTGGTGTTGAAACAGAACACACACATGCAATTGAGAAATCAGATGGTTCAACAGGTATGATGAAGCCTTGGGTGTTATTAGTTTGAATGTGGCAACTGAGCTTCTTTTTCCTCTAAACGGCATGGCCACCCTAATGAAGCTTGGGAAAGACTTGAGAACTTTGGAAAATCATATGACATAAGAGGCCACCAACTTGGGAATGAATTGATCAGCATTTAGGACTGCAAGTATTTGATACAATTCAAGAATTCATGTCTAAGTTTCAGCTTCATAGGACTCAACTTAAAGGTTGCAAGATAGAGAAGAAAGATGATTGGTTCTCTCAGTTTTATTCAAGTTGGGAAGTCCTTATTCTGTTTTTGTCTCAACGTTTCATTCCATGAGTCATGTCATAGGTAAAACTTTCAAAACGCCCGCCTTTGAAGAATTTGCAGAAAACCTTGTCGACGAGCAAGAGAAACTCACACATGGGCGCATTGAACAACCTAAGAATACAACACCAGTGGCAAACAACCAAAAGGACTGAAATATCCAAAAGCATCCACAGATAAGAAAGGGCAAGAAAAACAACAGTCCAAATTTTCGAACATGTCGGAATCTTCTAAATCCAAGCCAACTTCAACAAATAGGAAGAATTCTAAGAAATGTGAACTTTGTGGCAGAGGGCCACTTATAATCTCATTGCTTTAAGAAGATGTAGATCATGACAGAGGAGATGAAGAAACACAACCTTCACAGTAGCCTTCCTCCTCCTTTATCATCCACTCCTCATGGTAAAACAAAATGTGGGTCCACCTCGGCGAGATCTCGTGCAATGGTTACAACTGCACAAAAGTTAGAGTGGATCACTGATTCAAGGGTTTCACATCATATTGTCCAACAATGAAGATTGTTCAATTTCATAGACAAATGCCACACTAAGCATATTTTTGTGGGTGACGATTCACCATTGGAGGTAGTGGGGCATGGCACTATTGAGTTGATATATGGAAATTTCAACAATGTATGGTATGTTCCAAAATTGTATGCCAATATTTTCTCTATTTATCAAATCACATATTTCGGGTCAAGTAAACCAATTGAGTTCCTTCCTAATCTAGTGGTGATAATGGATCCTAACAACAATTCAACCATTGTTGCAAAAGGTTTAGTTGATCATAGCGATCACTTGTATACTTTCTCACATTTTGGGCCTAAATATTCCAACAATGCATTTGTTTGCTCACTCGAATGAATTGTACCATTTGAACTATCGTAATCTTCAGCAACTCAATAAGCAAAATATGGTCAGTGGTCTCCCGCGGGTCCTTCACAGATAGTGTTTGTCAAGGTTGCATCATTGAAAAGCATTCAGAGACTAAGTCTGATACAGGGAAAACATGGCGAGCATCAAACATTCTCCAACTTGTTCGCAATAGCATTTCAGGGCTTCAACCACCCTTGTCCTCTGAAAAATTCAAATTATTGCTTACTTTCATTAATGACTTCTCTAGAAAAACATAAATTTACTTCCTAGGTCATAAGAATAAGGATTTTCAAAAAATTGTGGAATTTAGAGCTTTAGTTTAAAAGAAATGTGGAAATTCCATCAGGATACCGAAGACAAATACTAGTGGTGGTTATGTAAATGGTGAGTTTGAAGACTTTTATCCCAAACATGGCATACAAATGCAGCACGTGATGTCTCATAGCCCACAACTGAATGGAGTTGTTGAAAGGAAAAATTATACTTTAAAGGAGATGGAAAACTGCTTGATTCAATCTAGGGACTTGTCTCAAAAGCTTTGGGCAGCAGCCATCAACTGCACTTGGTACAAGAAGAGACTCATAAGGAAGCATGGAGTGGCCAGAAACCTTCAGTAGAGAATCTCAGTGTGTTTGGGTGCAATGTTTTAGCGCACATCCCCAAGGACAAACATGAGGCAATGCAAAATCCAAGCAAGCCTTACATATTTATTGCTATAGATTGCTTGAGCCTGACAAACATAAGTTGGTTATTGCTAGGGATGTTCAATTTGAAGAATGACTTCGTAACCAACATTCGGCTCTTAATCCCCCTTCTCCTGGCCAGCATGCTTCATCTAATGCATTTGAGGCTTTTTCTAAATATGATGATCTTGATTTTGAGGAAGACAAAGATAGCAATACTCCTCCATCACCACTAGCTCCTTGACCACATTCAAAATGGGTCCAAAACATAAGACCGGATGTTGGGTCTTCTGCAAGTGATATGAATGAGACTCACCAGACACAATAACAGTTTCATGATGACGACATGGTGTATTTTGGTAGAAGTTAAGATCCAACCACCTTCAAATAGGCAAGTGGGAAAATAGAGTGTGATTCAGCAATGCAAGATAAGTAGCCTTCTTTGATAAAGAACAACACTTGGGACTTAATCCTGCTTCCAAAAAGAAGGAAGATGGTTCCATGTATATGGATTTATCGGACCAAGTATGTTGCAGCTAGAAGCATTGACAGGGTCAAAGCTTGTCTGGTTGCTAAGGGGTTCCCCCAAGTCAAAATCGCTGACTATTCAAAAGCCGTTGCTTTTGTGGCCAAGATGAACTCTATAAGACTTGTCATTTCTCTTGCAACGTCTCAAGGTTGGACAATACATCAAATGAATGTGAAGAGTGCATTTCTTCACAAAGACTTGCAAGAAGAGATTTACATGGACAAACCTAATAAGGAAATTCTTATAATGTCTAAAACAAGCCCTCGAGGCTTGATATGAAAGAATGGATTAATTTTTACCTAACCATGGATTTGCTAAATGCCTCTCCAACCCTACCATCTACACCTAGAGGAAAGATGGCGAACTTCCAAAATTGGTTCTATATGTTGACGATCTACGTCTCACAGGGAGCTCATCATCATTGATTCAGAGTGCAAAAACTTCACTCCATGAAAAGATTAAAATGTCAGACTTGAGTCTTTTGCACTATTTCCTTGGGCTCCAGATCACTCAGATTGAGTTTAAGATAGGTATCTCACAACCCAAGTATGCTTGAGACATTCTGCAAAAGTTTCGCATGCTTGATTGCAAGTCCTTGTTTACACCATTTCTTTTGGTGTCAAGTTGTCAAGTGCTCCATACCTTTGGCAAATGCTACATTGTACATACAATTGGTTGGAAATCTCATTTACTTGACACACAGTAGACCAAACATTTCTATTGCAGTTGGCCTTGTCTCTCAGTTCATGCATTAGCCTCGTGAGAGCCACTGAAAATCTACAAACCATATTCTCAGTACATCAAGGGCACTCATCAGTTTGGGATTTGGTATTAAACAAGGCAAATTACAAAACTAGTGGGTTTCACAATCTCTTATTGCGTTGGCAACATTGATGATTGCAAGTCCACCTCAAGCTATGTTTTTAACATTGGCTTAGGCCTTCTTGTTTGGTTGAGCAAGACGTAATTAGTCAATGCACTTTCCTCCACAAATGTTGAGTACAAACAAGTTTCCAATGCTTCTACAGAATCCATTTGGATTCATCAAATTCGTCAAAGATTGGCATCCAATTGTAGAAGCCTACAACTATTTGGTGTGATAATCGAAGTGTGATCCACATCTCCAATAATCTAGTGCAACATCAACGTACCAAATGCATTGAAATCCAAATGCACTATATTTAGCAATTGATCCGTGATTGAATAATTGACTTATCGTATTCTCGAACAGAACAGCAAGTGGCTAACATCTTCACCAAGCCACTACTACTGACCAAGTTTGTTCAGCTACGAGGCATGTTAAGGGTTCAGGAAATTGTTCTTCAAGGGGGATAGTTGTAAATTACTCCTCTAAATTCCCAAGTAAATCTTAAGGGGGGGGTGGTCTTGTATGTAAATACACATTTTTTGTAATGTCCCTAAATGGGACGAATTAGCAAATAAGGGTTGTTCCCCAAATTCTCCTAAATCTGATCTAAAAATTAGTAAACCCTAGCTTGAAAATTTAACTCTCCTAAACCATTATTTAATACAACCCTGGATGCCAAAAGTGAGGGTTTTGTAAAGAATTTTCTGTCAATAAAATAATTTGAAAATAAATAATAAATTTTAAATTTAAATCCCTTAGATAAATACCTTTCTCTGGCTTTCTTATGCCACAAAATGATGAAGGAAAAATAGTTTTAATCGCTAATTTTTTGTCGCTGTTCGGAGGATAAAACCATCTTCACCAATTTTAGCTCTACCACTTCCAACCACTCAAAAATTATGAAAATATTATTGTAGATGCACAAAAATATGGAGAAAAGAAATATCAAATTATTTTTCCGAAATTTTGAAAATTGTGATTTTTATGCCCAAAATACAGTTGAAACTTCATAAACCCATAACTCTGTAAATACTTGGAATTTCTAATCAAGTGATAGTTCAAAATGAAGCTAAAAATATAAGCTTTCCAATGAAACATAAATCAAAATTTTCCTTCCATGGGAAGGTCACCAAAAATTGCTCTGAAGTTCTAAAAACCCTAGTTTCTTGTAAAATAATTAAATAATAATTCTGAAAATTATTATTTAATTCTCCTTCAAACCCTTCACAAATCCATCCAAAACTTCACACCAATAATCAAAATTTTAGCAAACAAAATCAGAATATTTAATTTACAATTTTTCGATCAAATGAGGCATCCAAACCCTAGATCCAAGCGCTCCAAGTACTTCGCTCCACGTGCGAAAATAATATAAATAATCAGCAAGCTTAACATGCAAGAAAAGACCCTGAAACCCTTACAAACTTCCACACAAATCCTTCCAAGGCAAATCGCCCCACTCCTTAGGGCATGAACAATATCTCCTTAACAAAAGTAGCATCAAGAGACAACTTTTTGCTGTAAAATCAACAGCAAATCGTGAGTTACATTGACCACTCCTATCGAACACACAAGTTCAACAAAATCTTCAAGCATGAAGAATTTCAATTATCAAAATTAACATATCCTCCAGCGAAGCCTTCCTCTCCTTTCAAAAATTTTCCTCAAGAGGCACACCCAAATGGTAGGGAACCCAAATTCAAATCACAAGGAAAATTTGTTTTTCTAATTTGCTCATGACCTTTAAAGGGCCCCAACTTAAATTAAATGCAATTTAGATGATTATTAATTTATTTTAAGTATTTAGAAATATTTTTTATTTTAATAATAATATCACTTTAATTTTCAAAAAAAGGGGCATTACAGTCCTCTCTTCTCAAATTTGCTTGCCTTCAAGCAAACGCAAGCTCATATGCCCAAGAACCATGTCCAAGAGAAAAGACATGATGTAGTGACCCCAAAGCTTTGATCCGGTGCCGATCAAATGTGAGAACTCTTGCCAACGCAAACTCATGCCTCTGATGTACTTTCGCTGATCCAAAATTTCTGCAACCTTCTTTCTTGTTCTTGATCTTTCCATGCCTACACATGGAACAAACATGTTAAAGAAAAGTATAGTGTTTAACAACACTTTTGTGATTTCATCTTCATGCCTTGTTGACATGACATTTGACTCTCTTCTCTTGCTTGCAATCCTCTCATGAATTCCATTTTTTTTAAGTTTCCAAACTTCAAACGCGTTGGGTTGTACACTATTGTAATCTTGTTTCTTTTTCCCTAAAAATGGCTTGGAAATGATTGCAAACCTCTTAGGAACAATAAAAACAAAATCCTCTTTACTAGCAAACTGAAATTCATTTTCTCATGTGGTTGGGTGATCTTTAATAACTAAACTACAAGTGATAAGAGGGTTGTTCCCTTTGCAATCAGCAGTCCTAATTAATTTGCAGCAGCTGTTATGATCAAAAATCCTTGAACAACCTTTTTGTGACCACAATAAAAGAACTGAAAATTTCTTATTTTTAGCCATAAATGTCACCAACACATAAAAACTGATCCCTTCCATGTCAATCCCTGTTTCTTGACCAATAGTTAGTGTGTCAATCATGATATTAAACAAAAATACAGCAATTTCATACTTTGAAATAATTTGCATTGAATCCTTTCCCTCATAATTTTTGACATTTGCACGTGTGCCAACCATATCAAACTAAATTTCCAAATTAGGGGCAGCGATATCAAATTTGTTTTGTTCACATCCCACTATGAAATTAGTGAGCTCAACATTTTTCTTTTTGTTTGCAAACTGAAAATCTTCATAGCATACACAAGCAATAGGATCTACCTCATCTTTTTTCCAACAAATCATTATGGACTTATGCACTATATGAAGAAGATTAGAACTTTAAAACTAAACCAAATTAATATGCCTAGCAAGGCTACCCATAATTAAATTCATTTCATGGAAAAACACTAGAGGATGTGTGCTCCTATAGTGTGCATTCCAAGGTGTGCTAGGAACTTCTTTATACCACATCAATCCTTTTTTATTTTGTAAATATAGTCCTTCCATTTGTAGAAAGAAAACAAGCTTAACCAAATTGGAAAACATACGTTGCAAATGTATAACACAATCACCTAAACTCATTGGTAGGAATCCCTTTATGTAAAATGAATGTCCCCTTCTTGGCTGCCCTTTGTTAGCTTCCTTACACATGTATGCATCATCAAACAAACCCCACCAATATCGAGTTTTATCCATTTTTACATATTGTTGTACCTGCCATGTTAATTCATTTTTTCTTGTGTAACAATTTTTAGAATGCACCTTGGTATAAAGTTTCCCCAACATGCGTTGTAGCGTGCCCTGAAAGTGCCAAATTTTCCCTCTTTTATGTGGCTAGACTTGTTTTGTTAACTCAAAAAATTTGAACTCAAAAAAAAATCAGATTCCTTACCACTTTTTTCAGCTCTTCCTTTTGGCAATCAATTCTCATCTTATCTCTCTCAATATCAGTATGACAAAAATCAGAACTAAGTAAACTTACCATTTGTGTTGTAGCATCCATTCTTTTGCAAGCACATGGTTGTCCAAGATGTCTTGTAACAACTCTATCTTTGTTCCTTTCATCCTTCTACCCCATACTCCTCAAATATCTCTCTATCATATTGATTGATGAAGATAAAGGAGCCTTTGTGTGATTCAAACCATGCAAAATATCCTCATAATCCCCCTTGTTAGCATAATACTCGTGATAATCAAAACAATGCAAGAACAAAGTATGATGGTGGTACAACGAATCCTTGCTATGAAAATAGTCAAATTGCTTACTCTTAGTCGCTGTCCTAGCAAACTGAAAATCAGCCAATAGAGATCCGAAAGATGGTGCAAGATCTTCACTCTTAGACTCTTTGTTTACCACAATATATTTTCCTTTTGCTTCACTTTCATCTATACTTTGTGTGCACATGTATGGAGTACCTTCATAACTCTTGCTAGCATCATAAACATCATTGATTTGCTCCTCATGTACTGCTGTTCCGGAAAAGACAGCTAGCTGCATACCACTACCCTCATGTGAAAATAGTGCTTCATCCACCAAACTCTCTCACCCTGTAAATCTGAATTTTCTTCCCTTTGAGGTGCAGATTCCATGAATGTCTTTTCTATCACATTATTAACATGCATGCAATCATTAGAAGATAAGGAAACATTGTCAATTAATGGAATATTTTCACCTTGATCATCCTTGCATCCTTGCACATCGAACCGTTCTAAGAACCTTTGACTGATATCTTCAAGGCAAGCAATGGATTCGGTCGCTTGGGTCCTCAGCGAATGATGCCACCACTTATGTGTCATTCCATCCAAGTACAAAGCGATAAATTTGAGGGCATCCTCCACACATATAAAATTCAATACTAAATGTCTCCAATTCTTTCAACCAAGCTCTAGCAGAAATTTTATTAGTGCCATCAAAAAAAGGAGAAAACTTACTCATTTTCTTTTCCCTCTCCTCTGACAAACCTGATTATTAGCTTGCATCCCAATCTTAAATACAACCTCACAAGTACATAAGATCGGTGCTCTGATACCACTGTGATGTCCCCAAATTGAGCCAAATCCGATTTAGCCAAAAAGCCACAATTCCCAACATTATTAACTGAAAATGAGATAACACACTGATTTTCTGATTTTTTACAACAGCAAGCAATTCTGAAAAACCCCAAACTCCAACACCTAAGGCCAATTTTAGATCTATCACTTCCAGCCACTCAAATTATGAAAATATTACTATTAATGCACAAAAATATGGAGAAAAATAATATCCAATTATTTTTCCGAAATTCTAAAAATTGCGATTTTTATGCCCAAAATACAACTGAAATTTCATAAACCCATAACTCCGAAAATACTTGAAATTTCTAATCAAGTGATAGCTCAAAACAAAGCTAAACACATAAGCTTTCCAATGAAACATAAATCAAAATTTTCCTTCCATGGGAAGGTCACCGAAAATTGCTCCAAAGTTTCGAAAACCCTAGTTTCCTGTAAAATAATTAAATAATTTTGAAAATTATTGTTTAATCTTCCCCTTCAAACCCTTCACAAATCCATCCAAAACTTCACACCAATAATCAGAAATTTATCAAACAAAATCAAAATATTTAATTTGCAAATTTTAGATCAAATGAGGCATCCAAACCCTAGATCCAAGCTCCTCAAGTACTTTGCTCCACTTGCAAAAATAATATAAATAATAAGCAAGCTTAAAATGCAAGAAAAAACCATGAAACCCTTACAAACTTCCACACAAATCCTTCCAAGGCAAATCGCCCCACTCTTTAAGGCATGTACAATATCTCCTTCGCAAAGATGTCATCAAGAGACACCTTTTTGTTGTATAATCAACAACAAATCGTGGGTTACAGTGCCCACTCCTAATGAACACGCAGGTTCAACAAAATTTTCAAGCATGAAGAACTTCAATTATCAAAATCAGCATATCCTCCAATGAAGCCTTCCTCTCCTTTTATAATTTTTCCTCAAGAGGCACGCCCAAATGGGAGGGAACCCAAATTCAAATCATAAAGATTTGTTTTTTTAATTTGCTCATGACCCTTAAAGGGCCTCAACTTAAGTGAAAAGCAAATTAGATGATTATTACTTTATTTTAAGTATTTAGAAATACTTTTTATTTTAATAATAATATCACTTTAATTTTCAAAAAAAATGACATTACATTTTTAATGTCTTCCTAAGTTATGCACACTTCAGATTACTTGTACATTTAATGAATAAATTGTAAATCAAGATAATTATCATGTTATCTTGATAGATTAGATAGATAGATGAGCCTTCCTTATTCGTAGATAGCTTTATTAGTTTTTTTAATCTTCTGAAGTCATTTCTTCTAAGTTTCTCTTGAAGAATCTTATCCTCTTCTCTATCTCTTCATTCTTATAAATGGAAGAGATTATTGTACAGGGTGATTATGTGAAGAATATAGAATAGTGATTATGTCAGCAGTATCAATCTCATTTTCCTTTTGAATTTTTGTTAAGAGTGTGAAAGGTGTTCTTAGCAAGGTTTTGCATCCTAGGTGAATTTGATGATTTTGTATCCGATTTCATTAGTTTATTGCAATGAAAAATATAAATTATTACTAAAAATGTCCGACTTGCCATCCTATATTACAATACCCTTGTAATTGGCATACATATAAAAGTTTAGAAAATCTACATACCCATCAAATGATCCAAATGCCTGAAGAGGGGTCTAGAAAATAGACCCAAAACGTCAAAAATAAGAGGATATAACACAGTTGATTTCAAATATATATACCAAAAACCATGGATATTCATGATAGATTGATGATTGGTTAAAAGTAAAACATTAATCCTAGCTCTTCAAATGTGTCATATCCCATTTTGGCTAACCTTAAATAACGTGCTTGCAGCACCCTTGTAATAATTTTCATTGCTGTTCTCATCAGCTACCTTGCTGTCTTGAATTGTACTTATGTTATGAGTTGTACGTAATTGTTGAATTTCAGTATTAATTCATATTACAACTGTTTATATCGGATATTTCATTTTTGCAGTAGCTTACATATTATATTTCTCTGTATAGGTGTTGTTGATGCATTTTTACATTATTGCAGGTAGCCCGACGGATGAGCTAGGCCAAAGAACAAAGAAGTCCAGCAAACAATTGCAACAACATACAAGTATACGAAGGTAAAATGACAAGAGAGACACGCATTTTCACCATTCCCTTGTTGTTTCGCAATGTTTTGAGCCAATACTGTGCATATATTTTGTTGTGTGTTGTGACCCTATACTAAGGTGGCAGCCGTTTACAATTGTCAGGTTTTAACAGTCATTATTGGCCTAACACCAATAGTGCTCGCTGTTTTGGTTGCACTAGGATTGTGCAGACCCGTTACAGTATTAAGTGGTTATGCTTGCATTTGAGAGCATCACTAATTTGTTAAGATGCTATTAATTGTATATTTATTAAAGCACTTAAAGCGCTCACCTTATTTTTTAGGACCTTGGTCATAGTCCTTGACCATAGGAGACATTATAATCATGTCTCAAATCTCATTTTTTATGAAGTGATTTTTATTTTTTTTAAATCAGTGGATAATTGAAAAGCCACAAAGGAGTTGACCTTGGGCTGGGCAAAGTGGAGAAGATAGAAAAGAAAAGAAAAGAATGGGAGGGGAAAAGGAAGAATAGTGGCGAAGGTAGTGGGCTGAGCCCAGCTATGTAGTTTTGCAGAGAATCTCTGCTAGGGCATTATGGGGCATTATTTTAAGCCTCCAATTCGCCCTATGGATTTATTGGAGGTGTTTTTCTGCAGATTTATAATACTTTTGGAACGTTTCCAAAACAATGCCTGAGCCAAAGAGGAAAGCAAGGAGTAAGGTAGAGAAAATAAGCAAGCTTGCAAGCAGTCGTGGATTGAGAAGTGAGTTCTGGTTATTTTATTTGCCTTCCCATTTTGTTTGTTGCTTCTGTATTTGAGTGCCATGGAAAATCTAGTGGCAGATGGAACCAAATGGAGAAGGCAAAAGAGGAACCCCGCCAAGCATTCCATGCGTTGCATGATTCCTTATTCACCTAAGCTTCTCCAAGTGATCCGCTCTGCCAACCTCATAAAAATTTGGCTCTCCCTTTTTTTCTTTGCTCAAATGTTGTCTCAGATGGAAAGTGGACTTTGTTTTGATTGTTGATTGGTTTGGCAGCAAACCCTAGCTGCATTCTTGTTTGCTTGATCAATGTGGTTGCAAATCCACTTGTTTCTACCCTCAGATGGCTGTAAGTCGGAATGAGGGCTATAACACTGGATGGTTGCCCAATACATATCGTTCAAATCTTGAACTGTGTGAACTCGTTGTTGTGTTCATTGTGATTATGTTGTTTTGCTCTCTTCTAAAGAAACCCTAGTTATGCTAAAGCATGTGTTCTCTCTCTCAATCAATCACCTTCGTGTTTTTTTATTGCATTGTTCTCTTGCTTGAGGGATTCTTACATGATTAGGTTGATGGTTGTGGTGGTAACGGCTGGAGATGGTTGGGCTCATCTTACTCAGCTCCCTTCCAGTCAACAGTTGCACAAATGAAGTTGCGTGGTGGATATTCTTGATGCAGATGTTTTGCCTGTACCTTTAGACTCGTGTTTCTTCGAACTTGACTGTTGAAAGTAGTATTTGTAATAATTCTCAATAGTTAGATGTTGTGATTTATGATTGTTGTAGCATTTCAGATTAAGGCATAACTTACTGTTGTTAATAAAGGATATTAATTTTATAAAAAAAGGGGTGTGCCCTGTTCTATGTACTTTGTGATATTTTCTTAAAACCTGCTCCTAGGTTAACACTATTTGTGCATGAAAATTGAACAGATTGCTAGAGTATGAGTAACTCTTACGGAAGTGACCTGGTTATTATACTTTGTTCTCTCAGATGCTCTCAATCAATTTTACCTTGTATAACTGTACTGAATGCTGGAATATATTCTGATTGACCTCGATCCATATCAGGGTTGTGTATAATTAATATCATATTGGCACTGAAGGATATCATGTACTTTGCATAATTACATTAAAGATGTTCTTTATTTGACCTTAGATCTGATTGTGCATTTGCATTTGATTAGCTCTTATCAAAGAGATGTACTGTACATGTCATAGTTGTAAGGAATGTTTGGGTTAAGCTATCAACTTTGTTATGCATTCAATATCACTCAGTTTTGATAATGTGCCCACGTGTTATGAGGTTCACACGACTAGACTGAGTATGTTCATTGTTATCTTCAGCTTGAGAATAGGGGTGACTGCTAACAGGGAAATTGTGTTATGTGTAGTATCATGGGGATACTTACTGCTCTTATCCTCTAAGGTCTTTGACTGTGTATTATCTATATTTGACAACATTCTGTTTTGTCCTATTTCTTGTAAGGGAACAATATTAAGAGATTGTCTTACTCTGTTAAGAGACAGCTATACTCTGTGCTCATAAGTAAATGGCCTTTATTGTGGTCCCGCACCATTCTTGACTATGCCTTCTGTTTTAGTTATGGCCTTAACAAGGACTGGACTGTATATTTACCTTTCTTGCTTGGTATAATAGCAACTCAGAATAGTATGGCTGAGTATATATTGTAAGAAGTGTGAAAGCTATCAGGAGCTGAGAAACAATAAAAGTACACACCATATAATCAGTGTACTGTTGTAGCATCTTTTGCTTATCTTGATATAATGATATGAAGGGAACCTTAAGTGTAATAGTTCACAAAGGAACTTTCAAGCATAATTAAGAGACTGAGTTTCCTGTCAGTCAGCAATACCTAGTTAAAGGTCACTGTGTACCTTGAAAGGGAGGGTGATTGTATCCTCTCTTTCTTTTAGTTATGAAATGTGATATCATTTTAGGCATAATGATACTCTGTAGGACTGCACACTCATTACACTGGTAATGGTGTCCCTCGGAGAGGAATGCAAAATGTACTTGAAACTTGTGTTATTCTGTCTAGCAGACCGGGTATCCTTAAGAGAAACCCTAGCTGAATACATTGAAGGTAAAGAAGGAATTGCATCTTCTTGTGTTTAAAGGCATAATGATCTCTGTTAGTACTGCCAGTTGTAGATGGTAACCACCATCAAAGGGAATGCTTTGTTAACTTGAGATCAGTATAGTTTGAACAAGTCATTCTTAAGCTTCTTTGATCATTGTCTGTATTTTATTAAAACTGCATTTTTGTATTGAATTGGACATTGCACCATATCAAGGTTGAGATAATCAAGCTTACCCTGTTCCACTTAGGACCAGTAGCTTGGCACATAACGTGACCTGATGGTACCGAGTAAACTCTCGCTGCAGACTTGGTTTGTATTCCTCTGGATTGATGTTGTAATCTCATACATGAATAGTGCTCCATAATATATAGAACTTGTGATTATTATGCTGTTTTAAAAAATTCAGTCTTTCTTAGTTGATATCATAATTGGAATCTAACCTAGTGCTTGACCTTTAGTTGGTAAAGTTTGTTCTGCTCTTAATGATGACACTTTGTTAAGGTTTATTAAACAAGTTGCACTTGAATTCTCATATAAAAAAGAATATGCTTAGCTTTGTAGTGACTTGAAGGTTTAATGAGTCAGAGTTAATGCATAAAAGGTTAAAGCTCTAATCTCATTAAATGTGATTGGTTAGAAGCAATTTGGGTTCAGACTGAATTTTCATGATTGTAATTAGTGATTTTATTCTAACCTTGAACTCGGAAAGAGCTAACATCTGCTGTTAGAAATAGTTGCATTTAGGGAAGGGATTCTGTTAAAGAAATGCTTCTTGGAATGGCAATTAGGTCGATGTTTTTTTATCTCTGATTTACATTATAAAGGCCACCCTATTTTTGCAAAGTAAAGGCATTCAGTTTTGGGGGTTTCAGATTATGTATTTTGCAAACCCTATATGGTGTATTTATTAGTAACACGGGAAAGTTTCTATAGCTTATTCCTTAGCTCTATTTTTTTCCTTTCATGTAAATTGGGATATTATTTGTCCATGGAAGTCATGGTTTTTGGAATTAATATACATAAGAAAGTATTGGATGGATTATTATTGCCTTTTACATTAAAGGATAATAATAATTGTATTAAAGTCATGAACTACTCTGCCTAGATGATAAATGAATGAAATGAATAATTTGCTCAAAATTAAATTGTTGGATTGTTATTAATATCTAAATTGTTTTGCCTCACAGTTCAAACCAAGGTTGGAGGATCAATAGTATGACTTGAGATTTTCCTCCCCATCTATCGAGGTAAGACCTTTTAACCTATTTTCCTAGCCAAAACCTTTTCTTGAGGGATTTATAGGCAAGGTAGTTCCGACACCCTATTTTGATTCGAGTTAATTAAACGAGCCTAGGACTCCGCAATTCACTTCATTCAATATGGGATGAAATCTTATCTTGTGATGGAATCTTAGACGAAATTTCTGAATCAAGTCCTTGAGAGTGGTTGAACCCTGTTGTGTGCTTACTTGACTGGTTGAGGCGGACCTAACTGTTTACCGCAATGATTCTGTTCAATATTATTCCTATCATGCATGCCATGTCAGTACAATGATTCAAGTAACGCATGCTTGGTCGTTGATCAATTGTTGGACAAAGACATGTATCCTTGATTATTCAAAAAAATTGTAGTTTGAATTTTTGAGGATATAGTAAAAGGATCCAAATTCCTAAAAAAGGGTCTAGAAGGTTCTATACGCAAAACATCAAAAAATAAAAGAGGATATAACATAGTTGATCCCATATATATATATAAAAATGCATAGAATATATATATAGCATGAATGTTGATATATATATATATATACACATTTCAATATTCCATAAACATTCATGCATTTTTATGGAATATATATATATATATATATATATATCCAAAATGCATGAATATTTATGGAATATTGAAATGTATATGTATGTATATATATATATATATGCATGAATGTTTATGGAATATTGAAATGTATATATATATATATATATAAATGTTTATGGAATATTGAAATGTATATATGCACATATATATATATATCCAAAATGCATGAATGTTTATGGAATATTGAAATGTATATATATATATATATGCATGAATGTTTATGGAATATTGAAATGTATATGTATATAAAAATGTTTATGGAATATTGAAATGTATATATGCACATATAATGGAATATTGAAATGTATATGTATATAAAAATGTTTATGGAATATTGAAATGTATATATGCATATATATATGTGTGTGTGTGTGTGTGTGTGTGTGTGTGTGTGTGTGTGTGCATATATACATTTCAATATTCCATAAACATTTTTATATACATATACATTTCAATATTCCATAAACATTCATGCATTTTGGATATATATATATATATATATATAAACAAACATTCATGCTATATATATATTCTATGCATTTATATATATATATATATGATCAACTATGTTATATCCTCTTTTATTTTTTGATGATTTGCGTATAGAACCTTCTAGACCCTTTTTTAGGAATTTGGATCCTTTTACTATATCCTCAAAAATTCAAACTACAATTTTTTTGAATAATCAAGGATACATGTCTTTGTCCAAATATGAATGGAATATTGAAATGTGTGTATATATATATATCATAAACATTCATGCATTTTGGATATATATATATATATCAACTTTCATGCTATATATATATATATTCTATGCATTTATATATATATATATGGGATCAACTATGTTATATCCTCTTTTATTTTTTGATGTTTTGCATATAGAACCTTCTAGACCCTTTTTTAGGAATTTGGATCCTTTTACTATATCCTCAAAAATTCAAACTACAATGTTTTTGAGTAATCAAGGATACATGTCTTTGTCCAACAATTGGCATTTTGATATATCTATATATATATCCATACAGTTTGAGATATATATCAAAATGCATGGATTTACATTATAACATATATCTCAAAATGTATGGATATATCAATATATGTGTGTGTGAGAGTGAGAGAGAGATACATGTATCCATGCATTTTGATATATTTATCAAAATGCATGGATACATGTATCTCACTCTCACACACACATATATTGATATATCCATACATTTTGAGATATATATACATTTTGATATATATGTTATAATGTAAGGATATCAAAATTCCATGCATTTTGATATATATCAAAATGCATGGATACATGTATCTCTCACACACACATATATTGATATATCCATACATTTTGAGATATATATACATTTTGATATATATGTTATAATGTAAGGATATCTATTCGACCATGGATAGACAAATTTCCACTTCCTCCAAAATGCTGAGTAGAATATTTTTTTGAATGAGGCGGTTCTTCCAGTTTCTTCCATGCCCAGTAAAGCTTTATTCTCAAATCATCTTTACTAATTAACTCAATGATTTCACAGACTATGCATCAGATAGTAACTAAAAAAACATTTCATTCCCACACGCTGGTAGAAAATTAGCTCTGATACCACTGAAATATCACTTTTCAAAATAACCTCTGAATTTTGAATTTTTTAATTTTTAAATCAAATTTGGGATGACATATGTCATAAACAATAGCTGATATACAATATATAAACTTGTCATAGAACATCAATAAAATCTTTATTTTATTTTTTGGAAGGTATAACATCAAGATAAAGCATAAATATTGATTTATTCTCACTAACTCCACAAACCCAACCCTAGATAAGTCTATTGTTTGCTTTTTGGGTGCACAACAACTTGATATCACAATCCAAAACCCCAACTGGAGGTGATATGATGTGTACAGCCTATGTACAGAGGGTACAACAATCTTAATGATCAATGATCCGCACATGAAGGTATCCAAACAACAATGATTGAGATAGTAGGGTTGACACCATCACTCTAGGAGTGGCACGGCACTAGGAAATGGCCCTTACATCAACTGAAATTGTTGTAATTAATTCCCAAAGTGTTGGGACTAGTACAAACTACCCTTGGATTGCTACGATCTATTATATCTTGTTGTACAACAATAGACTAGGGACCCTGAAGTGTGACGTTAGCCAAGGAATGTGTGGTGCCAGTCAATAAGGGCAAACCTTAGCAATTTGGCACCTAATTATGCTGCCAACAGTGTGGCGTTATGATACGACTGCCCCAGAGCTAACAAAAACTGAATTTTAATGCTCAAACCCTTGAACACCAAACCCTAATTTTTTATTATAGCTTCTAGATAACCCAATTTTGAAAATATTTTGTTTTTCCGTGCAATTGCAACTCCTAAATGAAAACCTCTATAGATTGGAGGGATTTAGTCCTCTAACTTGTGTGCAATGGCGGGTTTTCGTCCTCAAAGCAGAGGTTAAAAGAATAATGATGATAATCAATAATCAATAATCCATTACTTTTTGCCCCTTGTGTCCTTTTATTAATTTCACTTTTTCCAAATCCACACTAACATTACAAGTAATTAAAATTACTTTTAATTAATTATTCATTTTTTCACCCTCATAATAATAATTATTTTGGCCATGTAACTACTATTGCTTTTGGTCCCCCCTTTAATAATTTTACACCTAAGTGTCATTTTTCCATGTTATAACATAAAATATCTTATGCCAACTTAAATGAATTATTATTAAATTATTTCTTTCATTAATTCCCCTTAGTCTACAGGAAATAAAAATAGGCTTCGGTCCCTTGATTTAATTAATTCGAAAAAAGGGAAATTACAATGTTCCTCTAACTCCCACTATGAATGACGACATAAGAGGTTGGCCCTTCACCCACAACTTGGTGTGGAAGAGATGCTCTCATTCCTCAAAGTTGTCTATGGTAATGTCGTCGATGCTCAAACAAGTGGCATCTGGATTAGTGTCATCTATTGGCACAGGACCTGATGTAGACTACACGATCAAGGATTGTTGTGCACAACATTTAGAATCAATGTGCGAGCTTGTGTGGTGTTGATGGCACCATTTGTCACCTTGGTTCTTCTTGCCTTTGTCTGGTGCAAAAGATGCTCAAGTCTTCTAGTGTTGTACAACCTTCATAGATAGATCCCCCTTGATTGTCATGTTTTGCTTATGTGCAACAAGGTCAGATGGTGAGTTCTGTGCAAGTTGGCTCTTACGTGTGGCACTAGATGAAGAGAACTTTTCCTTCATCTTTTCCTTTGTTTAGATCTTGCAATATCCTTGCCCCAATGTATCGAATATTGAGAATTTCATCTTTGCAAGAATACAAGGTGAAAGTCCACAAATTTCAGCACCCTATGTTGCTCTATCAAGTCCTTGCGCAGACACACAATGTACTCATGGAACACGTAGGTGTAATCTTCAAATGACTGCTCCTTATGTTGGCACAACTACTAGAACTTGATGTATTTGTCCTAATAGTGCTTGAGGGGGTAACCCTCATCCTTCAAACTTCCAGGGATCAATGGGCTCAGAGTCCTCACAATACACACTAAAGGTTTCCAACCAATAGGGCACTTATATGGACAACTTCAACACCACGAAGGTGATCTTTTCCATAGCAGTGAAACAATTGACCGAGAAGTATGCCTCAAGTTGTTGAATCCAAGCATACAATGTTGCGGCAATGATTTTGCTTCGAACACTAGGATGTCAAGATTAACTTGCACTTTGAAGACGGTTTTTTACATAAACAACAGATGTGCAAGCCACGTAGAAGGAGGATCGAATTGTGGCCCAAGCTGCATCATAAGTTCATGAAACTAGCCTAAGAGTTCTATGTTTTTCCTCAAGAGGATCCCAAATGAGTTTTTGGACATTAAGAGATGCCTCAATGTTTCTCTAAGCGTGAGCGACCTTGCTCTTGCTACAACATTCTTCAGTATTCTCTGAAATAAAACGACCTGGTAGCCCTCCTTTCTCGCATTGCACTCACATTTTACAAGCATGACAACTTTTGCTCTATTATTAATGATCTACACCACAGGGCCCAAGATGTCGATCGTAGCATGTTGTGGATTGTAAAATGCACATAAGGTAATCTAAACAAGGAAAACCCAAACACACATTCAAACATGAAAGTTTGATACTCAAATAAAGGTAACTTCTATTCAATATGTTCTATAATGCAACTTCTATTCAATAAGCAAACTAGGGAAAGTACAGATGGGTACAAGATTCAATAACAATAGGAATGCAATTTTTTGTGATTAGAAGGCAAATGCTTCCTTGCTGATTTGTCTAGACTAAAACAAATGCAAAACTACGGATGTGGGTGAATGCTAGATAACCTAAGCATGCTAAAAAACTCCTATCTAGTTTGTGTGTGACCTCTCTCGTCTCTAATCCCTTATGGGTCAAACAATTACAATATATATATATATATATATATATATATATATATATATATATATATATCATTACAAGAAACGGTTTCAAAAAACGACAGCTATGTAAGGGTGGTGATTCGTCTTCTAGCTGAGAGCTGGTTGAACTTATTGTACGTACACAATTGAACTTCCAATTGTGCAACATTGCTGACAAATTCCCTAACATACCGCAAATCTCGATAGTGCCAACTAGCATGTCGCATGGTAGGGAAACCCTAACACGTGGATGTTGAGTGTGAATGTTTATGCATGGCACCATAGAGACCTATGGCATGTTGCTTGGTACTATGGCAGCTTGTGGAGGTACTGCAAGACAAGGCAAGTGATGTGTGTGTTACAAGTGGATGTGTTGCGCACAGAGTTCAAATGTAAACGTGTGGCGTAAGACTTTTGCATGGCAAGGAGCAAGGTGTTGCGACAACTCAGGGAGGAACTGATAACTTGCACGTGAGCCAAGATACCACACAAGTAGGAAACTCAAAGTGCACGTGAGGAGTGCATAGACACGTACGGAAGCTTGGCTACAACCCTTAAGCATCTATGACCATCCAGCAATTGGATTAAACCATATTGACTACGATAATGGTTGGTTGTATTGGACGCCCATGATAGTTGATTGAATTGGACCCCCATGATGGTTGGTTGAATTGGTACTATCCATAAGTTCCATGATTGTCAAGTGACACGAGTAAAACCCAAGATAGTAGTACATGATGAAATAAAAACGAGTGAATAAATAGAATGAATTATTTTTTATGAAACTGCTGCACTACATTATTTTCTATCTTGATTTTGTTGAGTGATGGAGCTAGAGCTGGTAGGAGTCCCTAATATTAATGCCTCACAGTGACGAATCTCAATGGATGCACGGACAGGATGTGGTTTGGTGATGTTCTCCACCACTCAGACCATTCCTTATGTGGTTTGATCATGACTTGTGTTGGTGGTAGGAGGAAGTGTTATAAACACTGGCCTTGTATTGTGTGCTTGGCAGCAAGTACAAGGGACAAGGTCCATAACATAAAAATGAAAACGAATTGTCATTAAATGAATCATTAAAAATAATGAGGCACAACCCATGAGGGCTTCCAATTGTCTAGAGATTAGAATTAAACCCATTAATCGAATAACATTTGGGTTATTGGGTACAACCCATAAGTGACTATGATGGTCAAGTGATTGGTGTAAAACCCATTAAGGCCCATAATAGTTGGTTGACTCGATACTATCCCAGAATTCCCATGATTGTCAAGTGGAGTAATACCCAAGAAAGGCCATGCAAAACGGTAGCAAAATCAAGTGAAATGGGATGAAATGAAAGTGAATAGAATGAATGAATTGCACTTTATGAAATTACTGCACTACATTATTTGCTATCTTGATATGGTTGAGTGATGGAGCCCGAGTTGTTAGGAGTCCCTAATTATTGATACCCAATGTCAACAGATGCCCCCTCGTAGGATGTCATTGGTGCTGTTCTCCACTCAGACCAAACCTTATGTGGTTTGATCATGACTTGTGTTGGTGGTATGTGCAAGTGCCATAAACATTGGCTTCATATCTTGTCCTTGGCTGCAAGTACATGTGAGAGGATCCATAACATAAAAATGAAAATGAACTATCGTTAACACTGAATTGCTAAACAAAGAGGTGGTTCCCCTAAGCTGTCCTCTTCCATGTGAGTAATCCTTGCAAATTATCCATGCAGCTTAAACCTGAAAAAAACAATTGTCTTGCTCTGTTTTTTCTTCAAAATCTTGCTGACATGTTTTGCACACTCTCCAAATTTCCTGCCCATTTCTTTGTTTGAGTGGGGAATGGCTTGGTTAGGGTATTTTGACCTTTTACAACTTACGGAAGTTCAAATGTCATATTTTTTGTCTGTTTTCTTTTCTTTGGTTTTTGTAACATGAGAAATACAATGAACCATTAGGGAATGTCAAGGAATATGCCCTGCCTACTAGAGAAATTTCCTGCATGATGGAAACATCTTGTGCATGTCTCTTCGTCTTTGAGATATGCCTCCATCTCCAAAACATTACCTTCCCTATATACATGTATTGGGTGTTGTAACCAGGATTCGATTAAAATTTTGGGTACCCATTTTGTCGAATTTTTTTATAAAAATGTTTTTCCCCACAGATATCCAAGTATGAAGTGCCTTCTAAGCTTTAGTGCAGAAAGCCGACTTTTATTATGCATCTTATATGTACTGAATCCCCTCTCTTCCTGCTTCCTTTATACTTTGGCAAAAAATGTTTGATTGTCAATAAGCCCATATCAAGGTAGTTTGTATTAAACATCAAACAAATATATATACAGGTTTGCATATCCAACATTCTAGGATATGCTACCTATCTACTTTTTCAATATCCCCTATTCTACATAAACAATCCTAAGATAGAGAACCTTCAAAAAGTTGGGTTCAATGAGGAGTATTTCTCATTTCTAGTCCACTTTGCAAGAAATGTGAATAAAATTATAAGGATTTCTCAAGTTAGATTTGCAATATTATGTTCTCAAACTAAATCGTGTCTAGAAAAGTTGTCCAAGTTTTCTTTCCTTGTGGAATCATCCTCGTCAGAAAAATATTAAAAAAAAATTGGCTACAATTTTTCTTCAATCTATATTTGGATAAATAACAAGTATCTTGTAGTGTGCTAACTTGCCTCCATGTTTTTTTGATATATTGAGGGATTAGAGTGCCCACACCTGATAAGTATCAAAACTACCAAGTCAATAAATTACATCGATAGACTTGGTAGTCCAAAATACAAAAATCAGAACTGATAAATTACATTGATCAGTCCTAAAATGCAAAGTAGCAAATAAACGACCCCACTAACATAGCTAGTTGGTTTAGTAAATTAAACCAACTACTAAAAATATAGATTATAGGTTTATATTAATTACTAGTTATTTAACCCTATCCACTTCTAACTATATGAAATATCTAAATTTCCCAACACCCGCCCCGCTATTACATATAGTACAAAGAAGGGATAGAATCATACTCATATGTGAACTCGAACACACTCGTAGTTCTAAATACTTACAAATACACTCCTAGTGGAAATGACCTCACTACATCAACTCAATAGGAAATTGCCTCACTGACCTATACAAATAATTTGTGAATGAGAACAAACACATCGTTCAACAAGAAACATGACAAGTAATGGACTGGGACACACACACTAATCCATACTCACGTGTTACCAGGGACACACCTCGTTGTCCACATCAACAACATTCGTAGTGTGACTAACTACACTACATTCTCAAGTGGGATTCGCCACCTCTGAATAACTGCTCCTCTGGTTGAAATGGCCCTAACCAAATAGTTACAAACAAATAGTAGTGGGAATAGGTTCTTACCATGCTTTCTCAGTGAGTGCTCACTGAACAGTTACAAAAGAATAGTAGTGGGATTGTGTCCTCGCTACACTTTCTCAATGAGTGCTCACCACCTCACTGATTGTCTCATACACAACCACTGCCATTATCACTAACTGGAGTATGGTCATCACTGCCACTAATTACCATCTTCAGCTTTGGTTTTTTTGGTTCTGAATTGCCAATAAAGCAAAAGCAAAATCAAAATCGGTAATTAGCCTCCAACCTCCTATGATCGTCCAACCTGCTTTGGAATGTAGCTCACTCAACCAGATTGAATCTGATGGCCCTGCGGACCACAAATCGCAGCACGATGCACTCTGACAGTTTCAACATTGTTTTCATTGTGTTTGTTTCTTCCATCAAAATTGGTTAACCCCCTAATTTTATACCAAGTCGGGTGCCCCCAAAAATGCATCATTTTTTTAATTTTTTCTTTAATTTACGTTAAAAATTTGTGGATAACTGAGAATTGAATAGACTCACTTGATGACAAACTTCAAATGACTCTTTTATCTAACAACGCAACAATTTTGATGACACTAACACTTGTTGGAATAACCCAAAACTTAAAATTTAACAAAACTAATTTGACACTAAACTTTATATTGACTGAATTAACTAATGACTTTTCAAACTATTAAGTAAAAAAAAATCGTAGCCCTAAAATAAATCTAAAAATAAACGCTTTATTAAATTAACTAAACTAAAAAAATAAAAAGACAAAAACCACGATGCCCTGAAGATTAATGAAACTTACACGATTATCGCCATTAAAAAACTAAAACATGCACATTCCTACTACTTCCATTACCCCACCGATCATTTCTTTAAAAACTATATGCACATTACCATAGCTCCACCACATCGTGAAGTGAGACCACCACACATTTCATTTCAAGACGTGGATTTATTTATGCCTTCCAAACCGATCACCACAATATTTGCCTCCACACATGCTATAATCAAATCACATGAGCCTCTTACATATCTTCTTGAATTAATGTAAGGTATCATTACACACACATCCACAACCATTACACACAACCACCTATTTCTCTTTTGCACGCCCAGCTACAGCAGAACAGTCATGGAATGGTAGTGAGCTCCATCGCCAAAATCTTTCCCTTCAGATGTACCTCTGCTATGAGGATTTACAGTCCCAAAAAAAAAGTGTGTCTATCATTCTACTGTAATCCTCATGCTAGAATAAGCATTCACAACCTTCTACAACCAGCCATAAGAAGAAGAATATGAACTGACACTTCTCTTTCTCTATGCCACTTTCTACCATGCACAACGAAACTTCCACAACTACATACACCTCATCTTTTAGCTACATCCTATCGTGCAAGATGAAGCTCAGAAACACAGATAAGCATTCCTGGCTGTCAGAAACAAAACAATCCAAATGCTTGAAAACCTCAAATATTCATTAAATGCTTCCCTTCAGCTGATATGTTTCCAATCAATATCTTAAGATATGATTTGTCTTTGCAATGCTTCTCTGAAGATAATCATACTAATACAAAGTAAGGCATTGGCAGAATTTTTGTTAAATTTTTGTTTCTCTATTGATGCTGCTACAAAATAACTTTCACGGCTTCTTCACACACCATTATCTGGTCTAAAATAATATCTTACGATATGATTTGTCTTTGTGATGCTTCTCTGAAAATAATGATACTGATACAAACTAAGGCATTGGCAGAATTTTTGTTAAATTTTCGTTTCTCTATTGATGCTGCCACAAAAAAACTTTCATGGCTTCTTCACACACCTTTATCTGGTCTAAACACCTCATGTTCACAAAGCGCACCAAAAAAAAACACAATGGCTAAGATTCAAGAAAACATTGTTCTCCGGAATCCTTCTTCTCTGATACTAATTTTGAATTTCAACAAGTCCGTATCAAGGTAGTTTGTATTAAGAATCAAACAAATATATATAGACAAGTTTGCATATCCTACATTCTAGGATATGCTACCTATATAATATCTCAACATCCCCTATTCTATGTAGATAATCCTAAGATAGTGTAGCCTACCAACAACCCCACTAACATAGCTAGTTGGTTTAATAAATTAAACCAACTACTCACTAACATAGCTAGTTGGTTTAATAAATTAAACCAACTAATAACAATCTAGATTATAGGTTTAATTACTAATTATTTAAACCCATCTACTCTGACCATATGGAATAACTAGATTTCCCAACAGAAAAAGTGGACATTTGTTACACCTTTAAACAAACACTCAAGCATACTCAACCCCTGCTTTTCCTGCGTCTTTTTCTAAAAGCAGACTTAGCGGACTTCCTTTACATTTTGGCCCATGTGTAAAAGTGTCTAAGTTCCCCACTTTCCCATTTTGTTTTATGTAAAATATTTTCAAGTGGAAAAAGCAGATTTTACATACGCCTTTCCCTCAATGTATTAAGCATGCCTAAGTTTCACTTTTCCCACTCAAACTCGAGATGACTTAAGTACATTTCAAGGAAGCCAACTTGGCAGACTTTTGGTGCACTCGGTGCGAACATACCAAAATCCCGCCAATCCTACTTTCCTACTCAAAATATTAAATTAAGTGGACGGAGAAAGCGGACTTCCCTCATGCTCACGCTCACGCCCAACGTCTTGTGTAAAAAAATCCCACCTTTCCTATCACTCACATGCACATTAATTGTTTTCCCTCTCGGGTCATTGGCTTCAAGGCTATAAAATCCCTCCCACCACTTCATTTAAAATCACAAATCCGCTCCTTTACACTCATTCCTCCCGCATCCTTTGCCCTCAGTGCTCACTCCCTCAAATCTCCACTGGCCATTTGCACACATATTGCATCACTTTTATTCATTGTGAGAGCAGATTTGAGATCGGGAATCTACCTTGTTTGTTATGCTTATTGCAGTGAAAGATGTAGTTTTTGGCTTGTTTTTCTCTTGCGGAGATTTCATACCATGACAATTAGGGTTTGTCGGCTTATCTTTCATGATTTCACTCCGACGAACCATGGACGTCATCTCCCCTCCTCTCGACAATGATTCTACAGAAAGTGCTCACCTAGTGGTTTTGCCCTCCTATGTCTTTTTTCTCCCCCTCAAAGGCCAACATGAAGTATATGTCCAAACGTGTTGTAGAACCCTCTGACATTGAGTCAATTATTCCAAGAATCTCCGACACTAATCTTAAACATGTGAACTTGAACGATCTCCAAGCTAGGTTGAAATGTAGAAAAGGATCCATTATAGTCATTCGGCTCCATGATAGTGGCTTAGTACAAGCAGTGGGTTTCCCAATTTCTATTCACCGTCAAAAGCAAATAATTTCCTATGCTCGAAATTACAACCCCGAGACAAGGGAAGTATAGTCCCTAGCTGGTGAGATCATTGCCAAACTCAATAATGAATTCATCAACATTATTCTTGACATCCACATATATGAAGAGGTTTATGCAATGAGATTGGAATGTCAAGAATACTAGGATCAACATCCCTAATGGCATCTTGACACAATGGTTGAAAACTAAGAGACAAAGCATCAAGAAGATTCCCTCAACTCTAATCATAAATGATTTCTTTGATGTATTGGCATACATCATCACTTTACTTAATCATGCCCTTGGGAGTCAAGAAGCCCACGAGTTTCATTTGTGGATGTACCAAAAAATGGTGATAGTTTGCAAAGGTAGGCAACATAATGAATGTGCCTCTTTAATCAGTGATGCCATGCACAAACAATTGTGTGAGTTTGAAACCATTGCGCAATTCTACATGACTTCTTATTTGGCGCATGTTGTTGCCAGGCGAATATTTTTCTTTGTATTGACTAAACATGGAAATATGTCCACTACACACAAGGTCTATCAACTCTACCCACAATTTGAGATTAAATCGAGTGCAAAGATTTCAAAAAGTAAATGTTACTTTCATCTACAATGTAATTAGTTTTTCTCAAAGGGTATTTTGGCAAAGGGATATCTGAAGAAGGCACCAAAGTCATTGTCGTGTCAGAGAATTGGTGTATCCCATTTTCCACTTTTTCATAAACCAAGGTATGCGGTTTCAATGGTCACCCTTACTAGCTTCCCAAATATGTTGGTGGTACTCTTGTTGATCAAGTATTGTAGGCAACTTGCCTCCATTCATCAATTTCTTTCTTCAAGATACAAGGCAAACGTTCATTTCCCTATAACTATTGGCCACCATATGTGTAAAAATATTGCTGTTGCGAAATTGTTGGCAAAAAAATTGTTGGCAACAACCTCATCCTATATGAAAAGACGTCTTATAATGGTCAAAGGACTATAGAAGGCCTTCTTGGAGTTGTACACCAGCACATCCCATACTTTCAAGATTTCTACGCTGATTGTGAAGATGATCATGAAGTCGGAAGGAGATTATAGTAGAATGACCTTAGAGCAGGTCGTCCAATTTGATTTGAATACAGTGATGAAGGAAGCAATAAAGAAGTTAATGGCATACAAACTGAGAATGGATGGTCAAAAGAAGCAATATATTGAGTGGACTGATGATGATGGGTCCCATCCTTCTAAATATGACTCATCAATGAAGAGTTTCGTTTAAGTGAAGTGGGGTCGACATATCGGCTCTATTTATTTAAAATATCTCTTGTTTTTAATATTACTTTATTCTAATGTATCAAAAACATATTACTTTATTCTCATACGTTTCTAAAGTGACTTTTATATGGTTGAAAGTAGTTAGCCTCACTACCTTTTGAATCAAAGAGGATTATAAATAGATCCTTCTTTGGATGCGAAAGGAATTTTAACAAAATACAATTTTGTTGTGAATATCTTGGAGATGAAACATTGTGGTTCATTTTGGGAAATGAATGCAATAAGGAATTTTTAAACTTGTCATATTAAGTCTTGTTCATATTATTATCATTCTCCTAATTTAATAATGTCTTTTATTCTTTGAATCTTTAGCTGTTCAAATAATGAATGTGTTAAAGTTGATTGTCAAAAACTATTTATTTCTTTATCACATGCAAATCAAATTTTGGATTTATTCAATTTTGTATTCGACTCCTCTTTTCCCCAATTTTTGTTTTATGTTACATGCAAAAACCCATATACAATATGTTATTTATTTGCACAATTCTGGATTTTTATTAAGGGAACCTTCCCTTATAATAGAGAAGGGACATTTCCCCTATTTTGCCCTGTGAAAAAATATGGTGCACTATTTAATGCATATGGTTGACCTACTATATTCAAAGCAAGTGGTTAGCCAATATTCCATGTGTTGGAATTGATTTTTTAGATTTTAGATGCACATGCTCAAATTGTGCAATTTGCACATTCTAAGAAGTGCACACGCTAAGCTAAGTTACTCAGCATAAGTAAATTTAACTAAGGTGTATAAATACACCAACACTTATTTAAAGTTGATTGGACTCTTTAGCATTTTTTTCATGTCAATTTCATATCTCCAGTTCTATGTCGTAACATAGCTATTTTCATTTATTGTCTTTTATTAAAAAAGTAACATTTCTGTTGTGATTATCCATATTTCTATCTCTACAGTTCCGAATCAAATATATTTAATATTTTTTAAACATAGGGTCTCTGCCCTAGGGTTTTCAGATGTATGGTAAGTTTCTGCTGAGCTCATGAAAGTTCAGAACTCATGAAAGTTCAGAAATTGAGACCACTTTGGTACGGTGGGTTCATGATTGTGAAACAAATTGTGGGCAGAATGTCATTGAGTTAGCTCTGCCAAATATAACTGATGGTGACTCGGACAACTTGAAGTTATTTGAGGCTTCCATGTTGGATGATGAAAAGGCATTGATGCCAATATTGCCAAAGTTGAAGAGCTTCATACCTAACGCTCAACAAATATTGCAGCAAGGTATTGTTCTATAGTGGAAGACTAGAGCCATCCAGGTGGATGAATTAAGTTTTACCAAGGTCAGTTAAAGTGCTAGGATGATATTCAGCCATCCAATTGGAAAAAACGTTTTCTCAACTTCAAAAGCAATTTAAGGATGCGCCAAGGTCTTCTCAATGATCATGATAGTCAGATGGTATTTCAGTTGGTGAGTGATGAATAAGCAAAAGTTGGTTGATGACTTGTTGATCAAAAGATCGCTCTATTTAGTAAACGTGTTAATTGGGGATCAACCCCTGTTAAGGCAAGAGACGTGATCTGCAAAGGATTTGGGCACACTTGAATTTCAAGTTTTAAAAACTTAAATAAAATTCAAAGTGCAAGCTTGCACCAAAAAGTCATGGGCAAGAAGAGTAAATTTGGCAAATGTTCAAGTTGCATCAATTTGGTGTTGTTGATTTTGCACCAGAACTATGGTCACCCATTGGAGGCATCAAAGGTGGTGGTGAGAAGTGCCAAAATTGCACAAACATCATATGACAAAGTCAATGATCATGGTTGTACCAAACATTTAGGAACAAGATTGGTGCCAAGACCACACCAAAAACTGTCGTCAAAGTATAAGTCAACAAGTACGCCATGACATAGGCTACTCCAAAAAACAGAACCCTCAAAAGGCTTCTTCATTACCAATACCAAAAACAAAAGAACGTGAACAGCCATGCCAAGACTATCACACCACATGGCAGTACTAAAACAAAATTGTTTCAAGATTCTCTATTACTAATCCTTGGACATTGTAAGATTGTAACCAACATCTTCCATGTGTTGTTTCATACATACTGTAGAATACATAGGACTTGACTTTGTCAAAATAAGCACTTGGCTAAAGTTTGGATACTTTTTGACATCTTCACAAGAAGTAATTTAGTAGTCATACTTGAAGAGAGAGTACTTAATTGATGGCAGTGTGTAAGTAACGTAGGTCATCTTGTCAATCAAGTTCATATTAATGAAGAGTTTTGTTTTAAGATTGTATTATTTGGCAGATTCTAGAGTGATGTTTGAAAAACAAAATGGTCAAACATATCCTTGAGTGTGTATACTTTCAAACCATGGACATTTAAGTTTGGTATTAGACATTTAACAATGTCAGTTTTGACCAAGCCTTAGTATACATGACTTGGGCATACACAACTAACTCTTGCTCACACTCTCTCCTAATCATTCACTTAACTATGGGCCCAGCCTTCGCAATTTGTCATTATCCATACATGGGATCTCCCTAGACTCTGCTTTAATAGTTTTTCAGCTTACACAAAATGTCACATGATCTCATGTCATTGTTTCTTGTTTCCTAGACACCTCTGGGCACAATCAGACGGATCCAATTAACAGAGTCGTTTGCCTTGGCCAAACTCATGAATGTGCCCTTTAATGACTATTTTCTCAAGTTCAAATCCTTCCTTTGGGTCAACTCATATGTTTCGCATGTCAATTCCAAGGGAAATTACCTAAAATGTCATCTATTTATACACGTCAAGCCTAAGCCTATTCCTATCTAGCAAGCATTTATCTCTACACTGGCACACTAAGGAACACATCTGCACACCCTTGAAGCACTGCCCTAAATCACCCAAATATCCAAGCTAAGTCTGAACACCACACTATACTGCAAGGTCAAAATCACAAGTTGTCAAGTGTTGAAAGCCACACACAAAATAGCACTGCATGCTAGTATAGCACTAATTGAACACGCAAAGTAGGTGGGAAAATTTTGTGTAGTTTGAGCCCTCTTCAGAGTATTGGAACGTAGACAACACTTGGCCACTTAAGGGGGGTGGTTGAGGTCAGCCCAACCCATCCTTTCTAACCTATTTTTACAGGCAAGACTAGTGTCGAAAGTGGAGCTAGGGTTATGAAGTGAAAGAAGATGATTCTAAACCAGTGTGCAGTCCTAACCTCTAATATTGCACAAAATACCTATCTACAGGGAGGCCCAACAATCTGTGATGAACAGCTTGACACGTCTCATAGGGATAAATACGACAGAGAGCAGACGTATTTGGTTGCCACAGGCATCCAATCATTGTCAGACTCGTCCCAGCAAGCGCAAACACTCAGTTCCAAATCCAAACGACCACAAACCCATTCCAAACCTTTGTTGATGACTATACATTGCCATAGACGAGAACAGAACATAAACAAGCTAGGTAGCCTATCTTCTAAATCATTTATATTTATAACAAGTACAATAAATCAATCATACTATGTTGTTACATTCAAATTTATTTAATTTAGACATATTATACAATTTGAATTAGTCTCAAGTTTCACTTGTTTAGACCACTAAATCCAAAATAAGATAAAACACAAACATAAACAAAGAAATCGCTCGTATTGCTTTAGAGGCAAAACAATTCAAGGAGGTGGGACAATAATGAACCTTTTCGTTCTATGTCAGTAAGAACATTATTTTGTAGGGGGCACAGCACAACTTTTTTATGACACTAGCCCAACTTCATGACAATGTCAAGTTGTAGGTGTAGATACCTAAATCCGGTCACATGTATTTAACAATGCTAATGCTTGACACATCTTGAACCACTTGACTTATGCTCAAATACATGACTCTTATTTGCCATTCCTCTAAGCCATATATCTATATGCAAGCTTGACCCTCTATTCGCTCTCACTACTACACAATAATTTCCAAGTCACTGCTCAAACTGTTTCATATCAACCTCAAACTGCTACCAACCTCAAGACATTTGTCCCTGATTTTTTGGAATAGGTCCATTGTCACGGACCTGTCTATCTAATGCAGCCCTGACCCACACCATTTAACGGCTATTTCGAAATATTCATTTGGGTCTTCCTACACATTTCACAAGTCAACTAAAGGAACTTGTCAAAAGTTTTCACTATATAAGCAAATAAAAACCTAATTTCAAAGGGACTTAATTTCTATCTGGCACCTATCTTTTACACTTCTGCACACTGAGCAAATCTACCTTATTCTCCCTAAATTCAATATCAATTACTAGGAGCAGTCTCAAATCAAGTCTAAAGCATTTCAAATCAAGTCAAGAGCTAACATTGTCAAGCATCAAAATCAAATTTCTAGTTGCATACATATAGTCAAGGAGCAAAATTGCACAATCACTCTAGGTGGGAGAACTACGTGTTGTTTGATTCCCTCCTCGGAATATTTGGATACGTAAGCAACGGTCAATCATCAAAGGGGATGATTGAAGTCAACTTGACGCATTACACTTCTCTCTTTTTGCAGGTTTATAACTCTCACAAGTACCCCTAGGGTTTCAAAGGCAAAGAGAAGGAAAACAACGATTTCTACGCGACATCTATAGAATCAAAATATCTCAACCCTCTTAGCAGACAAAGGCACAAATGGCAAAATACATAATGGAAGCAACCCCCTAAATAAAGTGCCCTCTTATTTATTTACATTCCAACAAAACCAAAGGCGGAGGAAAAACATTAAACATGCACAAATTTCGACAGTTAAAAATAAAACCCTAGAAAATACCTTGCATATCCATCTAGATCATCCTATTCTCCAATTTCGTCTTCAATAAACATTCCCCATTCTTATCCATTCCCATGATCATCCACAATGATATCTATGGAATTCTCATCCAAAGATGATTCCTCTAAAATATCTCAGTCAAAATATTGCCTACAGCCCCAAAAAGATGAGGCAAACAACTCAAATGTAATTATTAAATATTATCAAGGTCGTGGTCTTTTATGACATTCCTCATCCCCAAGGAAAATTCCCACCACTTTTTGCTTTTAAGAGGCTAGGCCTCTTTATGCTTTTCTTTCCCTTGGGAAATATCTCCTTGATTTATTTAAAAATGGCCACTTTGCTTTATTGCTTCCCCTTTCACATAAGCAGTACTACCTCCTTTTCTTTTTATGTGAGATCAATACTACATAAAGGGGTGTACCCCATTCTTTGAACATTAGACATCAACCACAAAAATTAAATATAGTGAAAGGCATTAGCCTTAAAATTGTGTATTTGCCCAAAAGGGAAAATCCGAAGATGGGAACTCTTTAAACAAAGAAAGTAATGCAATTAATTCCAAGGGGTGACAATTCCACAATAAAGGCCAGGGCTAAAATGAAGCACAATTTTTCATCTTCATACAATGTTGTGCGCAAGAGCAAGCCTACACTTGGCGCACCATTAGACTCACCTATGCACAAGCAAAATGTGTCATGTAAAAGAGAATAACATAAATCATCTATGCAACCACAACAATGCCTTCAACGTCAGATAAAGGGAAGAAGAAGCAAAGCAACAAGTGGTGCAATTGACTCCACAGAAGCTCACACAAGGATTATGAGTGTTGCGCACATCAGTCCTTGGTTGTGCAATCTATATTAGGTCCCACACAAGCAGAAGACACTACTCCAGATGCTACTTGATTGAGCACCAACACCTCTACCATTGACACTTCCAAGGAATGGGAATGTCTCATCTACACTAATGTTTGGTTAAAGATCAGCAAATACATGTCATCATTGAAAGAGGAAGCCAAGAGAATATTTTTTTAAATGCAATCCAACACCTAGGTCTTACCACTAAAGTACGCTCTCAACCATACTCTATGGGATGAATACAAAAAGGGAAAGTTATTTAGGTTCAGCGATAATGCACTTTCGATCATGGGGTCAAACCCATGCAAGACATGGTCATATGTGATGTCACACCATTGGAAATGTGGGACAACCTTCCCATGTCTATACAGCCACCATAATAACTATCAAGTTAAACCACAATGATGGACCATCTGAGTTAAAGATCGAGTCTTCTACATTCTAGAGGACCCTCCAATGATCATAGTCACTTTGGCATCTGCCAAACAATGTCATAAACTCGTTTTTCATGCACATAAGTTCGTGCTACTCATAGTTCGTCGAGAGAGACCTTTGTAACCGAGCAAAAGTGTATTCCATACAAACATTGCAACAACTTGATAAGTTACTACAACAATATGGAGGCACCTTTGAAGAACCCAAAAAGCCTTTCCACACATTGCACGATAAAGCATCAGATCAATTTCATCCCTAGATCCCCTCTTTCCAAATTCCACTATACCACATTTCTATTTGAGAGAATGATGAAAGTCTACACCAGATCCAAGAACTTATCGATCAAAGCAAGATCAAGCCAAGCTCTTTTACTAGTGGCACTTGTGCATTGACTATTACAAACTCAACAACATAACATTAAAGAATCGATATCCATTGTCGCACATTCAAAACCTTCACCAATATTGACATGAAGTCAAATTACCATTATTTTCCAATCCATCCTAAAGATGTGTGGAAGACAATACTCAAAACAAGGAGGGATTGTACGAATGCCCTAGCAACATTCATGCATCTGATGAATGGCAAACTCAAGCCCTTCATTAACTCCATCATCGTCTACTTGGATGACATCTAATGAACGATAGACTCAAGCCCTTCGCTAACTCCATCATTGTCTACTTGGATGACATACTCATCTTTAGCAAGACTTGAAAGAAGTACGTGGATCATGTTGCACGAGTCCTAAACACATTGCGCAAATGCAAGTTGCAAGCCAACTTAAGAAAGTGTAGATTCAGCTCAATGCAAACTCAGTATCTGGGCTACATCATTAACCACGGAGGAATCCATTTAGATCCAACAAAGATCAAAGTGATCCAAGATTGGCCAACCCCATGCAACATTACAGAGGTTAGGGGATTTCTTGGACTTGCTAACTTCTACCACAAGATCGTCCTTCACTTTTCACACATCCTAGTCGCTCAACCAGAGCATGCGCACAAAAGCTACCTTTCACTAAATATCTACACAACAACACACATCCGAAGAGATCAAGCAACATTTATGTGTCACACCCATCCTAGAAATCCCTGATATAGTCCACCCCTTAGAGATCAAGACCGATGCATCGAACTATGCACTTGGCACATCACTCACTCAACATGGACATTCGATTGCGTATCACACAAAAGGAAAATAACAACAATGTCCAGCGCTACTCCACGTAAGAAAAAGAGTTGCACACCATCATCCAAGTTGTTAGATAATGGTGCCACTACCTCTTTAGTAAAGAGACACTCATTGACTCAAATCATGAGAAGCTTCAATTCCTACATACATAGAGCAATCTAGAGAACGATTGCCACATGAAGTACATGACATACAACAATTCTATCTAATGATCAAACAAAATAAGGGAAAAGACATCATGGCAACAGTTAGACTCGTCTGCCTCCCTGTCAATGCACTCATCATAGTGCTTGACATGTGCAGCCACAACTTCTCCAATTGCGTATTTCTGTACTTGGCAAATCAAGATTTCACGTATGCCTATACTAGCCTTGTGTGGCATGAACAAGTTGTCGATTTCTACATGTTCAACCAACTTCTCTACAAGCTTGGGCATCTTTGTGCTCCTAATTACGCAACTTGCCAAAGATTCATCTGGGAGGTGCACTACGCTTAGGCAACTGCACATTTCAACATTACTAAAACACTAGCAATGCTACAACAACACTTGTTGGCCTCATATTCGCACAAACATTGAGCACCACATCAAGTACTAAATTCCTTGTTGCATCACCAAGCCCATGAAAACGAACCTAGGGCTATACATACCTCTATCGATTATATCTAGGGTTTGGGAAACTATCAAGTTGGATTTCATGTATAGAATACCTATGACGAAGCATCAAAATGACTGGGTTCATTGTAGTGAATAAGTTTTTGAAGATGGCTATCTTGGTTGTGTGCAAGAAGAGCATCATTGTGCAATACACAACATGCTACTTCTTCAATCAAGTTTGGGTTCGCTTTGGACTATCTCCATCAATTAGGGTTGATCACGACCCAATGTTTGTCAGCGATTTTTGGCATGCATTTTGGGAGATGTTGGATACATAACTGGACCGATCTACAACATTTCATCCTCACATAGAAATTGTCAACCGCACAGTTGTCTATATGTTGTGCATCACAACAATGCACATCCATGCAATCGGGGTGATAATTTGATCTACATTCACACTGAACTCTATGAATAATTCCCGAGCTTGGTATTCCATTAGAACATAGGCTGATTTATACAAAATAAATGACTAACTTTATAGCCCATATCTTTTAGGATATCACTACTAAGACTATAAAAACACTTACTAATTCTATTTTATCGATGGAATTGTACCAATCAAACAAACCCACTCATGATAGAATTAGTCACCTTATATGTAGTATAGAATTAATCTAAGATTTCCCCCTTACTACATCATACTCTTAAGAGTGTGAGAAATTTTCAAAATGCCTTGAACTTCTCACGTGCAAGTGATTTGGTGAAAATATCTACAAATTGATCATGAGTTGGGCGAAACTGGGTTTGAATATTGTGTTGTTGAACATGCTCGCATATGAAGTGGCATTGAACCTCAATGTGTTTAATGTGCTCATGAAATGCTAGAATACAAACAAGTCGTAGAACACCCTGATTGTCACAATACAGGGTGGTTGGTTGTTTCTATGGCACTCCCTATCCTACTAGTATATAATGTAACTATATCGCTTGGCTAACAATTCCTGCTACACAATATTTTGCTTTAGTGGAAGATCAATAAACAATGCTTTGCTTCTTAATTCCCCATGAAATTGGCCCAGAAGCAAGAAATAAAACAAATCCTGATGTGGATTTCCTATCATCAATAGATCCTACATGCTTTGCATTTGTGTAGCCAGTCAAGAAGATTTGATCATTCTTCTATTCCAAGCCAAGTTCCATAACACCACTAACATCTCTCAATACTCGCTTCATTGCCTTCTAATGACAGAACTTCAGTTCCTACATGAATTGTGAAAGATAATTGATATCCGACCTAGTGTAGGTTAAGTAAATGAAACTCCCAATCAACTGACAATAGAGTGGCATTTATCTGCAGAGATGGATCAAAATGAGGCAACTAAAGTATTGTCTTCATGGATGTTGCATTGGGCTTACAATCCATCATTTGAAAATTCTCGATCAGTCTTAGCATACTTCATCTGAGACACAAAGATGTAATGTCTTGGATGCCATACCTCCAAGCCAAGACAATAGTGTAGAAGCTCGAGATCGATCATGTCAAACGATCGCTTAAGATCATTTTTTGTTGCATCGAACATCTTCATTGAATGGCCAATGATGACTAGATCGTCAACCTACCCTATGAGAATGATGACCTCCTCGCCTTGCTCTTTGAGGTAGAGGTTCAAATCATATGGAGTCCAATGGAATCCATGTTGAAGGAGATGCTCATCGATCTTGATATACCAAGTTTTGGGACCCACTTGAGGCCGTAGAGAGACTTGATAAGGCTGCACACCTTTTGTCCTTGACCAAGTGTATCAAAACCCTCTAGTTGGGTCATATAGATCTCTTCTAGATATCCATTCAAGAAAGCACTTTTTACATCCATTTCATGGGCCTTCCAACCAAATTGTGCATCCATCGTGAAGACCATTCTCATTGTCTTTGTCTTGGCTATGTGAGCAAAAATCTCCTCATAGTAGATGCCTTACTTTTAAGTAGATCCCTTTGCCACAAGTCTTGCCTTGTACTTGCCTATATTGCCATTTGCCTTGTACTTGGCCTTAAAGACCCACTTACAACCGATGGGCTTCTTTCCTATTGGAAGATCAACATGTTTCCATGTATTGTTCTTCATCAATGCGTAATACTAACATCCATGGCATCTTTTTAAGGCTTTGACTCTTGGGATTATCAAGCCATTGAGGACTCAAAAGGCGCTACAATTGTGCCCATGAGGTCTAAGTTCACCTCATTGTGAGCCATATTGCAAGTTCTAGGCCGTAATGTTGAAGTGTCTAAGTCTCCATCCAAGTTTGCATCTCGTATAGTGTTGGTGTACCACTTGGTTATTCGTTGTGTAGTACTTGCAAATTTTGGAGTTGGAGGACCTAGCTGATCTTCATCACCATAATCATCGTAATTGTTACTACCTTCAACATCATCACCATCCTCATAATCATCAAAAGAGATTGCACGATCAGTGTCTGAAACAGGGGATGGTGTGCAATGTGAATCAAACGCACCCTTCTCATCATAGATTACATCTTTGTTGACACAACTTTATGGGGTCAGAGTCCATGAGTCGGTTGGCCTTCAACTCGTTGTATCCAAGAAAAATGCATTTTAAGTATTTTTCATCCAACTTTCTCCTCCTCTCCTTTGGAATATGCATATATGTTGTACAACAAAAAACGTGAAGATGAGGAATAGAAGGCGTATACCTGAATCATGTTTCTTCAGGAGTGATTCCATTAACAAGGTATGTGGGTACACGATTCAACAAGTAAATTGTTGAGCAAATTGCTTCTGCCCAATATGGATGTACCAAGTGGGCATCGTTAAACATGCATCGCATCATTTCAAGAATGAACAGTTTCATCGCTTAGCTAGACCATTTTGTTGCAGCGTGAAAGGCGTAATCAATTGTCTTTGAATGCCATGCTGCTTAAGAAATGCAAAGAACTCATTATTCGTGTATTCCCCCCCTCGATCTGAGCAAAGGACATGTATTTGACATCTAGATTGTTGCTCCACAAGAACTTCAAAAACTTTAACTATTTCAAAGCCCTGATCATTGGTCTTTAGAAAGTATAACCACATCTTTCGTGAGGTCATCAACAAAAAATTGAAAGTACTTGAACCCACTTACACAAGGTGTGAAGTGTCCTCACAAATCAGGGTGCACTAGATCTAACAAACCAGTTAACCAATAATTATTCGAACCAAAAGGAGCTCAATGTTGTTTTCTAGTTAAACAACTAGAGCATAGATCAGTTGTTGTCTTCAATGAGGTAAGGCCTTGCACCATATAGTGTGAGAAAATAGCCAATACTAAGATGGCCATATCTCTAATGCCAGAGAATTGCAAAATCATGTACTTTAGCTACCAAAGCTTGATTGTCATTGTCAATGACATCAAGCTCAAACATTTTGCCTACACCAAAAGCATGTGCAATAATCATGGAGCTTTTGGATTTGTCTTGAATTTGACACATCTTTTCACCATCTCTGCAATCGAATTCAACAAAGAAATTACAAAAGTTCTTTATGTTCCAAGTTTAACAAAGAACATAAAGAAATTTTGTAATTTTACATGAATGCTTGACAAGAGGCAAAAATATATTGCCCAAACCTTGGATGTTATACAATGTATCATCACCAAGAAAAACCTAGGCGTGAAAAGAAATGTGACTTAGATTGGTGAACCAATCTTCCCATCCAGCGATATGTCATATAGCCCCTAAGTCCATGTACCAAACAAAACCCTAATGAGGGATCCCCTCACATGTCTGTGCAGCATAGACAAAATCTTCATTTGGAGGATTGTCATCTTCAACAATATTACATGTTGTTGTTGTGTGGAAGGCTTCTTCTTCCACCGTGAAAATTCCAGATTCTTCTTTGGTGCATGTGGTGATTGTTAGAATGGCAGCTTCTTGTTGTTGGATGAACCATTTGTGTATGCATTGTACCAACAATCTGTGAGCTCATGCACATTCATGCCACATAAGGGACAAGTGTTCTAGGAAGCTGAATGGTTCCCGTATTATTGTTGCTGCTTGGGAGGACGATTTGTAGGCCTTGTGGGCTTCTTGCCCTTCTGATGTATGGCCAACACGTGATCTTCCTCAGTGTTTTCTTTGCCATGCATAAATTCTTCTTGTTGTAACTTGTTGAACAACTACTCGAAGGTGGGTTTTTAATTGGCAACATTCAAAGATGTCAGGAAAACCTTATATGTGGATGGCAGTGCTCTTAGGACAATGGGCACAAGAGACACATCCATCACCTTTTGGCCTAACGCTTGTAGCGAGGTTCACAGTGCAGCAACCCAATGTCGAAAAGCTTCAATTTTCTCTCCAATCTTTATTTTGAGGCAATGCAGCTGACTTTGTAGGTGCAGAATCTGGTCTTGATTATTTGCCTCGTGCACAATTGGCAGAAGTAGATTAGAATATGAGGCTGGGCCTCATCAGAAACACCAAACGTTATTATCAACTTCGCATTATGTTTTGCTTTGTCAAACTTCCATTGTTGGTCGACATCAGTTGCAAGTCTAGTGAAAGTGACCTCAACAACAGGCCACAAGTCTTTTCAACTCAAGGTGAGTTTTGACATTCGTCCTCTAGGTGGAATTGTTATTTCCGCAGAAAAGCTGAGAATCTGGAAAAAAAAATTGATGCACTTGCAGCCATTATGGTTACAATTAACAAATGGCAGAAAAAGAATTAAAAATGGAAAATGGCCACTTGAAAGCTTAAAATGTTTTCACAGTTGTTAATTCCCTATTACAAACCATTGGGCAAATTTTTAGCCTCTAGGTCTATGTAGTTTGAGAGCTATGCAATTAATTTTAGTCAGGCTCTTCTAGGAAATTAATTAAAATTAAATTATAAAGGGTCTTTTAAAAATAACTAAATTAAAACTTTAAAAAAATTATTTGAAAAATTAGTGCCTTCAATTTTATGCACACAAACTTTATAAAATAAAATATTATGCAAATAAATATGTTGCATGAAGGGTCTATGATCTTTACCTGATGATTGCTCTTTTGGGAAGAGCCTCTTTGATCCGTGTGAGCTGTGCTTCTTGGTGCTTCCACACTCCATGGGCGCTCCTACAGATTAACTACAGGTGGCTGTTCACAAAGCACGTCTTACACACTCCATGAACACTCCTGCAGATCTACTACAGGTGGCTGTTCACAACAAAACAGCTCTTCTAATATGCAAATAATGGCACTAAAAGAAGGAACGCATTTCCAGATGTGTGACTACAAAGGAAACAAAAAATGAAATAGCTGTATTGAATTCCTTCATCTGGTGGCTCTTCACACCTCATGCTGGTTGTCACACTTTCACGCTTGTGGGCTATGCCTTTGTTGTGGTTTGCACCTTTGTTGTTGTGTGAATGGTGTTGGGTCGTATGATCCAATCAATATATTTGATTTATGTTTGTGTGTTAGTAATAGTGTTAGAACTATTATTAATATTCCTAAAGAATAAATGTTAGTTGGGTGGTTGAACCCATTGGGGTCCAGAGTAACCACCTCATGAAAGCTTATTAAAAGTTTTCACCGTTTGTAAATCATTAATAAAGATTTTACCTTTCAACAATATTGTGTCAAGCTTTACAATGTAGTTTGTTACTTTTACCTGTTCATTACCCAGTCCTAACAGTGGTATCAGAGTTGGTTAAGAATTTGCTAGTGAATGTGTGATTTGAAAGTGAATGAGTTTAAGTGAAACCTGGTTTATCAAGTGAAGGAGGAGAGAGAGCAAAGCAAATTTTCCCAACAGTATGAAACTCTGAGACAAGTTTTTTGAAGATGTTTTTGAAGCTTTCATATTTCCAAAAAAATTGTTTACTCCCTAAAAGTCATTTTGTGTGGCCTAACCCTCCTAGTTTCGGTCCAAAAATCTATTTGCACGACCTATGCCCCGGAATAAACACAGATCTGCATATCATCTCATTCCAAAACTTCCAAATATATATCTTGTACAGCAAAATATGTCAATTTGAATCCTTTTTACAATAAGTCAATTGCCATTGTACAACCTCAAACCTGTTGAAAGTAATTTGTACGGCCCAAATTGGTTTTCAATGGCGTTTTAATCATTTTGAATATATTTTGGTCTATAAAACCGGATGTAAATGCATGACTACATCTCCAAACTCTTATAGAAGTGATTGCACTGTCTGGATAAGCAGTACTGCCCAAAATATTTTCCGTATCATTTGTACGGGCCTCAAAACGGCCTGGAGAGGCAAAAGAAAGGCATTTGATACCAGAAAAATACTTTTGTATGCCCCTATAGCTAATTGTAGGGCATTTGCATAATTTATGTGGTGATTGTACATATTTTTGAAACAATTTACAATATTACACAACAACCTGAAGGCTTGCACGGCGTTTGAAGGAGCCCTGAAGCATGCCAAGCAGAAGTATGGCACAAGTATTTTAATATTTGATTTTTTTAATAACTCATATATCAATGTGGGTCCCACAAGAAAAATCCAAGTTTTAACCCTGAGTGAATATTTGGGTGAAATTATTTTACATGCACCAATAATTTCTTTTTTATTTTTGGGAAATCAGAATGTATAATTTAAGACAAATATCTTCCTTTCATAATTCCAAATTACTTCTAGAGGAGTTGGTGATGAAAATTTTGTAAGTCACATGCAATAGGAGACGTCCAAGGTTCAATTCCTTTTAAAAGTATTCTTTTAGTCAAGCTTACTTTTTCAAAAGAAAGGAATCTATTTAGAATATGCTTTTAATCAAAAAGTGAATGTAACAGAGTAACAAGAGTGTAAATTGCAAAACTTTTGACACTTGGGACACTTTTTGTGATTTTTGTATCTAGTTGCTCTTTTGTACGAAGATGGTCATGTGACCAATCAATCTCTAGATTTTGGACATTTTGGACACACTACAATGGCCAATTTTATGATTTGAAGCTTCTTTATATGATTTCTAAAGCCAATGTATTGAAAATAATGTATAAGGATGCATTTTCGGTGGAAACTGGCACCTTTAAAATGAAACATTTCTTAATGTCATTTCACCCTTGTCATCGGAGACCGCGTTGTACATTACAAGTCCACCAAAATCCTTTTGATTAACAAAGTATAAGCTATTCGCTCAGAGTTTGGATAAAATGCTTGAATAGCATTTTTGGTAGCAGTAGTGTGCTTTTTTCAGTTTGTTGTTTAGTTTTTTTCAATTCATTGATATTCATGATGAGGAGCAGAGAAAGTAGCTTTTATTTTTTTTAGTTACCAAGGATTCTCACCTCTCCCTTGATAGGGGGGAAGATACTACATGGCCTTTGATCAGTAGTCGGTGATTGTACGAGTTGACATAGGAGTTGCTAGCATGGTCTTCGATCAATCGTCGATGATTGTACAAGTTGACATGGGATTTGCTAGCACCATAGTGTTGAGCACAGGGCTCTCAGCGTTTGTTGGGCATCAAGGAGATGTGCCATACATGGTATTGAATATTCATTTAAGCAAGTTTCTGCAGGAGACCTTATGTGGATCGATGTGGTTGGACAAGTCTTGATCGTGTTCTACTACAAAACGGTACAGAATGGTTAGAGGGGATGAGCAAACCTTGACATTCATGCCACAACTCGCAGTGTAACAAGCTTCTTGGAAGCAACATCGATTGATCAATACCACAATGTATAGTGTGCCAATTGCCGGTGAGGCAGATACTTTTGATGACTTCATAGTCATAGCTCTGGATCATCTTCTATGCCCCTTTTTGGATCAAGGAGGGTTTGTTGGGTCATATGATCCAATCAATGTATTTGATTGATGTTTGTGTGTTAGTAATAGTGTTAGCACTATTATTAATGTTAGTAAATAATAAATGTTAGTTGGATTAGTTGGGTGGTTGAAAACCTTGGGGGTCCCAAGTAATCACCTCATGAAAGCTTATTAAAAGCTTTAACCCATCGTAAATCATTAATAAAGATTTTACTTTTCAAAATATTGTGTCAAGTTTTACAATGTACTTCGTTACTTAGGGATTTCCCGGTCCTAACAAATGGTGCTTGTGGATGGCTGTGTTATTCTATGAGTGGCAATTAGAGTTGTAGGTTGTGCTTTGGTTGCACTTCTAATACCAAAATCTTCACACCACCATGTTGAGCAGTGGATATGACGCTTTTGTTTGTGAGGTTTCATGAGCCTCTTTGAAACACCTTTGTTTATGCTTCATAGTTTTGAACTCCTCCTAACACGAGAATGGAAGCACTTAATAAGAGAGAGACTCTCCAAAACAATTGGGCAAACTCTTAAGTTGCAGCATGCACAGATCAGGAATGAATTATAGCATATTGAGTAGTCACTCTATAATCTGCCCATATAAATTTTACTGTCACACTACTCTTTCTCTCACATGCTCAAAAGGAAAACATTTTTTTTTTTTTGTGTGTGCGCGGAGTGTTATGGAGCTCCTTCTCTTTAGGAGAAGAATGCTTATGGAGCTCTTTTTCTCCTAGGTCAACCCGCTCTAATACCAAATCTGAGCTCTATAAATAATTCCCAAGCCTAGTTTTCCATTAGAACACAAGCTGATTTATACAAAATAAATGGCAAGCTTTACCCCTATATTTTTGGATATTAACACTATCCTAAGACTTAAAAAACTAACTAATTCTACTCTTTGGGTGGGTTTGTAACATCACAACAAACCCACTCATATTAGAATTATTCACCTAACACAATAGTATTATTCACCTAATATGTAGTATATAATAAATATAACATTCACATGCCTACAACAAAGCTCTTCATAGTTCTACTGGGCATAGTCCGTTTTAGACATGTCTTGGGCTTCAGCTAGCGGCATCTATAGACATATACTATTGCACACCATTCAGCACAGAGTCGTAGATATAGAAAAAAAAAGTGAACAAAGAGCAAACATTTATGCAACACATCCAACATGTTCACCAACAAGTTTAGCTAATACTCTCACACCAACAACAAAAGTACAAAGAGAGCCACGACGCTCATCACATACCTCATAAATTCAAGATGGGTAATAAGGTTAGGTTGCATCTTCAGAAGGAATGTTTCAAGGGTCCTCACTGGAAGATCATGCCTCTCCACTATGGTCCTGCATTTGTCCTTGATCTCCCATAGTACTTGGGTCTACATCCAATATTCAGTGCGGAATGCCTTAAGCCATACTTTCCACCATTTCTTGAGCCATCAACGACTCAACATCCTTTAGACTTGGATCCTGAACACTTGCAAACAGCACCCAAGGATTTGATTGGTTCATTCAGATCAACACACACCCACGAAGGCATACATCAATTGTTCTGAGTGATCAGTGTAAGTGGTACAACCTTTAGCATCTTCAAGTTCAATTTCTAAAGCTCACCAAAGACAAAATGGAGCCATCACTCCTCAAGAAAGAGAGAATGATCTAAGCACAGCCGCACTAGTCCAAGCTCTTCTTCTAAGGGCCTTGGCACCCCACACACACTTGCGTACTCCACACAACCTACACACCTTTGCATCTGTTTGTGTCACATGTAACCTCCACCCACCCTTGGGCACTTGCACAATGCTAAAAAGAATACTAAGTAGAACTCAACGGCCATGTGAACACTTTTGCACAATGTTGCTCCATGTTTGGTGACACTTTCAAAAATCGTAGCAAGCCAGCATATCACGTGTCTAGAAGGTAAATTGTCACAACTTGGAGAAAGCAAACCTTCATCCATTGTAGAAGTTGAATCATTTTTGTAACCTTCCTCTCTTGTAATTTTGTTCTTGTGATGATATATTATAAGCCATTCGAACCCAAGGGACATCCTTCATTGAATAGTCACTTGTTAGGAAGCATTTCGTCCTTTCTAATCACAGGAATCCTCATTCTTAGCCTTGATGCACATTGTACACATATGTACCATATGCTATTCTTTCTCATCAAATAGAAGTAGCATTATTCTACTAATCTCATGCATTTGAATGATTAATAGTTTATTGTTGCTTATGTTTTCTATTGTTTTATAACTTGGTGATTTACGAGATAAGTTAATGGATAGTCCTTAACACCGCCATCCTAGCCACGTGGTGCAGATCAATCATCCCTCCTTAGAAAGCAATGGGCCCCATTGCTTATAGTTTTGATTTCTAATTTACATAAGAACTTTTCAATGCAGAAGCAATTCTCTTCCCCTTTTGTAGTACAATTCATACAAAATCCATTTTCACTGATTGTAAAGATGTTTGAGTAGGAATGCCATCAAACCAACATGTACCCATGGTGGGTTGATAAGTTTCTCTGGTATACCCAAAACCAAAGCTCTTGGGCCTCATTTCTTCCTCAAGCAGTTTCTGAATTCCTTGACCATCTTTGCCAAGATATCAGCTAGTGTATCCTATTTTCTTCAACTTGAAAACAATTCTTTAGGGTGTTTTTCAAAACTGCCAAACAAATTCGACGAATATCTAAGCGCTTAAAATCAAAAGGACTCACAATGCTCTCATCAGTTTCTGCCTAGGCAACATTTCTGGAAGTTTGCTTTCCTTGTAGCTCTTCACATTCTATCCATAGATCAATCAACATTTCTTCCTTGGGAGGAAATTCTTCATGAAAGCTTCCACATAGCTTGATTGCATCATTCCTCTTCTTGACGCAATCCTTCGACAAAAGGGTTTTTGAATCGGGAAAGATACTTCTACATTTCTAAAATTTGCTCCATGGTAAGACTAGATTTGTTTACCAACCATTGGTGTCAATTTTCTTCCGAGAGTAACTAACGCTCATTTTGGGGCATAGAGAGCAAATCAGCATCTTGGTGCTAATCAAAAAGTACAAACTTCTTCCAAATGATCAAAGATATTTTTTTGGAAGGACCCACCTCTGGTATTTTGTAGGACTAATCACCCAAGGTGATCATGACAATACAAGATCTAGATGAATAGACACCATGTTGTTCCCACATAAACGTGACCGAACAACATGTCACACACTTCTAAGGGCACTGCATCGCAAAGTACTTCATCCTAAAACAGCTTGATTACGTATGAGAGGCAACACTATCATCTGATATGTATATCTCTACTCTAATTCACCCAACCAATTTTATGTGGTGCATTGACTAATTAACCGTAATTGTGAAAAGCATCCACAATCAAAGTGTATGATGGGAAGTTCTAGTGTTGTACTTCAGAACAATTTTTGGGTTAGGATGGTTCCCCTATCCTAACGCTACCTAGTCAAGTGTAGGGAAAAGAGAGGTAAAATGCCAAATGCATGAACAAAAGGGTGATGCGCCAAGATAGTGTGACCTTTAACCTTCCTCAAAGGAACAAATAACACAAAACAATTATAAATCCTAACCCAATATCCATTAGTGCAATTAATTAGATGCAAGGGGTAAGTAATTTAACACTGCAAAAAAGCATTAACATATTAAACCATCACATTAAACTTTGTGGCAAGGATAGAAGATTAACCATAAAACCTTAATTCAATGCTTCAAAAGATAAACATTTGCACACAACTTCAAAGACTAGAAATAGCATTGAACTTGAAATGGCATTGAACTTCATAATACAACAGCTAAGGTTAAAACTCCAAATAAAAATTGAGATAAACATAAATTCCAAGGAACAAAATTCTTGATACAATGTTAACCACTCAATATATTCACAACTAAACTAAAGCTCTAGAATATAAATGTGCCACATGGACTGATCCAAACCACACAATATTTACAACATCAAAACAAGCACCAGCGGCCGAGTAATCCATGGCGGATCATCTTCATATCCTCTTGATCAATGCTTCATAATCTGTCCCTTGTAACTGCACTTATCCTTGCACTCTTATCTAGCCTTATCCATTTCAATGAATGTATTGTAAAGATCAACATCCATCAGTCGTTTAATAACAATGGACAGCGATCTCCACCCCTAAGAGACGCACACCTTAGTTTATTTCCTTTCTAATCAGATATCTGTCTCCAAGTGCATCTACCAACCAAACACATGTTGGCTCTAATTTTTCTTAACAAAGGGGTCGTAGACCTTTAGCTTAAATCTATGAAAAATCGACAGCAGAGGGAGATCCTCCAGACTAACAAATCTGACTTCTTGAAACCACGATCCTCCACCACATGGATGGTCAGCTATCTACTCTTTATGTTCCTTCACTCACTTTAAGGAAACCAGCCCCACATTTTACTTTGTTAATGTTGTAGCCTTATTTTTTTCAAATCATATTACCTTTATATGTTGGCACCATTGATCAAGACCATGCGTGAACTTTTGGGAGGTGTTAGACTTCATTTCCTTCTAAATTTGCAATTGTTGGCCACGTAGCATGGAGTATTTGATCACAGTTGTTAAAAATCATCCATTGCATTATATCTCTCGTTTATTATCACTTGGGAGCCCACCAACTGTTAAATGAACATGATTAATGGTTGACATTCATCCAAAGCTCTTCAGCTGGTTTCACAAGGTAGAGTGCATCATTTTGTGCACCATTTCATGCCTAAAACACATCATTGAAACTCTTAAAGAAACACCCGACAGAATTTATCATATCAAATCTCAAACTTTACAATGAAGTATTTTATACGCTACATTGATCACCCAACGTGATAATGACAATACAAAATCGAGATTGATATACACCATATTGTTCCCAAATAAAAGCTGACAAAATAGCATGTCACACACTTCTAGGTGCACCGTGTTGCAAAGCACGTCAAAACAGCTTGATTGCATATGGGAGGCAACAATAACATCTAACACGTGTCTCTACTCTAATTCATCCAACCAATTGTATATGGTTGAAATTAAATCGTTGCCAAATACAAGCTCCTAATGACATCCACGGAAATGAGGTAAGCTTGTGTCGTGGCAACAATGGAGTAGGAATTGGCCTCTATGATTTGATTTCTCCTTGCCCAAAATGGACAGTGATGTCAGTGTTGGTGCAAGGGAAGTTGTTGAGGTTTGTACCTCACCAAAAAGTGCTTGTCTAGTGCAACATTCTTCGTTTGAGTACCACATGCTCTTGTGGACATCGCACCACTCTCCTGCGTCCTTTTGTGGACTCTTATCCAGGGAAGGCTTCTTCGAAGGAGGAGAAACTAATGGTGTTGGCTCTGCTGCCTACCATCAAACTCGGGGCCATTATCATTGGGATCAATTTCATGCATTTGCAGTCAAAATTTTCTTTGATCTTAATGGAATCCCAATGTCCTAACCTTTAAGAATCTCTTTTCTTCTTCGTTATATAGCTGCAACCCGCTACAATATCTGTGGACTTTGTCTTTGACTATCAAGTACACCAACTTTTTCGGACAAAGTATGAAATGAATTGGTGTAATGTTGCATCGTATGTTCTCAACCCTTGTGCAGTTGCAGCAATTATTTTTCTAGTCACCGTATCTCTTCACAAGGTAGTAATCCTCTTCAATGGCCTCTACATAGTTTGTCCAAGTTTTGATAGAAGCATCCTTCTGGTCAAGTGTTAATTCATCCTCATTTGCATCTTCTTCTTGCCTATATTGAAGACAATATGATTCCAACCATTTTCAACATGGGAAGCAACTTTCAAAAGTTCGAATGTTAGCCTTCATCGTCCAAAAAATTATTCACAAAAAAATATGATTCCAAATGGTCAAGCCATTTGTCTACTTAGTCTAAATCAATTTTGCTTTCAAAAGGACAAGTATCAATTGGTCAGGCCATTTTTCTACTTCATCTACATTGATTTTTCCTTCAAAAACAATGTATAAATTCACTAGTACCATAATTGGGTGTTGGACCTCTAAAGATATACTTGATGAAGAGATGGATGTTGCAAGCGCGATTTGTAAAAACACATTGGTGACTTGTTCCATCATCTCCCTCCTCTGCTTCTCGAGGGATTCATCAAGCAACAATTTAAAAGAATCATTTGTTCCCTCTTTGTTTTCCATTTAAAATTGTTTGAACAGACAAGAAAAGATAATTTGAAGAGTTCTATGTCTCAAGACAATACTTTCTGTGGTTTGACTTTGTTCAATGAGACATTCAAACATGGAACAAATTGCTCACATACCACCAATCCATATTTAATTGTAAATCAAGTGAGCAACACACAAAATAGTAGAAACTTAATGTGTTATAAAAAAAGAGTTGAAGCAAAGAAGATGAACCCAATAAAAGACACATGATACTATGATGTGAATGAAAACTTTATTGAAAAAGAGTATTTTACAAGGTCACAATCTCTGAGAAGAGGTGAAGCTACAAAACTCCAATTTTTACGATCGGATGTCATTTCTTTTATAGCAACATTTTAGTAGGAAATGAAAAGTCTAAAAATACCAAGTGAAGCAACTTGTCCTGGAATCTAAAAATTCATGCGACGAGCAATCGCCAAGAAGTTAAGGGAATCTATAGTGGACATGAAACTCATTAAAAAAAAATAGGTTTATGAAAACTTTGGGAATTTTTATATTTTATGCATTTTATTATTTTTCATTTTAAGGGCCCTCCAAAGCATTTTTTAGAAAATCTGAAGTCCCAAAGTGAAGAGGAATGACAGAAAAAAAAACTTTAGCTTTCCGACCCATCTCACACTTTAAGGATTCAAAGCACCAGTAAAGAAATTGCAACCATGGCAAGGTAGTCATTTAAAGAGGAGGTGCCCAGCCACCTGGATCAGTTTCAGATCTAAATTTTATAGCAGTGATTTCAGTATTTTCTATTTTGTTTGTAACCAGCTACAATTGGGCTTATAAGAAAGAGATACTGTTAAAAAATAAATCTAAACATGGAACACTAATGCTTAGATCTATTATAATCACTTATATGATACGTTCTACACTACTACTGGAATTTCCTGCTGTGAAAACAATGTAACTTCTTGGAATGAATTTGATTGTAAAGTGCTTGAACATTTATTGTAGTAACATCTTGGAATTTATCATCTATTATTGAGCTGATTATAGGTAATATCAAAAACCTGTAACCATTAGGGGAGATGATATCAATATAAGCTCTGATATTCAAGTGAGCCGAAATTGTTAAATGCTCTGATATTTAAATGAGCTATTACATGGTAAAGTCCCTACAATCATGCTGAAATTTAAGCAAGTTATTGTTTTGTGAAACACCTGACATTCACTTGGATCTTTTTGTAAAATTACGTTGAAAATTCTCTGATTTGTAAGTGAACAACCCTCCAAGAGCAATTGTCAGTTGAGTTTTACTCCATGAGACATCGCCATTTCTGTTGCTCTTGTTGTGGAATTGGTTGCCTCTAAGGCTATAAGTTATTTATTGTGAATGTTTTTGAGATTCACATATACAAGTTGTTTAAGTCCCAAATTAGTGATGCCTTCTCAACAATGAATGTCAAGGGACTCGCGTCTTCAATTGCTCTTTGATGACATTCTTCCTCCACATGAAACCCATATTATTTTAGGTTTCTAACATTTTGCAGGTTAATTTGTATTTTGTTGTCGAGTTCAAGAATTTAGGTGGTGAAAACCTTCATCATTGGATGCTACAAGCACTGCCTCACGAGTATTTCTTAACACCCAGACTAGTTCTTTGAGTTCAAAACGATTCTCCGACAAGCCATTAGAAACCATCTCATGACTGGTACTATAGGTATCCTTTTCCTCTTCTCCCCAGTATTCTAAAACATTGGATTTTAAAACTCTGGGAAAAGTAGAAAAAACATCTCTTAAAAGAATACAGAAAAACAAATACCTTTGCATATATACTAACACTTCTCAGCTTGCTTGCTTTTTTATCTTGGACGTACAATTTCTTCTTTGCTATTATCAAACACTGGATTTTAAAACCCTAGGAAAAGTGGAGACACTATGTCTAAGAAGCATATAAACAACCACCTTTGCACCTATACTCACACTCCTCAGCTTGCTTCCTTTTGCTCTTGCACGTACAATTTGTTCTTTGTATACTTTAACACTATATTGTACATTTTACATATATAAATATAGATAGATAGATAGACATAGATATATTTATGTATATAGATCACAACATACATGTATGAAGGACAGCATAGAAACACAATCCATTTATTTTATAAAGCAACAACCATTGTTCATTCAGTCAAACTATCTTATATGTCATCTCATATATCACATAGGAGGGTCAACTATAGAGTTTGTAAGATAAAACAGTTCCTTGGTGAACCAAAGGTCTCAAAAGACCCATAGAGGATGTAAGGCCAAAAGGATTCCTCGAAAAGCCAAAATGTCTCAAAGAGCCTATATGGTCGATATTTTAATAAATATTTGTCGTGGGGTGAAAGCATAATAAACCAAAAAAGTACCTAACCCCTGGTGCTTGCCTCTTGTCTCAGAAATGCACCCTAGTCTTGGAACTTGTCCTCGTCTCAGAGATGTGTAAGGGCACATCTCAAGATGTTAGAACACTTCAGTTGACACCTCCTACAATCTCCATGTCTCCCAGAAACATCTCACGAAAATTAAGAAACTTCAAATAAAAGTTTCTTGGATGTCATATAAATAACATGGAGCTTTTCCTCTTGTGCTAATCCCTGGTTAAGGGAGTTAAAAAGGACCTAAAAAATATTCTAATAGGCATAAATTTTATTGTTTTTTTGCATAAAAATTTACATGTTTTATAGCAGAGAATTCTCTTACCAAGGCTCTAGTGAGAAGAGAAACAAAATATGTCTTCTATACACAACTTTTACCAATTGAATGAAATGGTAAACAGGGCATTCCATGTTAGTAGCTTGTGTTAATAAACAATAGCAATCCTGATTTGCACTTGCAATTTTATATTAACTAATGAAAATACAAGAACTCAAGATTAATCAAGTAATCATCAGATTCTGCCAAAAATGCCTTTAAGATTATTCAACTATTGCTGACAGTAAAGGTAAAGTAAGACAATCATATACAACGAAGTGTATGAACAATTATTATTTTGGATATTTCAAGGAATATCAGGTCTAACACTATGGAATAGAGTAATTTCTCCAAACACCATATCAAGACTAATGGCTTCTGATTTGATCTTGATTGAAAGCACTTGAATCAACCTGTCTTCTGACATCTCTTGTCCTTTCAATATCAATATGTATCGTGCATGCACTGTCACATGTTTATAAATTATTTCGAATTTTTTAATTTTCATTTATAAATCTTGTAGTAATTTTTTTCCTGAAATTTATATATTCCAATTATTTTATTTTAAATCACACTCTTCAGAAAAAACTAACGGTCCACAAAGAACAAAGTAACTTTATAATCAAAGATCAAAATCTTTGTACTTCAAGAACATTATATTTATGGTTAAGGAGAGGTGCCTTACATGTTACAATTTGATTGTAAATCCTGGGTTGAAAGATTAGTTGCTCCATTTTGCAGTGAAACTTGGTATTTCTGTGCAATCGTACCTAATTGAGATACCTATAGAAAAGGTAGGAGCTCTTTAGCACAATGATATAATGCATCGAAACAATGAGAAATTACGCATGCACATTTCCTTCCCATATAACAAAACTCCACTCCAGATACAAGAACATCCAAGCAACTCACTCAACTAAGCATGTGGTAGAGCTCTTCAAAAGAAAGTTAAATTGAAATTATTCATAAATCCCAGAAAATAACAATTACAAACTATAAGAAACAACTCTATATTCCACTAATGATGCATCCATGATCTATCATAACTACTGTCAGTAGTAAACAAATCTAAGTAGACACACTGCATTTCTAAGTATACTCGAGGAGATTTTTGCCAAGACCAAAACAATTTAATCTATTGAACTCTAGAAGTGAAAATGAGTGGAAGATCAGTAGCAGAGAGTTTGTTGTAGAAATTGTCAAAACACAAACGAAAATATCTAGTATTAACAAAATTTGTATTTGCAGAGTAATTTCAAATCTGCATGTTGCTGAAATTGGCATGGAAGAAAACCCTCACCTTCAAGTTACTTTGCAAAGCTATGCAATCTTTTATATTTTCTGAACTTGGAAAGAAAGAAAGAAAACAAGAGAAACTAGCTAGTCCAGAAATTCAAGATTGGAATAAGAGAAAATAGCACCTGCGGTATCAACAACCTTCGAGGAATAAGCTCCTCATGACTTCTTGCACAGAACTCCCAGGAACATATCTAAACAACAACAAGCGAAAACAAAGAGAGCCAAATTGGACAGAAGTAATATCCATGGAACCTTTTTTTTCTCCCATTCATTCTTATAGTAACAGAAATTGATTTGTTTCATACTCACACATGTGACAAGAAATGCACTGACCTTCAAGTCACATGAAAATACAATCCGAAGTTGACCATCACGTACAACACGAAGTTGCTCAAATACACTTTCCTGTATTGCCTTTCCATATTCTAAGACAATATGACCCGAGGGAATTCGATATTCACGAGGCATGTCTACATACAAAAGTTCTTCCAATGTCCCACTATCATATTTGATTTTACAAAGCCTGGGTAAAACCTCCACCGTAGTTTCTGACAAGAAATATTAATAAGTAAATGATGTAAAGTAGCTCAATATCATAACATATCCAAAATATAAGCTACAGAAAAGCAATGACAGTTCACTCTTCTCTACAATTATCTGCTACATTTCAAAAGGGGAAAAGAAGATAAACAGTAACATTGACCTATTCCTCCAAACAATAATTCACATGAAACATTTCAAGTGAAATTATGGAGAACTTTCACTGGATATAAAATATCAATTAAGAAAAACATATCCATCAGATGAAACTCGAATATAAACATGAAAGCACCCATCAAGTTTAAAAGACGGAAAGAGCTAACAAAATTTATGCTAAACATCCAACTTGCAGATCAATTCACCAGATAAAGCATGCATAAATTTTAAAATCAAAACTACTCTATAAGATAGAAAAGAACATACCAAAGCCTCGGCCAGGCTTCGTACCACAAATTTCACAATGCCACACATCCTGCCAATAGAGACAAAATAATCACTAAAACCTTATTATTTATGAATTTAAAAATGAAGTTCCACAAATAATTAGCATGCCAAATCAAGATATAAATATGTTTCATGTGGCATAGGCATCCTTTCCCAGCAAACACTGTTAAGCAAACGTTTAGAAGCAGTATGTGGTCATATGAAATTCATTTGAAGCACTGATACTCAATGTTTGACAGCTTTTTGGGGACACAAAAGTAGGGCTACACATTTCACGAAAGTTTGGAGACCCCACAAAATTTCAGGGGACGATGCAAGGGGCAGAGTCCTAAAATAATATATGAAATATTTTTTTTATGCAAAATATATATTTTTGAAATATTTTTTTATATGAAATATATATTTCTAACCTATGATGAATCACCTACAATAATAAATTTTAAATAATAAATAGCTTAAGCCATAACAATGCGAAATCTCAGTCATCATTCATGACAAAGAAAACTATTTATAGATCTAAAATTTTGCTGTCCCTGCCTCTATTTTCTTTCCCCTTTTTTCTAGGCCCTTAAAGTTACACCTAGCAATTTAAAATACCAATTTAAAGAATTAACTTAGAAAATATAGTAACGTGTTTGTCTTCACATATGGAATAGCTCTGAATCTAGTTCAAAACTTCCAGTATTCCCCTAGCAGTATCCATTTCCATTATTCTGTTACTAATATCCAACCAACAAGATTAATTATGACTAACATCATTCTCTTTTCCTCATCAAACCACATAATTCAATATTCGTCATCTTTGCAAATTCTAAATTTCTTCGGTCTACAATTATATGAAGTTGAAACCCCGTATCAGACGTGGTCTTGAAGGCAGCTGCATTCTCAAAATTCCATCGACAATTAATAGGATTTTAAGTGCAGCTACCAGGGCCAAAATTAAAATACTTTGAAAGCTTGAGAGCTATATATTTGATGACCTGTATACTGGATAGTATAGTTAACAATTTGTTAATATAAAGGCCTTGACAACCTAGAAGCAGCAGCACAGTAGTAGGTATAATGGCTAAACCAAGCGATCATGGGTATGCTACTTCATAAATTTTTAAAAATGTTGAAACCCACTTCTTTTAATTTTTATTTTATCCGTCACTCTATGCAATTTGCTTTTTATATTTGATTCATCATGACCATAATTCTTAATCATAGCATGACATGTCATCAAATAGAGACATTACATTTCAATGTTAGGTAATGTAATGGAATGGGAATGAATGCTCTGAGAGGAACTAGGGTTTGATGAGTTCAAGAAACACAGAATAATTTTTCCACATAAGAGATAACAAGGGAGGTATGGTGATTTGAGTGGTATCACAAAGAATGTTCAGGCCAGGGGGGGATCCTTTCCCCCCCGGAGACCAACTTTCAGACAAATGGTGACAAGAGCAACCTCATACGTGGCAGAGACAGAGATCAATGCACTAATGAGGGCAGCAGGGAAAATGAAGGCGGAAGGACAAACAGACGGACCTCGGAGGACATGCATGCAGGTAGCAAAGGAAAACCCAACTACCATGTTAGATCCGACAAAAATAAAAAAGAATTTGGCAAGGTTGTATGGCGGGAGCTTGATACGTAAATTCATGGGTGCACAATTAACGCTAGAGAAGTTGTATGCATGGACTAGGAGGAACTGGAGGACAAATGGGGAATACGAATTGAGAACATGCGTCAAGGGATATTTCATTGGAGTCTTTGAAAACGAATTTGATAGGGATAGGGTATTTGAAGGAGGACCATACTTCTTCAGGAATGCGGGGTTGTTTCTGAAACACTGGCACACGGGTTTCAAACCAACGAAAGGGCTACCAACAACAGTACCAGTATGGATCAGAGTTTATGCTCTTCCACAAGAATTTTGGTCAAGGTACATTTTTGAAACTATTGCTTATACAATAGGAAGGCCAGTAAATGTCTCAAAGCCGCACCACAGAAAAGGTTTATCTAACTATGCTAGGATTTGTGTAGAATTAAATCTAACTAGACCTTTGCCCAAGAACGTTACGTTGAAGGCAAGAGAGATGGAGTGGATCCAAGATCTGGATTATGAAAGCATCCCTTTCAGATGTAGAGGGTGCCATGAGTATGGAACTTGATCAAGGAATGTCCTGCAATTAAAAAACACAATCTGCCAAAAAAAGCTCTAGAGACCACGAGAAAGGATTCAGAAGGTTTTCTAAAACCAAAGAAGAAACATATAGTTAAAAACAAGAATAAAACTATTAAAAAATATGTGCCGAAGGGGAATAAAGATATCATGAAAGAGGAAGGAACTGCAATGGAAGGACTAGAAAAGATACATGAAACCCAGGAAGAGGATATCCAAACAAGGCAGGAGGGGGAGGATATAACGGCAAATTATGACTTCAAGGAGGGCATTGAAAATCGATTGAAGGGCACACAGGTAAAGAAGAGGCCAAAAAAAAAGAGAGAAAAAAGGAATGCAACAAAAAGGGACAAGGGGAAGGAAAGCAACACCCAGAAAACTGGATAAGTTCAGAGGAGGAAGAGACAAAAACTGAGAGCGGAAGTGAAGAGGAAACAACGGGAATCACACAGACCCCAAACCTCAATCGAAAAGGAAATTTTGGTAAGAGAAGAGGGAGACCCAGTAAGAAAAAAAGAGACAAGAAGAGGCAATGGAAGCCATTGAGCAGGAACACAAAAACTAGTGGACAGCTTCTTGGCAAGCACCGAGTAGAGTGACCTTCCATGATGCAGATCATATTATGGAATATAAGGTGGCTCGATGCCCCCTCTAAAAGGAGATCATTGAGACAATTGAGCAACCAATACAACTAAAATATTGTGAAGCTTCAAGAAACAAAATTAGATAACCTGGAGAGAGATAAAAGGAATTTAGCGGACAAGTTCAGAAGGGAAATAGTAGGAAGTAATGATGAGGGATCGACAGGAGCATTGGCAATTCTATGGAATTCTAACTCAATTAAAATAGAGATATTACAAAACAAAAAATAATATATAGTTTGAGGTGGAATGGTGCAGGACAGGACTGAAACTTTGTCTTGTAAACATCTACGGATCTCAAAGTAAAGAGGAGAAAGAACAGCGCTAGACACAGCCGAACGAGCTAATCAATGCTAGACAAGCGGAATTATGGTTGATAAGAAGAGACTTTAATGCCCGACTGGTTTCAACAGAAAAGAAGGGAGGGAGTATGAGACACAAACTATGGAAGCTTTCAGGATTTCCTGGACAGATCAGATCTTTGGGATATAAAAACAAAGCAAGGATGGTTTACTTGGAGCAACAAGAGAAGGGGAAAGGAACTGATTCTGGAAAGGCTAGACAGATTCTTAGCCAAAAGGAATTGGTTGGATCAAAGACATATTTTGAAATCAGAGGTAATAAAAGTAGCAAGCTCAGATCGTTGACCAGTAGTTCTCTACAGATAATCCGGGAGGAGCGACCAAGTAGATCTTCGTTCAGATTTGAAAAAATGTGGATAGAACATCCAGACCTGGACAACTTTGTTACTCAACATTGGGCTACCTCAAATCAAAGGAAAGGGATGAGAATGTTTGTGTTCTCACAGAAACTCAGAGAGCTTAAGGAGGCGCTAAGGAGATGGAATCAAACCACCTTCAATAATATATTCCAGGCCAAGGAAGAACTATTGAGGAAAAGCACTAAGAATGGAGGGACACAAATCGCCAGAATTACTAGAAGAGGAAGAAGTGGCTAGAGATTTGGAGGGGATTTATAAGAAAGAGGAAATATACTAAAAGCAAAAGTCAAGAATTAGATGGTTGAAAGAGGGAGACAGAAACACAAAGCTCTTTCATCTATCATGCAAAAGCAGAAGACAAAAGAATTACATTAAGGTGGAGACTCGTGAAGGAAATATCATTAAGGGAGTAGAGGAGATAAAGGAATACTTGGTAAATTACTAGGAGGAAATGTTGAACAAAGAGGTAGGTGAAAATGAGGAAGAAAAGGAAGATTTTGTGAGACAGATTCCTCACAAGGTAACCCAAGAAGAAAATGGAGACTAATGAAAGACATCTCATTGGAAGAGGTAAGGAAGGCAGTCTTTGAAATGGCAAGGGATCGCCCACTAGGGCCAGATGGTTGTCTAGCTATGTTCTTTCAACACTTTTGCGATCTCATAGGAGCAGAGGTAAGGGAGGTGGTTCAAGAATCCAAAGATTCCCAAAAGATGCTTAAAGCCATCAACTCTACCTTTTTAGTGTTAATACCCAAAAAATCAAAAAGTAGAACCCAAGAAGATTTCAGACCAATATCCATGTGTAATACCATTTATAAGATCATCTCGAAGGTTATAGCAAATAGATTACAAGGCCTCCTCCCAAAACTTATATCAGAAGAACAAGGGGGGTTTGTTAAAGGAAAACAAATCTTTGATGGAATAGTGATAGCACATGAAATAATTCATTCACTACACACTAACAAAAGACAAGGAATGTTGATAAAGCTAGATATACCAAAGGCGTGTGATAAAGTTGATTGTGCAAGTTCTACAAAAGTTTGGATTCAGGGAAGATTGGAGAAGCTGGGTCCAGAGTTGTTATGCAACAGCTAAGTTCTCAATAATGATAAACAAATCTCCCGAGGGACTTTTCTCGTCAACAAGGTACCTCAGGGAAGCAGATCCGTTATCTCCATATATGTTCATCATCATGGCAAAAGCTCTGGGAAGAAAGTTAAGAACACTCAAAGAAAAAGGCAAGATGAAAGAGATACAAGCAGCAACAGATGGGAATGCCCACACTCGTAGTTTGTGGACGATACGATGCTATTTGTGTTGCCTAGACTCTAGGAGATCAAAACAATAAGGGACCTATTAGGAAGTTACGAGAGAGCTTTAGGACAATCCATTAATAAGAACAAGTCAAAAAAATTCATTATGTCTCCCACAATCATCAAAGTTTCTTGGCAAGAATTCTAGGATTCGAAATGGCCACGTTTTTAGACAGCTACCTAGGATTTCCGCTAACCAAAGGAAAAGGGAGTAAGCATCTTTCGCAAATGGTTTTTGAAAAGATAAAGAAGTTGAATAACTGGAAAAGCAAGTATCTGACCTATGCAAGAAGGATAACTTTCATCAAATCTGTGTTGCAGACTGCTACCAATTACTAGTTCTCACTGTTAAAAGCACCCAAGCAAATTATGACAAAAATGAACAGGATTTTATGAAGTTTTTTGTGCCAAAGAATAAGAGAAAAAGCAAGAACACCTCTAGTGGCTTGGGAAAAAGTGTGTAAGCCATTAGCCCAGGGAGGGATGGGAATAAGGAATCTCCAGAAGGTAAATATGGCACTACTGGCAAAATTAGTCTGGAGATCAAGAACGAGATGGAACGAAAATTGGAGTGAACTGCTCATGAACAAATATCTAGATGAAATGAATCCAAATAGAATGTTTACTACTGAGGACCTTCTAAGTGGCTCCCTATATGGAATGGCATGGAGGCTAGAGAAATTATTCTGAAAGAATTATTTCGTCAAGTTAATAATGGAAATGAAACGGAGTTCTGGGAAGATTGTTGGGTGACAGATAAACCCCTGAAAATGGACTCTAGATTCACTGAAATCAAGGAGGAAAGCATTAGGCAATGGGGCAGTAAGGTGAAAAACTATTGGAAAGAAGAGATGGTTTCAGGCCTTAGTACAGTGAAATAGAAATGTTTTCAAAATAGGAATATTACCCAGAATGAAGCACAAAAGGATTTGAATAAAATATTTATAGGTTTTAGGATACCATGGAGGAGGCGAGCCAATTGAATGAAACAAATTTGGAAACCAACATAAATCACACGATTTGGGAAGGTAATCAAGCAAGTGAAATAGCTTGCTAATTTCAGAACTAAAAGTGGAACAGAAGGGATTAAAAGCAATACAAGGACTCTAATGGAGGAAAAAACATTGGAGAATCTAAACGAGATAGTAAAGAATCGCAAAAATAAAAGAAATTTTGAATAATAGAAGGAAAGGCTCCAAGTTTAGTATTGGCGCCAAAATGATTCAAGGGACCGGGAATCAAGAAAGGAAATTAAGAACGAATAGGAGAATGGTGCGATCCGAGGAGAGGAAGAGGGGAGGAATAAAGCAAGGAAAACATGGACGACGTGGAACAAAGAGTAAGTTTGTAAACTTAACAAAATTTAGGCATTGCCAAAGATCGACGGTCAAGGAGGGATTTAGCAAATCAAGGCAGGAGAAAAATAGAAAAAGGAAACCGTATGGCAACTGCAGGGAAGAATGGCAACTTGCCATAAGGGGCACCACCTTCCACAAAGGTAGATATAGGAAGAAAATTATGAGCGGGGATGAGAGAGGTGTACAATGTAAGGATAAAATACAAGCTGCTCATATCGTGAAAATCCTGGCGTTGTGGTGGGAGACCAGGCTGGAGATAATTATGGCACTTTTGCAGGTTATAAGACTTTTATTGACAATTTCAATAAACATCCTCGAAAAAATAAAGGTTGTTACTAAGCAACCAAGCCGTAGGAATCCGGATGAACCAAGTCAGGCCAGAGACGATCAGATAAGCGTAGGGGACACTGAGGATATTGGAGAGGGAGAGACAACGGAAAATCCCCAGGTCACGCAAGTGCAGCGGGATGGTTCAAGGGAAGGGGTCGCAGGTCCAAGTCTAGGTGGTTATGATAATCAAGGTAATTCAAGGAGGTCTAGGGAGGTTGAAACAAATCAGAGAGTTGGCTCAGAACAAGAAGGCGAAAGGAAAGTAATTAGAGAAGCCGAAACTTTTACGCCACCTTCCAGGAAGGACGGAGGTGGATTAGAAGGAGCGGGCAGCCAAATGCATCTTTGGAGAAAGGTAAACAAAAAGTATACGAAGGAGTAAATGGAGGAGGATTAAATGGTGGAAAACGAAAAGCAGTATCAAACCAGGGAGGACCGCTAAAGAGACAATTTGCCATTAAAATAAAACAAACTCAGCAAGACAAGGATCAAGAACATGGGGAGGAAATGATGTCGAATGGGGCGGGATATAACCTAGAAGCTAGCATGGCAATTAGCCTGAAGGATCTAGCAACTGGTATTCAAGCAATAAAAGAAGCAGTGGAAAGCCTCAAAACTCTAGTGGCAAAACAGAACACCGAAAACATAGACCAGCAAAAGGAGCTGCAGGCTTCAGCAAGGAGGTTCAAGGAATTTTTTATGGCTCACTTCAACTTAACGGAAGCCATAAATGATAACCTGGTCCATATAAATAACTACGTGGAAAATAGCAGAATGGAGCTAAGAGTGCACACACAGATCCTAACGATGCTTCGAATAAATACTAATTAAATTTTGAGTGTGCAGAATACGTTGTCGAGCATTGTTGAAGACACAATGAATATGAAAGAGCATTTGCACCATTGGCAATGTGTGCAGAATAGCAATCATCAGACCAGCCATCAAATTGAAGAAGACGGGGAAGAGGAAGACGAGTAGAATATGGAAACTGAGAGCTAAAACACTAGTTAAGGCTGAACAGGAGTCTTAGTCGTTTGTGGGGACCTTGCTGATGTATAAGGTCCTGGTCTCTGGTAGTCATGTCTGAATGTAAAAGCTTTTTAGCAGTCTCATGAATAACCTTTTTATCTTATCAAAAAAATAGAGACATTACGATTTTAAAGATTTGCGAGTAAAGTATCATTATTAAGGATGAACAATGAAAGGGAGTGCACTGTATACACTGTTCTCATGCTCAAATTTTAAACTTCAATAGACCTTGAAATAAACAGCAAAATTTATGAGAATATACTAGACGACATGACCTTAATAGCTTCAAATGATGGTAAACTCTAAACTCTTCATTATGGCCTCTCCAAGTGAAGAAGCACCCACATGTAGAATCGTGTGAACTTTTATATTACATACGCCATGGGCAGTTAGGAAAAACTAATAAATTCAATGTATACCATCTATATTCAAAAAATGGCACCCTAGACTAAGAAAAAATTATATTTCTACTACATCCATTATAGCATCACATTACCCACAGGCCAGAATGAAGCTCACAAGAGCCCAAAAGCATGGAATCAATATGAATTTTAGGAGACTTGACAAAGAAAAATCAATTATTAATTAAGAAGTACACTCACCATGCAAGTTTGATGACACCAAAGGCATGTACAAGGATCACTAAGTTTTTGTTACCAACAATGTGCTGCACATCATAGTCATCATGCTAGATATCAATGTGTTGCACATCAAAGTCATCATGCTATAGATATCAATGTGTATATTGTCCTAACACAATTCCGACAGCCACCAAAACAATATACTTCATTTATTAACTATTTTGTATGCTGACATGTTTTTGCTTTAAGTTCTTGTTGTGGTGTAAAGCCGGGAAAAAAATTATCGTCAACCAAGGCAGCTCTCAACAAAGGAGATATACTTTCCCTACTAGTATTATAGAAATCTGCATTTCTGAGAATAGTCCCAGCATCAGGCTTCACATATATCATGCATAATACCTGTGTAGGAATAAGAATTGTAGACTGACCACCTACTACGGATGAATATGCAGGGAAGTTGAGAGGCACACTTTCCCCATAAAGCTATAACTTTTTCTTTGTATTGTCCGTGCCTCTATAGGATGAGACTTTGCACATATAAATAAATTTAATTGATTTTCACTTCACTTTAAATCCATCAAATCATCAGTATTATAACTTTCTCTTATTTTTAGTGAGTAGATATTTCATCAAAAAAAAATGTAAAGCAAAAGAATCAAGTCTCGCCTAAACTAGTAACTCCATAGTATATTTGTCATAAACCCATATTATTGCAAATTGCTTATATCATACAAGGTTTGCAACTGCTTACTTTATAAATCTACATTTTCCAAAAGAGCTAATACTAATTAACCAAAGAGACTTGTTGCGTATATCCTCACTTGGAATTGACAACCATCATCGTTACAAGTTTGTTTGCGCAAATTTATTGCATATCCCAAATTAATCACTTCCTTGAGTTCTCGCACCCAAGTTCATTTCTAAAATATTCCAAAGGCGTATAACTTTATTGGCTTTGACCTTTGATGTACCTTGTAACATTGGTGATCAAATTGTAACTAGTGTGAGAACTATAATAAGATATTTTATATGTCAAATCCTAATTGTGCCCAAATCTTAGGATAGGGTTGACTAAGATTTGTAGTTGGTAATTCATCGCTATTTGTAATAAGACATGAATTTTTCATATTCCCTTTTTCATTACCCCAAACATTGTAAAGCCATCCTCAATGAAAGTCCTTGGGATTGTAAAAATGTATGTCATGTTTTAACATTCATTGTTTTATGTAATGCGTGGAGTCATACAGCTAGACAATTCACTAGTGTTGTATACGCTAAAGTGTTGTATTTGCTAAAGTGCTCAATTTGCTAAACTGTCGTATTCTCTAATCTTGCGCTCTCTCTAATCCTATGAAATTCGCTGAAGTCTTCAATTCACTAAATTTCTATACTCAATGTAATCTTGTGCTTTGGGTCTAATCTTGTGAATTCAGTAGAGAGCTCAACTTGTTAAAGATCTCAACTCAGCAAAGTGTCCAATTTGCTGAAGTGCACGATTCGCTAAAGCTCTCAAACCTAGCTTTTGAATCTTTATCATTCTCTAATTCGTTAAAGTTCTAAAATCTGTTTGTCTATTATCTTTATCTTTTTTCTTGAATTCACTGAAAGACTCAAATCTTGGTGTCTAACCTCTCTCTTTTTGTAATTCACTCAAGTCCTCAGATACTACTTTCTCTAGTCTTTATTTCTTTTTGTAATTTGTTAGCACTCTCTAATCTTGCTTTCTCTAATCTTATTTTCTAATCCTCCTCTTCCTCTAATTTTTCTTAAGTTCTTGAAAATTACTTTCTTTAATATTTTTTTCTCTCTTCCTATAATTTGGTAAATTTCTCAAATCATATTTTCTAATCAAGTTCCCTGCTAATTTTTTAAATTTCTAATTCGTTAAAGCTCTCAATCTTTGTTTTCTCTAATTCCCTGAAGTCCTCCATTATTTATCTTACTCTCTTATCTTCTCTCTTTCTCTAATTCAAAAAATACTCAAACTTTGCTTTCTTAAAAGAAATCTTGTTTTCCGTTCAGGAACTATTTATATACACGGACACTGGTATTTAGCTAAGGCATTAAAAAAAAAACAATAATTAATTTTGGACACAATGTGAGGCATTAAGACAACTCAAGCAATTAGTTATACTACTAAATACATAGGCAGGGACTCATCACGATAATCCTGCAACTCCTGTTAAACTGCATTTCTTGCACACCATAAGTTAGAATATTTTAGATCCAGAAGTAAAGATTTACTTTTTCACTCAATAGCAAATCATAGTTGAACAAATCTTATTTCAATTTTATAACAGCAAAAAAAACTGAAAAATATCACAACATAAAACTAGATTAAAAAAAAAAAACAGCCCTACTATAGCAGGAAAATAAGACCAAAATTTCAGCATTGCAAAGCAAAGCTCATAAATGTAACCGAAATGAAGGCATTGTAGATGAAGCTTAATTGAAGCCAAGAGTAATTTACAGAAGAGTAGCAATCTTTGAGAAGAGATGTGAAGCTACAAGACTCTTGATTTTTACATTCAGGTGACAATTGCTTTATTTCTATTTTTAGCAGGAAATGATCGGTCTAAAAATAGAATATGAAGGCAAATCTGAAAGGCCAAGAGACAAGTGTTCCCCAAAAAGTTAAAAGGTTTTGTTGTGGACCGAAACTCATAAAACCAAAAAAAAAAAGTTTTTCTATTTTTAGGTATTTTTTATGATTGTTTGTATTTTGCCTCAGAAGTTTGGTTGGATGATTCTAACAAATTGCCACAAATGCATCTCTTTAGGAACATCTAAACTAGTTCATTTCATGAGCTTTTCAACACATTGCAGTTCAAATACCGAGTTACAGTCATGGACTTGTGACCCCAGCAAAATGATGTACTAGTGTTTTGATATGTAAGAAGATTGTCCCAAACTGTCACCTGGATCACACTGCCAAGCTGAGTTAACACAACAAGTTTTTGCCTAGTTTTACCGATCGGGCTTGTTACGGTGTTGATAGATGCTGAACATTAATATGGAAATAAACAGATTAATATAAAAATAAACAGTCAAACATTCAAGCCACCGCACAAGAGTAAGATCAAGCACAATGGTAACATATTACAACCTGAGGGAAAACACCAGTAGTCTGACGACCACTTCCATACAATGAAACACACCATCGCTTCTTGGCATGTGGACCAAAATACTCGGAAACAAATTTTCGCCAGAAATCAATGTTATTGTCCTGGAAAGACCAACAAAAACACATTTCTAGGTGAACCCTAATAGATCCAATTTTGTCTAAAGAGAAAACAGTGAACAAGACACAATGGAATAATAAATGTCTAATCACCATCTCAAAATAAGAATTCTATGGCAAGTCTTAAGCTCGAGTCATGCCTTAAGTAAATACTTACTGCGGGCCGATGTTGCTGATGAAACATGTACTGCATCAATCTCCGGGCACACATTCCAGACTCATAAGTTGGTGACTTTGCAGGGCCTCCAACTTGCAAATTTTGCTGCTGAAATTGATGTAATGGATTCTGTTGTAATTGTGATCTTTGTTGTGGAAATGTTTGTAAAAGCTTCTGCTGCTGCAAAAGACGCTGCTGATGCTGTAAGAGATTCATCTGAGAAGCTTGAAGCGGCTGCATGTGTTGAGATGGTTGACGGGAAAGTTGCAAAAACTGCTGCTGATGCTGATGCTGTTGCATAAGAAATGACTGATCACCATGCTGTTGTTGCTCTATTTTTAAAGATTGTAGAGTGCGGAGAGATTGCAAGTGCTGTTGGTCTAGCTTTACCGAAGCCAAACTTGATAGAGAATGCAGCTGTTGTTGCTGCCCTGCATGGTCACTTGTAAGTCCTCTCAGCTGATGCTGACTTCCTCCCGATCCCAGGATATGTTGGCCTTGAAATTGTTGTAATCCTCTTGCTTCAAATATGTTTTGACCTTGAAGCTGAACACTAGATAACATATCCTGACCTTGTTGCTGGTCCTGCTGCTGATTATGATGATCTTGAGTACGTGGTTGCAACTGGGATTGACAGAGTGTTAGCGCAGAGGCAGTGGCAGTGGATGTAGATCCCCCAGGGCATACAACAGAACAGGCAGATGGAGACGAAGAAAAACCCAAAGACAGGGAATCGTTACTTGTTTCTCTTTGGCTTTGAAGGTGCAAGTGCGAATTAGAAGAAGCGGGAACAGAACCACATGCTTGTGAAAGAGAGAGTGCACTACCTCCCCCGTTGAAGCATGTATTCCCAGAAGGAATAGAGGACACGTTCCCCGGCATATACGGAGAACGCGATGACACGAGGCAAGGAAATGTAGGTTGGGACGGAGGATGAACGCCCCCACATCCAACTCCACCTTGTCCTTCCACAACCAAAGATAAGCCTGAAACTCCACCAACTGGACTACGACTGGGACTATTATGAGCCCCTGACGGTACCATCGTTTCGATAACCAATACTCTCCTCACTAATATGATACTAAATTACTACAATTCATGAAGTTGAAGCCTCCCAATCCCCTTGATTGGACCAAATAATTGAGACTGAAAGAGCATGCATATAAACATTGATCTTCTGAATCAGGCCAGAGTGGCATGATAATAGGACGAAAGTCCACTGCTAGAGTAAGAAAAATTATTTTTACCGCCATGCCCCATCCATAAGAATAAAAATGAAGACTCTGAAAAAAACAGTAGAGGAAAATACAACACTTGAACCAGGAGACGACGTAAAGGCATGCTTTAAAAGACCGGTTAAATGAATACTACACACACTATCACTCTCTCTCTCACACGTATTTTCAAACAAGGAAGCTGCTATGTTTAACCTCAACTCCACGTTCAATGTGAAGTTCAAGCGCAGCTGGAGGCTTCACCTTCAATTGTGCACAAGATTTTATGAGCAATCATATTCTCCACTTTCTCGAATCAAATAAAAATGATCCTGCAATAAACAGCTTTGGTTTGAAGGACCCCGACAAAACTCCATGCACGATCTCACGCCGACAATGTTGTCAATGCGAAACACTCTATCATTTTTCATATGATAACCTTGCTTGTAGCCAAACCGAAACAAAGGTGTTGTCTTGGAAGATGTACGTCATCACTCATGGCCGCCTTATTTGAAGCTCAACATTGCATTTACAAACCCCAAAAAAAAAAGAAGTAAAACACAAAACCCTAAAAAGCATTGAAGGGATCTGACATGGCTCGAGTCGTAAAAATGAAGGGGATCAAAGAAGCCTGGCTCCTACCAGAACATAACTGTTTGAGTTGTATTAAGAGTATAAATAAATAAATATGAAAATAAAAATGGCTGCTCTTCTCCTCCAATTTTACCTGCAATGGCGGAAGACCAGGTAGATACCTCTCGGCTCTGCTTTGCATTTAGTTTTCTGTACCGCCGCTCTTTTCCAAAAAGTGTTATGGCGGACGCCAAATTTTATTGGGAGTGTTTGATTTTGGCATGAATGATGAGGTTTTGGTTCCACACTTTTACATAATGCATACCATATGCGAGTCGCGATGATAAATAAGGTGTATCGGATACCAAAGCAGCCGCCCATAACTTCAGGCATGCTTTCTGTGCCACGGGCACTTCAGCATTTGACCTTGAGTTTCGCTTTGAATGAATGAAAGATTTTAATGATGTTTACAAGGTCAAGTAGTGTAAGGGATTTGGGAAGAAACCTTTAAGATATTTTCAATTTTTTTTAGAGATTAGATTTTTTACTATGAATTTTGACCAGTAAACTAGTTGTATTGAGGAACCGAGATTCTGCGAATAACTCACTAAGATTCTACCTATCCGTCTCACATCTAAAACGATGGGACCCAATCTTCAATGAAACCACTAAAATCCTTACTTTTTCCTTACATAACAATAAGAATAAATAGCTAAATATAATTACAAAGCCAAAACCCATACCCCCATACCCATACATCATCATGATGCATGTGCATGTGCATGTGCATGCACCCTACGTTTTGGGAGTGTGGAGGCGACGACTTTAATTCACATTCTTTTTTAAGGCTGTAACTTGTGGGTGCATATGCATATTTTGGTGTCTTTTGCTAACCCTTCACGTTAGTTAAAATCGGGTTTACTGATCTCTCTCGTCGGGAATGTGGGATGTGGAATGGGGAATGTGCTCGTCCCACCTAGCCTTAAGTAGGTAGACTTATGACAGCGATAAAAGTCCATAAATCTCCCCCGCACATCAATATTGACAAGGGCCTTAAAAGTGACCACAAGTTAATTGAAGGCTATAAATACAAACTAAGCCCTTCGTTTGGCTCATTCTTATTTTCAGATTTTGTTGGAACAAACGAGAGAATCACAAGAGGGCGGAGTCGGACAAATTGGACGGGTAAGTTTTGTATTTAATTCTAAGATGGATAGATAGAGGTAGAAATGAAATAAAATGAAATGTTTTTGAGATTAATCAATCACCAATATCATCACATTATTAATGATTTTTGAAATATGATATATTTTTTAAAATATTGCTTTATTTTTTTTCGAATAGATTAATATTTTTTTTTAACATTTTTTATCGTTTTTTTTCAAACATATTTATTATATAGCGAATTTTTAAATTTTTCATATATTTAATTTGTATGTTCATGTATTGAAGACATTTAAGGATGAAGTGCACATCTCTTTCGATCGTCCCTATGGTGCAAAGAATATAAATCCTCTCATTGTGTTGCTTCTTGGGATTCATCCATCTCTCTATCTTGCATCGAAGCCTATAGCAACCAATTCTTAATTCATCAATGAGGATCTTTTCTCTTCAAGTGATCTTGACCCCTATATATACTTTTTCATTATGCTCGTAAGTCGAGTTGAACAATGAAATATAGTGTTGTCTTTTCTTGCTTATCATTTTCCTCTACATTACCATTTTGAACTTTTTGTTCGCATAATTTTTATGTCTTTGTTACAATTTAGACATTTGGTTAGGTTGATATCCCACCTATTCATCCACTTGTGGTTCTGCTTCATCCAAGTGTTTTTTCTCCTATGCAACTCCTCTTCTTTTATTGTCATTAGCCATCTGTCGGTCTTCATCCTTCTTTTTTTCAAATAACATAATAGCTTAGTCATAGTGGTTGCCTCTAAAAGGAAAGTCCCTGTCTTGACAAGAATAATTTCGTATGGGACTAAGTCTTTGATTTTGAAATTGTTTGTGATTAGATGTTTTTGAATCTTTTCAATTTGCCTCCATTTCAAACTTGTTGTTCCATTAACCCACACCTCGTAATTTCATATAATACCACTTCTATAACAAGTAACCCAAGTAAAACCCTAGTGGTCTTTTAGTCCCATAACTCAGCATTCCTACATCAATTTTGAAGTGCATAGAAAGCTCTCCAACCACCTTCTATTCTTTTCATCTTGGAAGTATCCCATTTGAGCTTGTTGTGAAAGTTGAGGCCGAGATACTTGTATTCTACCACCACTTTAAGGTACCCTTCTACAAATTAGAAATCAAGGTGTTGCTCCTTTTTTTTCATTGAGAAAACCATAATTTTGATTTTTTTTATGTTTACCTATGTCCCTACTTTACAAAATAACTCTAGAGCTCAGAGATGGTTTTTTAAATCTTGGATTGTCTCTACCATTAAGATTAGATCATCAACATAAAGCAAAAGTTTAATCATATAGGTTGCCAAGTGGACCCCCTCCCCTCCAAATTTGTTTATCCAATCCTCTAGCTTATCAATGTAAAGCCCAAATAAAGTTGATGATAGAGGGCAGCCTTGTTTGATGCATATATCACTTCCAAAACATTTGGATAGTCCTTCCATGCATTTTGATTTTAACCTTGACTTGCTCGTATAATTTGTGAACTATTGCCTTGTAATGTATTAGGACCTCTAACTCTTCCATTCTACTCCATAGTTTATTCCTTGGTACTGTTGTAGCGTAGAATTGCACCCTTATAGAAGATTTTTACATGCTCTCTCACTTCTAGCTACAATATTGGAGCAACCTCAGGTTGTGCGTATCATGTAATGAGGCTGAACCTCTGGAGAAGGTTGATTTCCTCTTGGTAGATCATCTAAACTAATATTTCTGTTTGGAAAAGAGGTAGAAAGGGGATATAAATGACTAAAGACACTAAAAAGGTGATGCACCAAATTAAATGACACTCTAATAAGTTTGAAACAAACACTAATTCAACATAAGACAATCCTTGCTCACACAATCTCACAAACTAACTATGTTGCATAAGTATTTCTTAAATTAGGCTCACTAAGCAGTAGGTGAAGCAAATAGGAGTTCTAAAACTCACACCAAGTGTCCATTAATGGTGGAAAGAGCTCAATTTTAGACCTACAAGTAACTTGAAAACGCTTAAAAAGAGGCAAGAAAAAAGGTCAATGAACATGAAAGAACACTTCTTCACAAAGCCATCATACACAAGCTTTCTAAACACAAGTTATAGGCAAGAGATAGGTGAAAAATAATCTTTATTGCTTTCAAAGCTATTTCTTACAATTTTTGATAGGGTTTTGCCTTGTCAAATGAGAATATTTACAAAATAGGGGAGAAATAAGAGATATAGGAGAAAAGGGAACAGAGAGAGGAGAAGTAAGCATTCAAAAATCAATAAATAAGATATAACCACCTTTCATGGCGTCTCAACCACCTTTGGATCATTAACACTAATTCTTCCTCAACAAAATAACCCACATTAATCCAAATAGTCTTCAAGCCCTCTCATTGGCTTAGAAAGACACTAGAAGATGAAAACATTTGAGGATGATGATGTCATGATCCACTCACAAGGGAAAAATCTCCAAAGACTTTGAAAACACATTGAATGCTCCACTTGTCTTCCCAACCTCCAAACTTCTCTATCTTGGACTTCTACTCCCCCCTCCACTTGCACTTTTAGAAGCTTTTGGCAAATGGTTAGTGAGCCTTAACATTTGATGCTTAATTGACCATAGAGGTTATCTTCTGTGTTTGCTCTTTTAGGATATCTTCTATTTTCAACTTCACTTTCATCCTCTAGCATGCAATAAACTCCATGAAACCTACAATTTTCATAGACTCCATTGATGGAGGTCTCAAGCTTGAACCATCCTCAACCAGCTACCCTAAAACCTACTCCCAAGACTATTTGGCACCATAAGAACCACTTATGGACCTATATAAGACTTTTTGACATCCATAACATGCATACGAGGAATAAAATGAAGATTTGAACAACCTTTAAGACCAGCAATAATGGTGAAAATCACCATTAAATCTGCAACAATCCACAAAATGTCAAAAAGCTTGGTTTTTACCCTTTAGCTCAGCAAGGCACCTTAAAAACCCTTGTGAAGAGCTCCAAGAGCCATATAATATGTTTTAGGTCCCATTAGGCCTCTTCCATGCTTTAGACCATTTTTCTCGTTAAAGACCTATAAAAATAAGCATTTATGAGCCATTTTGGGCCTCCTAAACACCCAAAAATGCCAAATTCTTCTGCAAAATTGGTTTTACATGAGATTGAGGGAGTCCTCTACACATTCCAGGTAGTTTTCAAGTTATTATAGGCCATTTGATGGACCTTTGAGTCCAAAAACCCAAAACTAGCCAAAAAGCTCCCTTGGCACCTCAAGAAGGCTTACCTTCAAGACGATTGTTCATGAAATGTAGACTCCCATTCCACCACTTCCTACCATGGATCTCTAGTTCATAAACCCCTTCAATATCCTTGAAAATATTAGGTTCCCATGTAGAAGATATGAAAAGATACATATGTAAAGATAATTGCATATAGGGTTTGCAAGCATTCTGGACATGCTTATGCTCTTAGCGATTGTTCATAAAACTCAGTCCCTTAAGCAACCTCAATTCATAATAAATGTTAAGTATATAGTGGTACTCAAAACAAACTAGAAAAATTTGGCCCAACTCCTCATGGTGTGAAAGATACAAGCATTTGAAGAGGGGCTAAAAATGGGTGTCTTAGGCCTAAAAATTTTGAATTCTTCCAAAGGACCAATTTGACCTTCCCATTGATCTTATTTGCTTGAAAAAAATTTCATGTCACCTGAAACATCTCATAGAACCTCTTCATGAAGTCACCTTGCATTATAAATGTTAAGCACGGGATATACTGAGAGGGGGGATGAATCAATATATCATAAATCTTATAAACTTTCACTTTATTAAATTCCACTTTAACCGTACATTCAAGATATAAAATAAAATTGAAACAATAAACACCACACAAGATAGATAGAGACACCATATTTAATGTGAAAACCTAATGTGAGAAAAACCATGGAGAACAATCTCAAGTATATGAATGAGCACCAACTCAAACTACAATATTTGCAAGCACCAACTTGCAGGAGCACCAACCCCTTTGTTGAGCACCAACACAACAACTATTCGTGAGCACCAACCCCTTTTACAACTATCTCCCAATGTTGCTTTCTCAACAAATGATAACACATTACAATCTCTTTCTTTTCTCTCCTTTGCTCTTTTAAGCTAGATTTGACAATTACAAATCATGCTCCCTTCTTGCATGTTACAAATGGCTTCTCAAGCCTTTATTTATAGCTTTCCAAATGACCTTTGGTATTTACCCTATGTGACCCTTCAATTCTCATGAAAAATGGCACCAAACTTGCACGACCTTTCATATCCTTACATTAGAAAAGTCATATGGTGACCCTTCATAAGCAAATGTGTATTTTCCTCTTTTGTCTTTATCTTGGTGACTTTTTGACTTTTCCATGGGCCTTCTTTTGACTTATATGTAACTAAAAATATATTCATTAATATTAAATAAATATTAACACACATTAGGTAAGATATGAATATTAAAAGCATCATTAAATGCTATGGGGCCTTTATCACCAATAATGCAAGACCTTTGACATCGATGACAATATTTCTAACAATCTCCCCCTTTGTCATTGATGGAAACCTCAAATTGAAACTGCCACATCTTGAAATCTGTACTACACATGTCAACCTGCACATACTGCCATTTAAAAAATATACAATAACTCCCCCTTATTGTAGCAACCTATACCTATTCCCTGTACCTATTTCATGTTTCTATTCTTCTCCCTCTTTGACATCAATGGCAAAGGGCCTACCTAGAGCTAACATTTAGCTCTTCCTCAACTAATGTTGATCCTCAATGACAATAAGTAAAATAAATTACTCCCAACTCCTCTCGTAGATCCTTGAATGTGTCTTTTGATTGTGCCTTTGTGAAGACATCTGATAACACAAATTATTGTCTATCATCTGAGCATCTGCAATCAACTCATTTGAATCTTTTCTTCTAATCTCATAACCTTCTGCATAAAACTTTAATATGTATCTCTAATCACATATTTTACTTACATTCAATAGATTATGCTTAAGACCTTTTACATACAATACATTCTTAGTCTTAGTTCTACCATTATCCAAACTCAAAGTACCTTTTCCAGCTATCCTAACAGTGGTTTTATCTCTGAATTTCACTATGCTACCATTGATCTTTTTTAGAGTTATGAACTTGCTCTTGTCTCCTATCATGTGCCTCGAACATTCATTGTCAATGAACCATGGATGTTCTTCATTTCTTGCATGCAAAGCTGTCTGAACTAACATAGAATCTTTAGGTTGTTTCTTCTGACACGAACATGTTTGAACCTTCTTCTTGATAAATGGAGCCTTAAAACTATAGTTCTTTTTGGTTGACTTGAACACGCTTCTACAGTACTAAGTTATACGTCCAAAGTTGTTACACTTATAACATATTATGGCCTCTTCATTAAAGCTTGATAGAGGAGCAAAAGGGTTGTGGCTTTTGCTTGACTTTGCATTACTTTCCTTCTCCTTATTTATAAAATTGTTAGCCCTTTTTGACATTTTATTTTCTTATGACCATATCCATTACAATAAAAATAGTAACCCTAAAAATAGGACTTATTTGTGTATCTTTGATTGATTGCCTTTTGTAGCTCTATTTTTTCTAGCCTTCTTTTTTTGAGATGTCCTCTATATTCTTAACTTCTTCCTTTTTTATTTCCTCTTTTGTAAGAGCTTCAGCATAGCTCTTTTCTTTTTCCTTGTCTGTGAAAGTAGTGGCCTCCCCTTTCTCTTTTTCAAATTTGATACCTATCTTATCTAACATTGATCTTTGACTTTCTAATATCTTATTCAATATATTAGTGTTATCCTCAAATTTTGAATTACTAACTACTTTATCATTGACTACTTTCTCAATATCTTCTTTTAAGGAGGCCATTTCAATAACATACCTTTCACATTCTTTACTTACTTTTTGCAATTGTGCTGTTAGATCTTTTTCATTCCTTTTAACTTCTTCAAAGTGTGCTTGTAGATCATCAATTATTTCCTTTAACTCTTTTTCATTTTTCTCGATATGGTGCTTCAATCTTGGATTCTTCTTCTCAATAGTTTCTAATTCTTCTAAGGCACAAATGAGTTCTCCTTCCAGATTTACCTTGGCTTCATCCTCACTTTCATCGTGTTCTTCTTGATCATCTATACTTTTATTTGTAAAGGCATCTTCATGTATGGTCATGAATAGATTCTCTTCTTCATCTGAGTCACTGACTCCATTATCTTCGATTGAGCTAAGACATTTATAATATAAAATCTTCTTCTTGAATCTCTTCTTGTATTTGTCTTTAAAGTTTTTCTTGTATGTAGACTTTCCTTCTTTATTATCATCATTATTTTTATCTAGGCATCTACCTATAAAATATCTAATCTTACCACATTTAAAACATTTAAATGGTAATTTTCCTTGATATTTACGTATGCCTCTTTTTAGTTTACGAATGAAAAGAGCTCTGTTGTCATCTTCATCATCACTAGAGCTATCACTAGATTCTTGAATCTTAACCTTGTCTTTCTTTGATGTCTTGAAAGCAACTTCTCTTTTTTAGGGTTTCTTTTGTTCGATATGCATCTCATATGCCATATGAGTACCATGTAGTTCATCCATCTTTAGCTTGAAAAGATCCTTCATCTCCTCGATTGCTGAAACCTTTGCATCATATCTCATTAGTAGAGATCTCAAAACCTTTTGTACCATCGTTGACTCTTCTAACTTTTCTCCAAGACCTTGAATCTAATTTACTATCTAATCAACCCACAAAAAATAACTTGCTATATTTTCTTCTTCTTCCATCTTCAAACTCTCAAAATGTCTTCTAGAAGTTTAAAGCTTAGACCGTTAAACCTTTTCATCACCTTTGTAAATATTCTCAAGTTTTACCCAAGTCTCATGAGCAGATTTACATTACATAACTTTAACAAATTCTGATTCACATAAACCATATAAAATAGCATTTAAAACTTTAGCATTATTTTGACTTGCCTTTTTTTTTTATCAAAGTAGTTATAAGTGTTTGTGGCTCTTCGTATTCCTCCAACACTGCTTGCCAAATGTTGAATCCAAGGGCCATCAAGTAAGTCCTCATGCTTATGCTCCAAATGGCATAATTTGACCCATCAAAAAAAGGTGCCTTAGTTGTAGAAAAATCTCCATATAATCTAGTTATCATGTTTTCCCCGATCTACCTTCAAGATATTAAACTCTTTCTGAAGGAACCTGCTCTAATACCAATTATTAAGCACGTGATATACTGAGGGGGGGGTGAATAAGTATATCATAAATCTTAACCATACATTCAAGATATGCAATAAAACTGAAACAATAAATATCACACAAGATAGAGAAAGACACCAAATTTAACGTGGAAATATAATGTGAGAAAAATCATAGAGAACAATTTCAAGTATATGAATGAGCACCAACTCAAACTACAATATTTGCAAGCACCAACTTGCAGGAGCACCAACACCTTTGTTGAGCACCAACATAACAACTATTCATGAACACCAACCCACAGGAGCACCAACCCCTTTTACAACTATATTTCAATGTTACTTTCTTAACAAATGATAACACATTACAATATCTCTTTCTTTTCTCTTTCGCTCTTCTAAGCTAGATTTGACAATTACAAATCATGCTCTCTTCTTGCATGTTACAAATGGTTTTTCAAGCCTTTATTTATAGCTTTCCAAATGACCTTTGGCATTCACTTTTTATGACCCTTCAGTCCTCATGAAAAATGGTGTCAAATTTGCATGACCCTTCATATCTTTGCATTTGAAAAGTTATATGGTGACCCTTCATAAGCAAATGCGTCATTTCCTCTTTTGTCTTTATCTTGGTGACTTTTCGACTTCTCCATGGGCCTTTTTTTGACTTATATGCAACTAAAAATATATTCATTAATATTAAATAAATATTAACACACATTAGCCAAGATATGAATATTAAAAACACCTTTAAAATCTATGGGGCCTTTATCACCAATAATGCAAGACCTTTGACATCAATGACAATATTTCCAACAGGAAGGTCTGAGAGTGCCTTTTGGTACTATAGGCCTTCAAAAAAACTTTAAGGCCTATTTGGTCAAATTTTAATATTGGAGTTATTGAACACCTTTAGGATGATATGGGGTCCAAACACCATGTTTACATGTTCTTTACTAGATTTAACTTTTATTCTCCTCTTCTAATGATCAAAAATCCAGCTTTGTTCTTTATGCCTTTGAGACTACCTGTGGGGTTTTGAGCTTGCTTGTGTGTTTGCATGGATTTTTGAGTGTGAACATCATCCCCTTATGATTTTAAAGCACTTCCTTAAGCTTGGAACCCATTGTTATTCCTTAAACCTCCAAGAAGCATGCATGCACCAATGGTGACTATTATGAGACATAGAGGGGACTATGTTAAAACAATGGGCACTTCCACTTGTCACATGAGCTTCACAAGATTATGGATAGGTATAGATGGTCATTATTACCAATCCTAGCAAGTTTCATAGTTAGAGGATGCATGTTTTAGCCTGTAGACCCTTTTTTCTCAAACTTACCTTGAGTTGCATGTTTGCTTCCTCCATGTCTAAACTTATCTTTCTTCAAACTTTTGCTTGAAAACTTGAATGTGATCAACTCCATAGGGAACATTAGGTTTCCAAAATCATATTATACCACTTTAAAACCTCTCCACGACTTAAACTCCTCATTAGCACTTGAAATTGATAAAAGTTTCATTTGGTCTTTAATGGCTGCTTGTTGACTCCAAGAGGTTTGTGTAAAAATAACAAGTATTTGAACCTTTTTTATGACCTTTAGGATGACAAGGGATGTTTTTATGGGTCATGAAGACCATTCATACCAAATTTCATGCTTTGACTTGACCTATAGATGCCCCAAAATGGCCAATTCCTCCAAGATAGGGTCTAATGTTGATTGTACTAAAATAGTGAATAGTTCACCCTATAAAAAAACCTCAACAATATGTTAAATAGGTATAGTAGGTCATAATGAGTCTCTCCACCAAATTTCATGATTAGATCAGACATATTTTGGCTTGTGGGCCCATTTTTCCAAAAGCTAGTGACATGATGCCTGCTTGGTCAACTTATGGTAACCTAGGTGTAGCACTTCATATGCATGTCATTCACCCTCCTCGGTTCCATATCTTCTCAGTGTTGTGATTCCTTTCAAGCACACCTCTCTTTTTTTGTTGATTTGTCTGTGCTTTACCATTTATTGCTTCAACCTTCCTTACCCACTATAAATCCTTGCACTAGTCCTCCAATTCCTCGTTGTTTCTTCTTGGTCTCATTTGCATGTACTCCTTGTGCACCTCCCATCATCAACTCATCCTTATATTTCTTTGAACCTGGAAAACTTCACATGCACTTAGAGACTTAGGTGTCTATCCTCAGGGGGTTAAAAATCAACCAAACTTAACTCACCTAACTAGATTTATGCAGGTGTAAGCACCAAAAACATTCTCCTATAGGCCTAAAATTACCATGCTTATTCACTCAACATAAAGGAAACAAACATAAGGTAAAGATTTGGCTTGCACTAAATATTATTGTGGTGAAGACTAAGCACATAACTTATGATTGGGAAGTCAATGTTATATGGCACAAATGCCATTATAGTAATTGTATAGCTTCAATCTATTGTCATTGAAATTCTCAAGGAGTATTTCACCAGTCAACATGCGTAGATTACATGTGTTAGTATCCAATATACTATGGATGACATAAGGTCCCTTCCACCTAATATGAAACTTGACTGGGTCCCTGAGGTACTTAGAGTCATATAGTAATATTAGTTCACCCTTTGTAAATACCTTGTTCTTGATGTTCTTATCATGCCATAACTTTTGGTATGCCTTTTTGATCTATTAGCTCCATCATGCTTGGGCATGTGTCTCATCCAGCCATTCTAAATCTTCTAAGTGAGTGGTTAAAGACTCCTGGTCATCCAACTAACCAATATGCATGATGCATGATGAGGGAACTAAAAATTCCACAGGTAAAATGCCCTCTACACTAAACACTAATTAAAATGGTGTAGCCTTATTCATGCACTTTTATATTGTGCGATAGACCCATAACACCGTTGATACACAGTCATCCCAATCCTTATGACTAACATCACATATTTTTGTGAAGCACGTCCCCAATATTTTATTGAATGCCTTTGCGATGAAATTATCTTGGGGGTGGTAGGGTGTCATTTTATGGTGTGCCACCATATATTCAGTTAGTAAGATCTAAATAGTTTTGTTGATGAAGTGCATGACATGATCGCTAGTCAATCTAAGTGGGCATCTATAGTGACTGATAATATTCTCCTAGATGAATCTCATTATTAAAAAAGATATAAAATCTTTGGTTGGTGCTAATTTAGCCCACTTGGTGAAGTAATTTGTGATATCCATAATGTAACATACGCTTGTGCACCTCGTAATGGGAGTAATAGGCCCAACAAAGTCAAAGGTCCATTTTTCAAATAGTACTTGGGAAAGGATGGGGATGAAAGGCATATCATCCCAATGGTTAGGTTTCCTATGCATTGATATACATCACATACTTTGGCATATTCTTGTGCATCATGAAATAGAGTTGGCCACCATAACCCTGCTTGTAGAACTTTTTATGTCATGGTGTCTCTAGCACAATATCCTCCAACAATTCCCTAATGCACCTCTTACAGTATTGAGTCCCATTTGTGCTCTAGGATACATCGATGTATGACTTCATCATGGCTCAATTTATACAGTTCCCCACCAATGAGTTGAAAAGGGGTGGCATGAACCATGAGCTACTTCTTCTCCTTAGTCATCATGGTCTGAGGCATAGATCTAGAGGTCAAAAATGTGGTGATTTATGCTAAGTCCTCAAGAATTCATTATACCCTATAAAGTTGCACATTAGGCATATCATCTTTAATTAGCATTATCACATTACCAGAGTTGATGCAGGATAAATGGTTTGGGCCTGAGTTTTGTTTGTTAGGCTTTACTATAATAGAGAATTGGAATTCTTGAAACAAAACAATCCATTGACAAATATGCTCATGTAAAATGGACTTGTTCACTAAGTACTTAAGTGCCTCATGATTAGTGAAGAAGATAAAAGGGATCACCAGTAAATATTGTCAAAACTTCTATAGGGCATAGACCATGGCAAACACCTCACGCTCAGTTATGGTGTAGTTTTGGTTTTCCTTGGTTAGTTTTCTACTTGTAAAAGAAATAAGATGATCCATTTTCCCTTCTCCTAGTTGCACAAGAATGGCGTAAATTACGGTACCGAAGGCATTGATGTGGACATGGAAGGGAGTTACCCAGTCAATAAATTGCAATATCATTGCAATTTCTAGTTTGAGATTCAGGGTCTTGTTGGTATTTTGTCATGTCAAGGCCAAATACCAACCCTTGTAATTCAATAAAAATCCCAATATTGTTAAACCCATTCAAACTAGTCTAAAATTGAGTATTTTGGTCAAAAAGGGAGATTTTTGGTTTTAAATGTTAAAATTAGTATTAAAATTGGTCATAAAATGAGTCATATACCATTGACCATATCTAAATGCATGACTTTTACCTAAGTTTAAGGTTTCAAAAGCTTAAAAAGGTGATTTAATGTATTTTCTAAGTAAAAAAAGGGCTATTTTCCACCTCCCATGTGCCAATTTTGACTTTCAAAAGTGTGGAAAAGGTAAATTTTGGTGTTAACACATGAAAAATCCTCATGAAAATCCTTGTCATGCATTACTTTGGTGGTGGAGGTCTTTCATTTATTTAAAAGGCCAAAAAGAGGCTCTTTTCTTTCATTTTCAAAGAGAAGTACATATCCGTATGAAATTCCATATGGTGGAGGTCTGAACTAGGAAGATCAAGGCATATCAAATATTCATGAATAATTCTATGGAAATTGGTGGCCATACAATCCCAAAACCATTCATCTTCAAGTAATTGGAAATTTTGCACAAAGAGACCTACTTATAGGTTTGTTGATGGTACAGTTTGCAAAGTACATGTACAAGTCTAAATTTTGTGGAAAATAAAATAGACTAAGAGGGATTCCTCATTTATCAAGTGGTTCTAGTAATTTGTCTCTCCACCCTCATGAACCATTCATTTGAATTTAGGCTAATTTTTACATTCTTGCAAACAAGAAGGCAACCAATTTTCCTCAAGTCCTCCTCACCAGGGTAATATTTCAAGAAAATTCAAGTTTTCACAAAAAATTTGGAACCTAATCTTACCTTCCATGGCCTCCTTTGGTATTTCATCACACATTTAAAGGTCAAACAAATCTAGCAAAGATATCCATTGCAATTTTGTTTTGGCATGCTCTTGAAGAGATTGTACGATTTTGGAGAGAGAGTGGATTTTTAAGTTTTCTTGTTTTGATCCTTAGCATCATTTTATTTCATGTTTTCATGTTTGTAAGAAAGTTTTCTCAATAAATTCTCCAAAATATCCATGTATTATCCCATCTTTGTGCCCTCAAATGTCTCAAATGGGCTAGTTTAGCATATTTTAAGTAAATTTGCATATTTTAAGGTTTTTTGTAGAAACTTATGTTTCAATTTTGCCCCCTTTCCTTCCTCTAATGGAATCCAAGTTCATATGGTGTGATGGTCATAAGTTAATGTTTTCATATGATCTTTCAAGTTATCTTGGCATGCCCTTACATTACTTCTTTCCACCTCCATCCCATTCACCCCATACCACTATATTATCTCAACAATATCATTATGTTTTGTGCTTCACCATACCCTCTTTTCATGAGTTTCCCTCATATTTCCCTCATGTTTCATCCCTATCACCTTTTCATCCATCTCCATTTCAAGGTTTCATCATCAAGAGGATCAAATATTGACAAGGGATCATCAAATAATGAAAAATGAATTTTGTATGCTAATCAAGCATCAAACTACAATCAAGACATAACACTTACAGTAAGTTATATAGGCAAGTGTTGGTCATAAGGTATAATGAATGGTCAAGGTGAGAGAAACCTTATTCAAGGCCTATGCATATTAATAAATCATTATCATGAGACTGTAAGAGGATGGAGGTCATCATGAGCATGAGCAAGAAGTTATATTCACCTATAAAACATCATATATAGCCATGGAAGGGACCTACAACAAGGTAGTAATATGGTCATAAGTTGGATATGAAGTACAAAGGCCAAAGCATGTGGAGAAGGATATCTCCTTAGAGATTCATCTCCAAATGAATCTTTCAAGGTTCCAATCCATGGGAGTACAATGATCTAGTTTATAATTGATGACCTTCTTAAGGTATATTCAGTCTCAGACCATACAATGCATACCTATAGCAGTATAATAAAGACATAGCCTTTTTAAGCTTGATCTCATGGTATGGAAGTAACAATGAGGTCAAAAGGTAGTGGTTTATTCCTTGTCATGATATAGCTTCATCATGTTTTCAAACCATCTTTAAAGATGGAAGAGGTACAAAATACAAGGTACAACCAATACAAAAGTAACCTATAGCTACCAAGAAAAGCCATAGTCAAAAGGTGTTTTGTACTTTAAGTAGGTTGCAAGGGTTTTTCAACTCTCAAAAAGGTTTTGGAGTTTAGTTATTGGTCATAAATCAAGGGAATAGCTAAAACATATTTTTGAAGCCTTGAATAAGGCTAATAATCCAACAAAGTAACCTACAGTCAGCCTAATAATGCTTACCTGCAACCAAGTAGGTGATTTGGGTAATTGGGGACCTTATCAAGAGTGTTAACCACTTCAAGAAGAAAGTGAGAAATATGATGTCATTATAATATGGATCAACTCAAATATACACCCTATGTGGTCATTTCATTATCACTTCACAACCCAGTCTGTACAAGGACCTATAAACATAAGTATAGCTAGGTACCTAAAGTGAAGTTCATGTTCCAAAGAAGGGATAGTGACTTAGAAAAGGTTTGGTGACTCAAAAAATACGTTTCAATATAATAAGAGCTATGAGTAATCAAATATATTTTGGAAAGGGATAATAGTCAAGTTATACAGTCATACCCTCTCAAAACCTACACCTATAGCTAACACACCACCTACAATCACCATGGGCCTAAAATCCTTCCTTTTAATTTAGTACATAGGATAAGAGACAAAGTTATTAAGGACAACATGCTCAAGGAGATGTTTTATGAGAATCATGATTATAACGGAGATCACGAGAAAGTTTCAAGCTAGTGCTACAGTCATCCAAACAAAAAGTGCACCTACAACGTTCTCAAAGAACTCAGGCCTACTTCCAAAAGGGAGTGAAGAGAGGTTTTCTATGATAGTAGGGAGGAGTTTTATGTAAATATACATGATACATGAGGATTAATGAGGATGATAGCGATATTTTAAAGGGTTTTGGGTAAGGCTCTAAATCACCTAGACTAGAGTTAGCTACACCTTAAACCTACATCTACAACATTATTTCATGAGCATACAGTCAAGATGGGATGATAGAGATCCATGATTAATTTTTAGAATGGTGGAAATGGTATAGTCAAGAAATACCTCATGGAATAACATGATATCATAAACCTCACCTTTGACCTTCTCAAGGATGAGACTTGTACTTGGTCCATACAGGTGTGGAAAAGTTAAACATAGTCAAGAATATTGCTTATAGAAGGGTATGTTTACATTAAGATGGTGATCCTTGAAGAAGTATCATGGTATAATGGTTTTATGGGTAGGTGATGTGATAAGGGATTAGGGATAATAATGTTAAGAATCCAAACCGATTTCTCTAAGGGTCAATTGTTTGTTTTGTGCACCTACATCCATGTAAACACAAGCTTTTCCTCAAGCTTGTATCAAGATGGCATAGTGAAGTAAGGAGGATTATGCTCATAGATGATGAAATAAGACAATAGGGATATGAATTCACCAAGGTCATGAAAAAGACACTCAAAACAAGCATATATAGTCATTTCAACCCTTGAACACCATGCTACAACTGTCATAAGAACACAGGCTCTCCTCAAGTTTGTATTAAGATCATACATAGTGGTTAAAAGAGGAGTCAAGATTAATGAATGTTTCAAATGATAATAGAGAAATGAACTTATAAAGTATGAATAAGGGCTAAAGAATACTACTACAGTCAATTTCACCTCAGACCTATACCTACAACCCTCTTAAAAAGTAAACATATTTTAAAGATTGGAGAATGATTAAGCAATGGCCTAATTAAATCGTCATTTGAGAAAATGGGGTTTCATGAGACAAATGATGATGAAATGATGTTTTTGAGGATTAAATATTCATCTCAAACTACATTTTGATCAGGTTCAAACAAGAAGGTACACGTATAGCTCATATGCATGGCTTTTCTTCTAAACACGGTCATATGAGTAAATATGCATACAAGAGATCAATAGGTAAACATATGAAGATATATCAAGTAAATTAAATTAAAATTTGGAATCCCAAAATATTTAAAGGTTACCAATATTATAACAAATCAAGAAAGTGATAATATATAGCTATTGTACAGATTTTTTACAGTATACAGGCCTAAATGCCTTGATTGACGAGTCAAAACATGCTAGCTAAATGTGAGAGATGATTTCAAGTAAGGTTATAGGAATATAAAGTACTATATGAATGATAAATTTATCCTATATACCTTAATTACTCATGAAAATAACTACAATATGCATCTACATAGTCAGTCACATGCTCAGACCATGCAAAAGAGGTAATTTTGAGGGATTTTTGAAGATTTTGGCTTCTACACATGGAATTAGGACTTTAAATTTGGTAAATATAATAATAATCACTTTATTAATCTTAAATATAATTTTAAAGGCCATTTCGTAAGTGGAAGTATTTGTTGTTTTGACACAATCCCTCACTAGTCAAAAAATAGTCACAATGGAGCAAGAGGAGGTCTAAGTAAGTGTTGAAGTGATACAGAGGTTTTTAAGTCAAATTAAATGTTTGAAAATAATGGTATGATGATATTAAATATTGATAAGACCTTCATATAGTGTTAAAACTCTATATCATATGCAAACCATGCCCATACAGGCTAAACCAAACAAGCAGGCATATAGGCCAAAAGGCAATTTTAGACCTATCAAGAAAGAAGACAATTTTAGAGTGATTTGATGACATGGTAAATGTCATATAATGATAATTTCAGGTAGGGAGAAGAAATGGAGGATTCAATTTTAGTCCAAGGAGGAAATTAAAAATTTTTTAGTTCCAGACACCCATTCAAGCCACTTGATCAGATGCTCATATCTTTCACCTCTTAAAGAGTTTATCCAAACAATATTATCTTGATTTTATTAACCATATGAACTTATAATTCATGAAAATTTGAGGTTTTTTTAAGATTTTTACTTTATTAACAATCACTAAGAGCATAAGCAATCTAGAATGCAAGTAAAACCCTACAAACACATTTCCTTCTCATGATATCTTCTCATATCTTTCACATGTGAACACATTATTTTAAGGTATTTTTAGGGGATAATTATACTACACATTTATGGAAATAAGTTTGTATTTGGTGTTCTATGCTTCATCAATCATCATTAAGAAGATTTAGCTCTAAAACCCTCCCAAACCCTCATAGTGACTAGTTTTGAGATACATGGATTTTATTTCCATAAAAACCTCATGGATCAACCTAAAACCTATTAAAACATCAATAAAACTTAGAGAGGATTTCATAAATTCCAATTTGTTGTATGGATCAAAGCAAAAATTAATTTTTTGGAGAAAATAACATGAAAAATGAGGTACAAGGTAGTTTACATGAATCTAATTCAAGGAGATTAAAGCCTGAGACTTGTTATTCATCCTCAACTATTCAAATGGTAAAAAATATGCTTGGAAGTTACCCTAAAAACTCCTCTAAAATAGCTAATATGTAGGAAAATAGGGCAAAATGGACCTAGTCAACCCTGGTGACTGAGTGGCAAGAGTTTATTCATCAAAATCACCTATCTCATGGTGGGAGAAGTTGATTTGGGTCTAATATCATCTTTTTTTCAGGTTTTCAAAGTTTTTATCAGGTTTTAGTGGAGTTTCAAGTGCAAAGAGTAAGCTACTAGGCCTAATTGCCCTAGTAGGCTTATTTAATCAATCAAGCAAAGAGTTTTGGCAATGAAGAGGCTAATCAAGTAGTTCACGAGGAGTTTAAACACCACATATTAGTTATTTAAGTGTATATACCATGCATAAATCAATCCAAAAGTTCCACATCATGCAATGAAAGTCTAAAGTGGAGCTAACTAGTCTTAAACTACCAATGACTGTAAGGTGACTAGTCATGAGTGGACCAAACATACATGCATATTCCTCTATTTTCATGCAAGAAAAGTCTTTAAAATACTTTAAAATCACTTAAATTGGAGTTAATTACCAAAATATGGCATAAATATCATGTAAAAAGAGCCAAAACAAATCAATGGGCCCACCACCTCCATTTCAATGCCAAAGGAAAACTCATACAAGATTTTCAAGAAAATACAAGTCTTAAGGAATATTGTTAACTATTTTAAAGGATATTTGACTTGAAATTAAGTGAATTTGACCTCCTCTTCTCACTTCTGATCCAATTTATTAGCTAGATCTACTTCTTTTTCTATATATGTAGGCTTTTAGGCCATTTTTCAAGATAGATCCCTCTCTTGGGCATGATATAACTCTACGAAGATTGAGCTTTGTAACCTTTTGAGAGAAATAAAATGACTATTTTAGATTACATTATACTAGTACAGTGTGTTTATGTTAGTTGATTTGCATATGTGGTATAACTTTATCCCTTGTCAAGTCCTAATCTCACCTAGTTACTAGTTTGTCATATTATGTAGGTCATGTTTCAGTGTTTGATGTCATTTGGTGAAGCTAATGGTGGATATGAGTGACTAGTTAGTGCCTTGAATTAGGCCTATTCCATTATTTTCCTCAGGATTTTATCAACTAATAAAACCTGTATGTGAAATACTGATGCATAAGAGACATTTAGAGTTGTAGATCCAGTCTTTGCTTGTCTTATTAGTGTTTTGGAAGCTTAAATAGAGTGGATGAACCAATAATACAAGTGTATCACATATAATAAAATAGAATTTCCATTTTAGTATCTCTCTTACCTTTTTCATCCCAACAATCAGTAGTTTAGTAATCAAATCAGAGTGATACATCAAAGGTGCTAGCCTCACCAAAATATAGAGGTATGATCTGAGTTTAGGTGTCCCACACCTTAGATCATTCCAATGTTAGTCTAGGTGTGAAGGAGTTTCAAATCAAAATCTATCAGACTTCAAGCAAGGTGTTATTTGGGTTGCTAACAGGTCTCAAAATTATCTTCTTGTGTTGCACCCCAATAGAATGGGCCCTCCTTTCATGAGAGGTTCTCTAGTAGTACCACAATATTGGCATAATTTTGTGTGAACTTCCTATAATACCCACAATGCCCAAGAAAGTCATGAATGCCTTTCTATGTTGATGGGGTCTACATCTAAAATATGATTGCAATCTTGGCTTAATCAATGAACTGACCATCCTTGCAGATGATGTGCGTAAGTAGAGTGCCAAATGGCATTACAAAAAAGCACTTCTTAAGATTTAATGAAATTTTCAATTGCTTTCACCTTTCAAACATTAGGCAAGAATTATCATAGTGATCCTTCAACAACCCATACACTATCTAATCATCTAAGTATACTTGGATGAACTTGTGAATGAAGTCTTTAAATGTGGTGATGACCACCCAAGAGAAAATAACTAGTGTCTTCTTCAGGCCAAAGGGCATCATGTTATATGAGAAATACCTCCATTTAGTCACAAAGGTGGTTTTGGGCTTGTCCTCCTCCTCGATCTGGACTTGATGGCATCCTAAAAACCCATCAGTAAATGCATATATTTTGAAACTTATGATGCCATCCAATACTTCATTAGTGAATGGAGTTAGAAAGGGATCGGTCATGAAGGAAGCATTCAATAATCTATAGTCAACACAAATTCAGATGCACCCATCCTTTTTAATGCTGATGACCATGGGGCTGACCCATTTAGATTCCTACATAGGGTAGTTGACACCTACAACTAGCATGCTGTCAATCTCCATCTTGACCTTGGCATGAAGATTTTGGTTCATCCTATAAGGTCTCTTCTTGATGGGTCTTACATCGTTGATTAGTTTTATGCCCATCTTCCTGAGGGATGGGTATGCACCTTTCATATCTTTGTAGTTCTATGGGAACAAGACTTAGAATTCATTCAAGAGATCAATAATACACGTCACCTCTATGTTAGACCAATAGGCACCCAAAGTGGCAATTTTGGGTTCCCCCTTTGAACTAAAATCTACTTTGGTAGTCCTTAATGGTGTTTAATAGGGTTCATTATTCTCTTGTTATGAATCCTTGAATTTTCTATTGCCCTTGGTTTTTCGACCTAAAGATAGGTAGGGTCTTCTTCTTCTAGGGTTTTATCCTCAACTTAGTGCACTAACTTCCTTTTTCTTATTAGATTCTTCCAATTTTGCACCTTTCATGTGTCATCATCTTCATCACTAGAGTCACTATTGAGAGTTTTCTCATCAAAAAAGGTTGAGAGTGCTAACCCTTTTTCATCAAACATGTCCTTTATGTGCTCCTCCAATATAATTGTGACCTCAAACACTGACCTTCATACTACCTGTAATTGGTCAATCAAATCAAGATTTTGTGAAGAAAAGGAGAAGGTATGAAAAAACCATTCCTTAAGGGCATCCTAGCTAGATGTTTCATAGTGCATATCATTAACTATGTACCATGCCTATACCCAAGTCTTCAAAGTCTTATAGAAGGTGTGCAACCATAGATTCCTTGGGCATTTTCATCGTAAATAGTCCAAATTTCTTCATAAAGACATACACGTGCAATAGGATCAAAGCCACTAAAGTAGGCTGAAATGTCTAGGTTCTCATTGCTCTTTCCAAATATAGTGCAAATGGATGCTTTCACATCTTGCCAAGTTAAAAATCTAGACTTTTAATGCTGCCCACCAATGAGCAGCAAGGCTCTTTAATGTGTACACTAGTGTACCAATTCTATCCACCTCTTTTTGGATGCATAACTCAAGATCATGAACATAGTCTTCCATTAGATTACTCCCTTCATATATTTGGAGTAATACAAATTTACCCTTACTAAGGTGGAACACTCTTCTTCCCCTTTTCTTGGCACAAAGGACCCATCTTTTGGAAGTGAGATCAATCTGTACCCAACCTATCTTTACTAGTTTTGGCATCTTTGCAGGAACTAAGTGGCACCATGACAAATGATCTCATATGCTTCCTCAACCCATCAATCACAAGTAACATCGGTGGTGTTTGAGGCTGACTGTCCATCTTCCTAAGAGATAATTCCTTAATCATTTGGGTCTAGAGTCTTGGCACCTTGCATCATGATGTTATAGATATGATTGATCTCATCTTCAATGTCCACACTTTTGACATATGGGTTCCTTAGTCATTTGAGAGAGGTATAACTACCCTCTCATTTCCATTCTCAAATGTCATGTATCACCTTTTGAAGTGCATATCTACATTATTTACATAACACCATGGCCTTCCTAGAAGCATCAAGTAGTTGTCCTACTCTGCTAACTCTATCACTTCAAAGTCAGTACAAAATTTGGTACCCATGATATCTACAATTGTGCTCTTCAAAATTTTGATAGGATGCACCTGAGTTTTATTGGCCATGAAGTGTACATGAGGGGAAGGTCTCAAGGTTGGCCTACCCATTTTCTCTAATGCATTAATGATCAAGATATTAACCTTAGCTCCTGTGTCTACAAGAACCTCACAAACAAACTATCTATCAATAGTGGCATCCACCAAGAGTTCTTGGTCGTATTCAACATTTTATTTATGCCAAACTTTACATGCCCTCTCCATTCATAGTGTGGTGACCTCAACTTAATTTTGACCTTCATACTCTAAGATCAAGTTTTTTAGTAGGGGAAACATTCCCTCTATTTGTAAGAGGTGTAGGATCTCAGTTAATTCTTGTACTTCAGCTTTTTAGCTATCCAGCGTCTTATGAGAAGTGCAAGCCTACATTTCTAGGCGTCATGTTAACTAAAACTCCCCTTACAAGTTTTAGATGACACTAATATACTACTTTAATATCTCTTTATGGCATGTTGGGTATGGGTACAGTGTAGTTTTAGGTTCAAGCCACGTAATGCACTCATTTCAACCCTTATTCCCATACTCTAGGCATAACTCAAGTATTGGCACAACTGGTGGCTCAGTGGTGAATCCACTTCATATAGTTGCATGTACTTTAACTGCCTCAATGCATGCAGGTTGCACCTTTAAGGTCCATTTTTCCATTCTATGCTTACCCCTGATCATTCTTGTGCCCTATCTGCACCAGTCTTGCCTTGGGTCAAATTTCTAAATAGTTTAGGTCATTCTTTGACCTTATGGGACCCTCAACAATACCCACACATGAGATGTATAGGGTAGTCATGTTGATAATGATCTATTAAGCCATACTTATAACATGAGCATGGTGGTAACCTTCTACCATCATGTACTTCACCTTGTCATCTTGCACCTTATTACATCTTGAAGCCTATATTTTGTTGGTCAAAGCCATCATTACCTTAGTTTTCCTACCTTCTGACTACTATTGTAGCATGCCATAAACCTCTTTCTATATTCTCATACATTTCATCAATCACTCAACAATCAGTAGTGGTATGGGTGTAAGCATTGCATAACCAAAAATAGATAATTATGTTGACTTTACTAGCATGTTACAATAAAGGACATTTTTAAATGTCATGCACTTCTTAATAGACTTCATAACTTAAAAGAAGAGTTCACACATTCCTTCATGGGCAATTAGTTATATTATGGCCCTCTAATTCATAGTCAATACACTATATTCCACTTTAAGCATCATGCAAAGAGAGAATGGTAAGCTATTGGAGATGGGAGGCCATAGATGTAATCTATGCTTCCATAAATGGTCTAATCCTAGTGTCTACACTTTTGACTACCTCAGCTCTAAGCACGGCTTCAGGCGATTCTTAAGGGTTGGTAAAAGTCTTCATGGACAGGACTCTTTGAAATGACATGAGTAACCCCCCAATGAATGACTACGCATGTTAGAAAGGGTGAATACCATATGGGAGCTTTTATAGGATAGTTTTGGACCTTGTATCATATAGACACACACTCTCTAAGAGTCCTTGGGTAATTTATTTTAGCATGTTGATGCTCTATTGTTCAAATTTTAAAATGTAAAATTCCTTCAAGACTACATCCTTTAGGGTATCATAGTCAACCATGGCCTAGTTGGGATCAAATTTTATGTACCAAGTGTAGGTGCAATCAAGTAAAGTGGTCACAAACTGAGTAGCCTTATACTCTGACTAGGTTATACCTCACACGTGTCATTGTAGTTCATACTTAAGCAAATGTTTGGAAACATTTTCTATGTTGTGATACTCTGGTAAGTGTAGATCCATCTCATAATAGATCTATTGTGGGGGCAGATGGTAATTTAGGCACTTATCTCCCTAGTATTTGTCTTTGCAGTTGTCCTCCAATGCGTTCAACCACATGGTTAGGCATTGGTCCCATCATTACTATTAGTTAAATTGATGTCATTAGTGTTGTGTTACTTGTGGTGTTACACCACTTCTTATGGGCTATTTCCCACCTTGAATTGATGACATCAGCTGACTTATTATGTTCATGTTTATGTTTTATTGTGGTGAGCTAGTGCCCAATGGTTTAGAGGTAGTTGCTTTCACCTCCTTGTATGTAATAATTTGTTGGATCACAAGTTACAATCCAAAATTGTTAAATGTCTAAGATCTAAGTCATTAGTAGAGTCAATATAACATATATACTTTCTTCAATTGGGGGATCCAGTGCATGAGCATGCACCTTAGATTCAAAGGGGGTAGGCATGTTAAGTGTATTTGTAGTCACCAAATTCTATTAGAACCTAATGAATTCCACACATGTCAAGTGTTGATCTCAATTCATCACTTTATTATATCTTTCATCCTCACATCATTATATTTTAAGAGATCCTTCCCCATGCCTTTTCAATTTGTTTTGGGTCCTCTTAGCACTTTCAGGTTCCATATCCTCCATCAGTCAATGCCATCTCTTATTATAGGTCTATCTTCTCAACTCTCAAGTGTTAATTTGCTCATCCTCTTCCATTAAGCCTTAGCTACACATCCCCTTCTCCCCCTTTTGTGCAGCTCATACATGAAAGTATTTTAGACTTCCATTCCTAAAGTTTCAAAACCATAACCCACCATTAGCTTTTTGAGATCTACATCAAACTCCTTCATGAACATGCCTCTAGGGTCACACAAAAATTGGTATTTCACTTCCTCATGGCATGAATATGTTAAGACTACAAACTCAAATACATAGCTATTTAGGGCCCCTTACCACCATTTATATATTACTCTAGTCCAAGTAACATCAAGGGTCTCAGGCATTTTTAGGTGCTCCATGAACCACACATGTTCAGGTAACTCACAAAAAAAACTTCATACAATGCATCATTTAGGTTATCTTGAACCCATTCTCTTAGCTTTTTTTCCTTTGTAGGTTGGATGATTCAATGCAAAACTATCTTCCACCTGTTGTATCCAGCATTCAATGTTTTTGAGATAAAGTCGATACATCATTTTGTCACACCATTGTAGTAACAAAATTCAACACAAGTCCTGGCAATGGAACCAAAATGTTGTGAAAAAGTTTAGTTAATTCTTGGTTTACTACAACTAGGCACAAGCATGGGATCTTCCCTTTGCACTTCATATTTTAACACATGGATACATTGACATTAATCTACATAAGGTACATGCCTTATGCACTCACCCAAAGTGTAGTTGAGAAGGAATCGAGGCCTATATTGGGCTAGTTGTGTGATGGTAAGAGGCTTTAATTAGGGGACTTGATCAATTCAATGAAATCTTTGGGTAGATCCATATGCACAAGCCCTTCATGGACTAAGTGTAGTGTCATATAGGTGCTTGAAGGGCTTGTTATCACCAAATATTGCAACCTAAAAGAGGGTGTTCAAGCCTCTTCCATATTTGGGCAACATGGGAACACTTTTGGTTATGTGGGTGTACTTATAGTGGAAGTGAGCCTATAGATTTAAGGGTTAGCTCCCTGAATGTATCTTAAAGTGCTTTCACCTATGTTAATGCTTGCTTATGGGGAAAAAGCTTAGAAAATTGCATTAAATAAACTTACTCTAAGGGGGTGATACACCAATATGTTTTCCATATGACCATTATACTTCCTTAGGGTCTTCATAGATAGTTTCTTTGAAGTCTTTATCACCTCCTTAGGGTCTTCATGTTCTCATATCACCCTCAAAAAAACATTATTTTCATGATTATACATACAGTTATGTGTATATGGCCTTAGGCTTACCATACCTAAATAGGCCTATCAACATAACCATCCTTCTCAATGATGATGATGATCATATAGAGTAATTCTATCATCAAAGGGTCATTTCCAATTTATTTGATTTTTCCAAATGACTTATTCTCTGACAAACCAAATAGACACCCTTTATGTAGGGAGATAGGCCTCTAGGATTACTTGATTGTGTGTATGCATGGTTCAAGTGAATTTTGTTTGGATCATTTACTTTGATCTTCTTTTGGGTGTTTTTGACCTCAAATCACTATTAGCACTTTGTCCATCTATCTAAGTTCCAACCCCAATGTGAGCACTACATCTTCTCTTCAAGTTTGAAACCAACCTGATTTGCTTAAGAGAACTTTTAGGTGATCATTGGGGTTTTTGGTTGCATTTTGTAGTTTAGGAATCTTCCACAAGTCACTAAACATTTCAATTAATTTTACCATAGTGTTGAGGACTCATTATCTTCTTTTAAACCTTCTCAACTTTCCCAAAACCATACATCCCCACAAACATATTATTGTCACTTGAATGCACCCAATGAGGAGACGGGACAAACTTCTCCTCACTCAAGTGACACAATGTAACAACCCCAGGGCTATGGGTATCCCTACTAGGGGTGTATCTCTAGATTAAGGGCTAACTCCCTTTGATGCATCATTGAAGCTCATTTTCCTACTACTAACAACTTAGGGGGATGAAAAGGGTTAGAATTTTTTAAAGTAAACCTATTCTACTAGAGGTGATGCACTAAAATATTTTCTCTACTCATGCCTTTAACATACACTTGAAACTAAAGACAAATAGCACATACACTCCATTCAACATCAATCTCCCCTCTCACATTAGTGTTTCAACATGGGGTCTTGGAAATGACATAGGATAGGAGGAACTAAACAATAGGAATTCTAAGACACTCTATTGAGTATCTTACTCACTCACACCTGCATTCTCTTCAGACACTTATTGTTGACCTGCAAGAAGGAAATCACAATACACTAGGTACCAATGGAATCAACATGTGAAGGTAAAGGAAATTACACATGCATAGAACTAATACCAAGCATGTACACTTAATTCAATCTTTGAATGAGGTAAAACACTTGTATTTATTGATTCAAGGTAAAATTTTGGTAGGGATTCAGCATACCCAGCCAGAGAGATCCATATAATAGCCAAGAGGCCATAATCTATAGAAGAAATGGGAAGGTAGAGAGAAGGGAAGTCCAAGAGTCACTTGGACATGTGTCCATCTAAGAGAATTAGTTAAAATTTCATGTGTAAGAGAGGTGGGTTGATATATTCAATTTCATAGTGTATCCTTGTCCAAAACAAGTCATAAAGATAGTGAAAAGTGGCACAAAACTACCATTTTGGCATAAGAAATTGCCCACCTGAGTTGCCTTCCAAAACTATCCCTATCCTTGTATATGGTTAGTTCTAATGGTTGGTATGAGAAAGAGGGGTTACAAACAAGCCCCCAGATACATTTTATTTGTCCCTAACCATCCCTATTCTTGTGGACATGCAAAATCGTGACTGGCAGTTTCCAAAAAGGCTCTTTTCCATGCACCTTCTCCACTTGGCTTTCAAAACTCCTCAATTATCATAACTAATCCATGAAAAAGTGGTCATGACACTTTTCAAAGGCTCCCATACCATTAATTTCAAGAAAAAACTTTTAAATTGTCTCCCTAATTGCTCTTCACCACTTTTTTAAGTGTTCACTAGTGCAACTCACTAGACTGGCTGAAATTGAGAGTCTAGTTGAGATATTTAGATTTTTATTCATGAGATTAAATTAATTTCTAGAGTTGTCTCAAGTATATATCTTCCTTCCAAAGTTTATTTCATCCTCTAACTCCTCTTTTAGCTTTCACACCACTCAAAATGGCCAAAACAAGCTTGGTTTTCCCCTATTCTGTACAATTCCATACCAAAAAACACATGTGTGAGATCCAATAAGACTACTCTACAACTTATAGGTGGTTTCATGGTCATCCCCTTGTATTTAGATGTTCAAAATGATCTATCTCTCTAATTGGATCCTTGTGAGAGTTTTACAAGGGTTGTGAGTGACCTAGACTCCTAACCTTTGTTCATAAAGGTTAGATGTTGAAACCCTTGAAAAATTACACTAAGATCTCCTTAAGGACCCTCCCTAACATTTCCAATTGACTTAGGGTTCCATGCAAATGTTTGTGAGAGATATGAGTGTCTAAAGTACTTCTCATGAGGGTTTGAGTATGTCTGGAGTTATATGTGGCTTCCTATGGAGTTTCCTAGTCTACCAAAAGCTTCTTCATCTCTGAGTATAACTTACCAACATGTTCAAATCCTTTGGAGAGTTCAACAAGAACCCAAAATGGAAATTACCCCTATTTTAGAATAAGGACTATGCCATGTCAATAGGCCTGTTAGCACTTTGTGAGCAAAAAGATGACAATATTCACCATAAATGCATTCCAATAACATGAAAACATTATATTTTCCATTTTAGGAATCACACAAAACATTAGAGTGCCTAGAGAAGCTAGAACTTGAAATGAAATATCATTAAGGGTTGGGTTTTCATGCTTTCCTACTAGGTCTACCTGCAAATATCTATGTGTAGATCATCTCCTTGGCATTCTAAACTTATAGGTTGGTTTTTCATGTCCCTCCACATGTCCTCCAAATTTACAGACCTCCTTAAATGTCCAAATTGAGCACAAGCCCTTCATTCTTCGCTTTTCCCAAAAACTACCATTTTCTTGCATGTAAAGAGTAGTTTACCTCTGAGACAAAATAGAGGGTATTAGGCATAGTTGAATGGGAAAATTGATAATCTTGGGATATCAAAAAGGTCTTTATTACCACATGTACCAAATTATTTCATCATATTTCAAGTCTAGGTGGTTCAACCAATTAAACCTTACCAAAAAAGGGGTCAAAACCCTATTTTTCTATGTTTTTTGTGCAAACCATTATGTAATTGCTCCTTCCATGCATTTACCATGCCAAAATTCCATTCAAACATGTTTCTCATCCTTATCCCAATATCATGAAGCTTTCTAAGTCTTTAGAAAGCCTATTTTCTATTGAGAATGATCACTTACCCCTTGGAACAAGGTCCTCTTAGCCTAACTATACAGATTGAGACAACTTTGTTTATGAGGAAAGGAGTTTGGATGGATTAGGAATTATTTGATACTGTAATGACACTTTTTTAATTCTAATTGACCATCCATAATGCATTAAATCCTTCATACCTCTCCTTGGAAGTCAAAACTTGACACCTTGCCATCACCAACTAGTGTCCAGTCAGGACTGAGATAGTAAACAGGGGTTTTCTTCATGCTTGATTTAGATTCATAGTAATGTATGTTGGAGGTTGAATTAATCCATATCATGTGTATAACCTTCCATTTCACTCACCTTATCATTTAAAACCCCCTGTAGGTGTTTATGGCTTTGACTGACATCCCTTCTCTCACTAAGATTGAGACACTTACCTACAGGCCTGTAGGTTTCCAAACAAGCTTTTAGCCTCTAAAAGGTATCTACAGACCTTTTTGTTGGTCTCTATATCATCACATGTTCATATCATTAAATTTAATGCATTTCTTAACTTTAAAATAATTCCCAAACCTTTGACTGGGATCAAACTTAGAACTCTAACTATAGGTGTTTGTTTCTAGGCCTGTGGGTTTCCAAGAGCTTGGTTTGGGTCATGTTCACCTTGTCTGGGGTTTGTTGAACCTTAAATTAGCTTTTTATTACTCACATTTAGATTAAATTCATCTATTAGGAGTCTTTACATCATCCCTTTGCGCTAATCCCTAAAGCATTTCCCTCACTACCTCTCTACCCTATGTATGGATAGGGGATGGTCCAAAAGGTCATTTCATACAATCATCACTTCTCCCCTTAAATGAATGCTTAGAAATTCTCATTTATGTGTTTAAAACTATTTACCCAACTTGAACATGCTTATAAATTCCTCATATGATGCAAGTAGTAACTCTCCCTTGGAAACCCTGTAGGCATTACTACCTTCTTTTAGTGTTTTTTAGCCATTTTGAGAGGTCTAAAAAATAATGTTCCACTCCTCCTTTTAAGATCAAATTTGGCATGGTTGTTGTAGGCTGATAGGGATACAAGGTTGGAATAAGATGATTCCTCAAGACTAAAAGTAGCTTCACTTTATGAAAATCATAAAGACCTCTGGGAACTCTATTTGGAGTTTTTAGGGACAAAGACACTAAACTCAACTATCACATTATCTTGACTTCCTACAATATTTTGACCCTCTCCATCAAGTTTAAACCTTATTCAAGTGAACTTCTAAGTAATTATGAAAAATTAAGACCATCATGAAGGTTTTTCTAGTCAAGATGATGTCAGTAGGGGCCTTCAATGAAAGTTTCGACTGTTGCACACAAGTGAAAACATGAAAGAGCAAGGAAATGTGAGGTAATGCCTTTCAAGCACCAAAAAGACACTTTTCAACCCTTCCATGCACCAAAAACACTAGGAGAATCATATAAAAAATAAGAAAACATCATTCCCAATGCTAAAAATCATTTTCAAGACAATTGAGCTGATTGTCAATGCAAACTAGGCCATTTGTAGGCATGGAAGAGGTTATCTCAAACAATTGAACTCTCCAGACAAGAAGAAGCATGAGAAAATCTTGAAAATCATTAAGAGACACTTGAAACACACAAATCCATCAATCTAAAACATGAAATTATAAAGTAAATCTCAAACAGTGAACCCCTCATGGTTAAATAAGTATAAAAATTTGCCTAGAGTCTTAATGGTGGTTCATTAAGGAGGAGCCACCAAATATAAACTTATTTTTATGGAAATGAATTAGAGTTAGAGAACTATCCACCCCTAGAAGCAATCCCTCCAACTCTAATTGTACAACCCATAGTGAGTGTTTGAAGTTGACCATTGTTTGCTTGCCAAGAAAAATGAAGGAAAATGATTTGCAGAAGAAATTTTCTAATGCAATTATTGCACATCAAGAATGTAAATGGGTGAGGGGAGGTTAAAAGGTATTCGACCACATTTTTAGTTGGAGATTAGATTATGGAGGCCATACAATTACCCAAAAGCCCCTAAAAATAAGGAGAAACTACCATCCACTGAACATAACTACTTCTTGGCTGACATCTGAACATCCTTGACATTATTATGACATCTCCCATGTTGAAACTGAACTTGGTGACACATTTATCCTTTTGGAAGTCTATACAAATTCATTAATGGTCTAGAAAATGACCAAAAGACCCCTTTTTTGCACATGGAACATAACTAATGACCAATTCATGACTTGTAAACCACATGAATCATGTTAAATACCATGCTAGGACAAAATGACACAAAATATACCTTTGACTAACTTTGACCAAGGTTTGACTTTAGTTGGCTAGGCCATTTCAAGGAGGGTGAGATTCGACCAAGACTAGGACAAGGTTAATTAAGATAATAGACCAACAATGTCACCCCGTAGGAGCTATAGAACTTTCTCCAAAAGTTTTAAATAGGTGGGGTTGACCTCAATTGACTAGAAGTCAAATTTGGTCAATAATTTGGTAAATCGTAGGGGTAACATGCTTGCCTATGTTAAGGACTAGTAGCCTTATCCTATCCATTGGGAAAGGGAGTCAGAATAACACCTAGAAATAGTAGGATCAAACCTTGAAAAGACCAACAAGATAGTAATTCTACCTTAGGACAAACGAAGGAAAGGATGAAACACACAAAGATCAAACAAAACACAAAAAAAGGACACACTTGTGTTATTAAGCACTTAGGTTAAAAAAACATAGTAGAGGGGAAACAGAGTATGTACTTTGACCTTGATTATACCTCCCTTCCTAGATCAAAAGTAAATTAGCTTAGGTTTCCCTCCTCACTAGATGAGTGAGGATGCCAAGCATGCTTCTTCTTGGATGGAGTGTTGGATGACTCTTATCTTCTCTTTGCTCTTTGATTTTGTACACCATTCAATGGAGTCATCTCCCATGTATTTTTAAGGTAGGTAAGGTCCTATTGAACCTCAAAGCATGCTTCAAACTATTGTCCCTTAAGCTTGTCATGACAAATTTGAAAATCCACATATGGGACAGCTTGTTGTAAGCCTATCTTTTCTTGAAGGATTTGATCATCATTTTCCATTCTCATAATCTCTTCAAACTCCTCAAGGAGAATATATCATAACCATTTGAAGGTGTTTCTTGATTGCATTTTGTATGAAGATTGTTGGAGGTGGCTACATAGTTAGATGTAGAGACAAGCTCCAAGTTATTTTCAAAAGGGCTACAATCATCATAGATTGGTCTATTATGATCTAGGCTCTCTCCATGATGTTGCTCTTCAACATGTATTTGATTTTTCTCATCTTGAGCTTGCTTGTGTAAGATCTCGGTCTTTTTCTCTTCCTCATACTCTTGGAACATTTGCATGTAAATCTGCCACATGTCCTCTTTTAGAACCACATCCTCTTACTTATCATGACTGGTCAGTTCCAAGGAATTTATAGGTTCTTTGAGAGCTTCAACTTCATTACATATGCTCTCAAACCTTTGCCATAGGTCATCATCTTCTAGCTGTCTCAGATCATGAAAATGAGGGTCAAAAAAGGCCATTTTTTCTTCTTCCTTAGAGTCCAAGAGAACTTGTTCTAAGGCATATTTTCTAACACAAGGAAAATCTTCTTTCATGTCTTCACAACCTGACTTCCCCTCTCCATCACTCAACCCTTGTTCATCCTCAATCCAATATGATATTTCAACTTCATCTTCCCTCTTAGTGAGATTAACCTTGGGCACTTTAAAAATGGGGAGCTTGGCCAAAGGGGATTCCCAAGTAGCAGAACAATTCTCCACATTAGGAAGGTAAACTTGGTCAGTTGGAGGGGGTGGAAGAATGGATTCAAAGCTCTCTTGAGGAGGGGTGGGAGGGAGTTGAGTGATTTTAGGATTGTCTATCCTACCATTTTTTTCATATGACTTATTCTTTTCCTCATGAGTTGCCATCACATTGCTCCATTTAGGGAAGGTCGGTTCAAGGATAGCTTCATGGGATTGAGAGGCTGATGAAGGGGTGAAAGATATGTCTAGAAAACTTGTAGTTTCCTTGGGGTTGGCACTTTGATTGCAAGTTGGAAAAGTGGGTGTAGATAGTTTACCTTCTTTTGCTATGATGGACTACCTCAAGGCCTGATTGGCCAATTCAAATCTCCTTTAAATCTAAGCTTCAAATTTCAATCTCTCCCTCTCAAAATCCTCTCCCAACGAATGAACCTACTCAACCATGATGTTCTCATCCCTTGGGATACTTTCTTGGATGGATCTCCAAGAAGGGAAACTTGGGGAAGTACATGAGGTGTTTGGGGTATTAGGAAACATGGTTGGACTAGAATTTTGAAAAGATAAGGATGGCACACTTGAAGGTGAATGTGGGGAATTTTGAGGTTGACAAGATGGGATTTTTTCATAAACTCTCAATTTATCCTCTAGATTAAAGATCAAACCATAGACATCAAGCATTTCATATGTAAGATTGGGACAATTATCCCTGTCTATGGGTATCCACTCATTGATTTGTTCCAAGGCATTCCTCACGCTCTCAATACAAACACTAGGTATGATTTCACCACAACCATGTCTAGTGTCAAGGTTTAGCATGTATTCTTGGTAACCAAGGAGAGTCATTTTGAAACTAGTAATGGAATGGCTTGGATGAGAGCTAGGTGGGTTGGATGGGTTACAAACTTGATAGGTCTAGCCGTCGGTAGCATTTACTTGATGAGGATCATGATAAGGTTGGAGAATAACTTGCTCATAATCAAAAGGAAAAGGAAAATCTGGACATAACTCCTCAACTTGTGTTAAAACAAGTTCAAAATCACAAATCTCCATGACTCACTTCACAAAAGAGTATGGAAAAGAAGATAACTTCAATTGGTATACCTAGGCTACTCAACTGGTAGATATGTATGTGGAGTTGCCATTTATGTTTATTACAATTGCCTCAAAATGCTGATGTCTTGAGGAGAACACCAAAACTCCTCAAAGAATGGACTCAATAATCCCATAAGACATGCCAAAAACTATTGTCACTTGAATGCACCCAATGAGGAGATGGAACAAACTTCTCCTCATTCAAGTGACACAATGGAACCACCCCAAGGCTGTGTGTATCCCTAATGAGGGGTAGATCTCTAGATTAAGGGCTAGCTCCCCTTGATGCATCATTGAAGCTCATTTTCCTACTACTAACAACTTATGGGGATGAAAAGGGTTAGAAAAAATGAAATTAAACCTATTCTACTGCATGCGATGCACCAAAATATTTTCTCTACTCATGTCTTTAACATACACTTGAAACTAAGGGTAAATAACACATACACTCCATTCAACATCAATCTCCCCTCTCACATCAGTGTTTCAACATGGGGTCTTGGAAATGACATAGGATAAGAGGAACTAAACAATAGGAATTCTAAGACACTATATTAAGTAGCCTACTCACTTACATCTACATTCTCTTTAGACACTTCTTGTTAACCTGCAAGAAGGAAATCATAATACACTAGGTACCAATGGAATCAACATGTAAAGGTAAAGAAAATTACAGTTTCATAGGACTAATACAAAGAATGTACACTTAATGCACTCTTTGAATGAGTTAAAAAACTTGTCTTTATTTATTCAAGGTAAAATTTTGGTAGGGCTTCACCATACCCAGGTAGAGAGATCCATACAATAGCCAAAAGGCTAGAATTTATAGAAGAAATGGGAAGGTAGAGAGAAGGGAAGTCCAAGAGTCACTTGGACATGTGTCTATCTAAGAGAATTATTTAAAATTGCATGTGGAAGAGAGGTGGGTTGATTTATGCCATGTCATAGTGTATACTTATCCAAAACAAGTCATAAAGATAGTGAAAAGTGGCATAAAACTACCTTTTTGGCATAAGAAACTGCCCACCTAAGTTACCTTCCAAAACTACCCCTATCCCTACATATGGTCAGGTCTAATGGTTGGTCTAAGCAAGAGAGGTTATAAACAAGCCCCCATATGCATTGGATTGGTCCCTAACCATCCCTATTCTTATGGACATGTAAAATCATCACTGGTAGTTTCCAAAAAGGCTCTTTTCCATGTAACTTCTCCACTTGGCATTCAAAACTCCTCAATTTTCATAACTAATACATGCACAAGAGGGAATGACACTTTTCAAAGGCTCCCATACCATAATTTTCAAGGAAAAACATTTAAAATGTCTCTCGAATTGCTTTTCACCACTTCCCCAAGTGTTCACTAGTTTGGCTCACTGGATTGGTTGAAAGTGAGTGTCTGGTTGAGATAGTTGAGATGAAATTATTTTTTGGATTTATCTCAAGTATAGAGCTTCCTTGAAAAGTTTATTTCATCCTCTAACTCCTCTTGTAGCTTGCACACCACTCAAAATGGATAAAACAAGCCTAGATTTCCCCTATTTTGTAGAATTCTATACAAACAAAACACATGTGTGAGATCATCTGAGAGTCCTCTACAACTTCTAGGTTGTTTGATGGTCATCCCCTTGAATTTAGATGCTCAAAATGCTCTATCTCTCCAATTGGGTCCTTGTGAGGTTTTTATAAGGGTTTTGAGTGACCTAGAGTCCTAACCTTTGTTCATAAAGCGCAAATGTTGAAACCCTTAAAAAATGACACTAAGATCTCCTTAAGTACCCTCCCTAACATGTCCAATTGTCTCAAGGTTCCATGCAAATGTTTATGATAGATATGAGTGTCCAAAGTTGACCTTTGAGTGGCTTTCATGCTTCTCGTGAGGGTCTAAGTATGTCTAGAGTTAGATGTGGCTTCCTGTGGAGTTTCTTAGTCTACCAAAATCTAATTCATTTATGAGTCTAACCTACCAATATGTTCATATCCTATGAAGAGTTAAACAAGACCCTAAAATGGAAATTACCCCTATTTTGGAATAAAGACTATGCCATGTCAATAGGCCTATTAGCACTTTATGAGCAAAAAGATGACAATATTCACCATCAATGCATTCCAATAACATGAACACATTATATTTTCCCTTATAGGCATCATGCAAAACATTAGAGTACCTATAGAATCTAGAACTTGAAGTGACATATAATTAAGGGTTGGGTTTTCATGCTTTCCTACTAGGTCTGCCTACAAATCTGCTTATGTAGATCATATACTTAGAAGTCCAACCTTATAGGTTAGTTTCTAATGTCCCTCCATATGTCTTCCATCTTTATATACCTCCTTAAATGGCCAAATGGAGCAAAATCCCTTCATTCTTCACTTTCCCCCAAAACTACCATTTTCTTGCATGTAACTAGTGGCTTACGTCTGAGACAAAATAGAGGGTATTGGGATTGGTTGAATGGGAAAAGTGATAAGCTTGGGAGCTCCACAAGGTCCTGATGACCACTCGTGCTAAATTATTTCATCAGATTCCAAGTCTAGGTGGTCCAACCAACTCAACTTTACCAAAAAAGGGGTCAAAACCCTATTTTTCTATGTTTTTTGTGCAAACCTCCTTGTAGCTACTCATTCCATGAAATTCCCAGGCCCAAATTCCATTAAAACATGTTTATCCTCATTATTCCAAGCTCATTAAGCTTTGTAAGTCTTTATAAATCTAGTTTAATATTGAGAACAATCACTTACCCCTTTGAACAAGGTCCTCTTAGCCTAACTGTACAAACTGAGACAACTTTGTTTATGAGGAAATTATTTTGGATGGATTAAGAATGATTTGATATTTTCATTACACTTTTTTTATGCTACTTGACCATCCATAATTCATTAAATCCTTCATACCTCTCCTTGGAAGTCAAAACTTGACACCTTGCCATCACCAACCAGTGCCTTGTCAGGATTGAGATAGTAAACAAGGATTTTCTTCATGCTTGATTTAGATTCATGGAAATGTAGGTTGGAGGTTTAATTAATACATATAATGTGTATAACCTTCCATTTCACTCAACTTATCATTTAAAACCCCCTGTAGGTGTTTACGGCTTTGACTGAGATCCATTCTCTCACTAGGATTGGGACACTTACCTACAGGCCTGTAGGTTTCCAAGCAAGATTTTTTTATCCAAAAGGTATCTAAAGAATTTTATGTTGGTATCCATATCATCACATGTTCATCTCATTCAATTTTATGCATTTATTGACCTTAAAAGAACTCCCAAACCTTTGACTAGGATCAAACTTATAACTTTGATTGTAGGTGCCTGTTTGTAGGCTTGTGGGTTTCCAAGAGCTTGGTTTGGGTCATGTTCACCTTGTCTAGGCTTTTTTTAACCTTCAGTTAGATTTATAGTACTAAAATTTAGATTAAATTCATCTTTTATTAGTCTTTACATCATCCTTTTATTTTAATCCCTAAAGCATTGCCCTCATTGCTTCTCTGCCCTGTGTATAGACAGGGGATGGTCTAAAAGGTCATTTCATGCAATCATTAGTTCTCCCCTTAAATGAATGTTTAAAATTGATCGTTTAGGTGTTTGAAACTATTTCCCCAACTTTAACATGCTTAGAACCTCCTCATATGATGAAATTAGTAACTCTCCTTTGGAAATCCTGTAAGCATTACTACCTTCTTTTAGTGCTTTTTAACCATTTTGAGAGGTCTAAAAAACTATGTTCCACTCCTCATTTTAATCTCAAATTTGGCATGGTTATAGTAGGCTGATAGGGATACAAGGTGGGCATAAAATTATTCCTCAAAACCAAAAGTAGCTTCACTTTATGAAAATCATAAAGACCCTTGGGAACTCTGTTTGGAGTGTTTAGGGACTGAGACACTAAACTCAGCTATCACATTCTCTTGACTTCCTACAATATTTTGACCCTCTCCATAAAGTTTAAACCTCACTCAAGTGCACTTACAAGTACTTATGAAAACTTGAGACCATCATGAAGGTTGTTCTAGTCAAGATGATATCAACAGGGGCCTTCAATGGAGGTTTTGACTGTTGCACATAGGTAGAAACATTAAAGAGCAAGGAAATGTGAGGTAAGGCCTTTCAAATACCACAAAGACAATTTTAAACCCTTCCATTCACCACAAACACTAGGAGAACCATAAAAACAATAAGAAAACATCATTCCTAATGTTGAAAATCATTTGCAAGACAACTGATTTGACTGTCAATGTAAACTAGACCATTTGCAAGCATGGAAGAGGTTATCTCAAACAATTGAACTCTAAAAACAAGAATAAGCATGGGAATAACTTGAAAATAATTTAGAGACACCTGAAATGCACAAGTCCATCAATCCAAAACATGAAATTATAAAACAATCTCAAATAGTGACCCCCTCATGGTTGAATAGGCATACAAAGTTGCCTGGAGTCTTAATGGTGGTTCATAAAGGAGGAACCACCAAATCTCAATTTATTTTATATGGAAATGAAGTAGACTCATATCACTATCCACCCCTAGAATCACTCCCTCCAACTCTAATTGTACGGCCCATAGTGAGTGCTTGAAGTTGACCATTTTTTGCTTACCAAGACAAAATAAAGGAAAATGAGTTACAAAAGTAATTTTCTAATGAAATTATTATACATCAAGCATGTAAATGGGTGAGGGGAGGTCAAAAGGTATCCCACCATGTTTTTAGTTGGAAATCAGATTATGGAGGCTGTATAAGTGCCTAAAAACCCCTAAAAATAAGGAGAAACTAGCATCCCCTAAACATAACTACTTCTTAGTTGACATCTGAAAATCCTTGACATGATTCTAACATCCCCCATGTTGAAAGTAATCTTGGTGACACATTTATCCTTTTGGATGTCCGTACAAGTTCATTAAGGTCTAGAAAATGGCCAAAAGACCCCTTTTTTGCACATGGAACATAATTAATGACCAATTCATGATTTGTAAACCACATGAAGCATGCTAAAGACCATTCTATGACAAAATGACACAAAATAGACCTTTGACCAACTTTGACTAGGGTTTGACTAGGTTTAACTTTAGTTGGCTAGGCCATTTCAAGGAGGGTGAGATTAGACCAAGACTAGGACAAGGTTAATTAAGATAATAGACCAACAATGACACCCCATAGGACCTATAAAACTTTCTCCAAAAGTTTTAAATAGTATGGGTTGACCTCATTTGACTAGAAGTCAAATTTGGTCAACGCATACACTCTCTTTCTTGCATTTGTTTAACACATGGTTGTGGGTGGTCATTGAGAGTCTTTTGAGCATTGAAATTTGAAACTTGCCCTTTTGAACTATATCATCAAAACTTTGTTATTAATTTAACCTCATTGAAATCTTTTTCATATTCCACCTAGTTCTTTTCAGGTTTATTAGCACTTTCCTTTTCCTTAAGCATACATTTTTTGCCTCTATTTAGCCTATAGGTCTATTTGAGTCCTTTGCTTCTTCAATGCATTAGTCATCACATGAGGGCACTGTGAGGTGTTATATTTTAGGTTAATATATCTATAGGTTTCCCATGTCCTTTTCCAATGTTGGCTCAAGGGTTCACAAGTTCAAGCTTGTCATTCTACCTATTGGTCTATTTAGGTGTCTTGGGCATTGGATTTGAAGACACACTTTCTCTGATCTTAGACCTCACCAAGTGTTAAACACTATATGGCTCTCATTATTTATACTTAAAAAACCTAACTTTTAATACACATTTCAAGAAAAAATAAATGCAGACCTACATGTTTGCAGACTTTTAGGTCTACATTTTGCATGTTTTAGCCCATCTCATGATGTAAGCTTGATTTTTTGAGCCATGAGGACATGTATCCATTGATTTTTAACCTATATCATGAGTTTAATACCATCATACACCTATCAATAATGAATTACAAGATCTTTACCAACCACTTTTGGAGGTAACTTCAAAACATAGTATTCAAGGCTTGAAAATAATGTATATTGCTTGGAGAAAATGGCATTATAATGAGCATGGAGAATCATGATGGAGCTATAGAGATTTGGGTGGAATTAAAACATGATATAATATACTTATAAGCATGCCTCTATCTGTCAATAACCCTAAAACATCAAGAAATCATGATCAACAACCTGTAAAATTATGCACAATGAAAATTTCTTTTCTTGGGCTCACACGTGCCAAGTGTGACTTGTAAAAGCATGTAAGATGTATTCATATACCCTGTAAAACTTATTAAATTTATAATATGCATCCAACCAGTCTAAAACTATCATTTCAAGGAGACAATTTAACATGTGGGGTTTTTAAGCAATTTTAGACCACCCTACCTTCTTAATGATTGTTCATAAATAAGGCACCACAAATATGATTACTATGGCCATGGATATGAATATCATTAGTACCCCCTCCTATGACAAAAATCTTAGGTCTCAACTCCCTTTTTCTATATGGAATGATCATCCCAAATTGGCCTTTATGAGCTTGCCAAGGGAGTGGTGTAGAAAAGGAACTATTTTCTGCCTTGAATTAACCTGTACCTATAAACCAAGCATGGATTTGACCTATAGAAGCTGAAGAGACACCTCTAAAATGTTTTCACCTATAAATGGAGTCTCTTGGTCTGTACAAGTGCTTATAACTACCTTCTTGGAGTGATTTCCTATAAAACTAACTGAGTCTGACATCCCTAACATACATGGTACTTAGATAATTTATTCACAATCTTTTTCAAGTGTATTATATATATAATTCACCTTGGTTAGCTTTGGCATACATGAGATTTGACCAAAATCACTTTTCTTTGTATTAAACTTTACCTTAAAGTTAACAAATAAACCTTAAACTTTCCAAACATGTGTGAAATGTTTATACAAGGTGATTAAGGGTTAATATGACTAGACGATCAACCTAAGGACATATAACACCTTTTGACCAAGCTTATTCACACCATGACATGACTAGACTAGTCTAAGACAAAGACAAAGTATTGCCTTAATCTTGTCAAATTGACCTTAACATATGCTAATAATATTTTTGAAAGACCTTTTGAAGACCACATAAGCCATGAAATGGTTAGAAACAAGGATTTTAAGACATGACAAGCAAGTTTATACCTATAGGGATTTACCTTTTGACCTTGGGGGTCAAATTTGGTCAACAGTTCCATCACATGACCTATAATTTTCACATCATTCCACATGTAATTTGCTTTTACCCTAAATAGCTAAATCAATTGAATATAACAGTTTCAAGTAACATTTATCAACACATAATGTGTAGTCATATAAAATGTCATTTAATGTAATGATTGTCACTTGAGACTACCCTATCCTTAGCTTAGCCCTAGACCTATCTTAGGGCCTCTTTTGATCCTTTTTTAGCTTTTATGCATGTCTAACCCTTACCTAGATATACCAAGAGCCACATTGATCCATCACCTAGGCATACCCAATCCTTTTTCAAAATTTACAGATGCTTATTCTCTACTGATGATACTCTACCTTGCTCTTGCATCACTTCCCTACCTTAAACTTGTTCGTCTCAATTATATTTTCTAGCTAAGTATACCTTTTCTAATTCATTGATATTTATAAAATATTTAGATAAATTGATTATTAGACAAATCAATGGCTAATGATACTATAATATTTTATTCCCTAATTTATTATTCAGCTCTTTATCAACCTAGGGTTATATTCTATAATCCTAAAAAGATAAATCATTTGGTGAACCCGAGTTACTTCAAATAGCATCCAAACCCTAGCCTTAGAAGCTATTAAGATTTGCATCCTTCTTTTTCCTATTTCCATTTTCTATGTTAAGATTTTCAGATTTCATATATTCAGTTTTAGTGGCACTCTTTTAATTTATTTTTTATATGACATCTAAGAAATTTATATCTCTTCCTTTAAGAAGAAGTACTAGGCTTACTGGTAATCATATTGAGCATACCCATATTCTTTCCATTCAATCTTATACCATGGATAAAGGACCAGTTACAACTCACCTAATTGATCCTTCAAATCCTATTTATGTGGAATTCAATGATAATACATTAGAACATGAGAAATACAATCAAGATTATAATGATACATAAGAGGTGACTTAGGACACACTCCCCCCCTCCATGCTGAGAAGTTTATAATCAATAAGGATGAGATATTATGAAGTTTTAGAGATAGACTTCAGTAATAGCCCCATGAACATGTACATATTTTTCAAGCTATATTGGAAATAAAGAACACATCACCTGGTCAATCCTCTAACCCCATAGATTTTAATATTATTACACCTACTATGGGGGTAACTTAGATTCTACAATGACTTGTTATAACTAGTGAACTCTCACTAATGAAAACACCTCCTAGGACTAGCACACATCCCTCCTCCCCAAAAGTATAATCCCTTAGGCATAAGATCTATTATCTATAGGCTAAGGTGCTACATTTTTAGTAGAGTGCCACTAGACAATCTTATGCCTTGGACTCTCATGTTCTCCTACATACACCATTGGCACAACATATATCTATAACTCATTTACCATCCAAATTTATAGCACCCAAGCTTACATTTTAATATGGTCAGGGTAACCCAGAGCATCACCTAAATGCCTTTCATGCATCATGTTTGGAATATATGTCCAAATATTGGAACCTATTTAAGTTATTCCCTCACAGTTTAAAGGACTATGCATTATAATGGTTCTATGACCTCCTTAATTAGTCAATTACAATATTTAATCCACTCACAAATATGTTTTTAGCATATTTTTAGATCAACATCAATGACAAAGTTTCCTAAGCTCAAGTCACTCAACTAAAGCAAAAGTCTAATGAGCCAATAGCTACATATGTCTTGTAGTATAAAATCAAATTAGCAAAGATGACTAGCCCCATGATAGATAGAGAACTCCAGGACATATTCAAGCAAAGTTTGTTACTAGTATTACATGAATCTATATTATTCAAAAGTTTCCATCATTTATAGATCTATGCCATATAGTGAAGGAATGGGAAGTCAAACTTCTCTCGATGGGTAAGTTAAAATACACAACTGGATAGGATTCTACTAATAAGAGTTCAAATAAGCTCCCATACAAGGTAAGGTCCACTAAAAATAATAATGGGAAAAATATAATAGTTAACATAACCTCAAAGCTAGCTCTTCGTGTGGTTTTATCATCTCCTCCAATGATACCTTTTACAAATCTTCCTAAATCGCCAACTCATGTTCTCTAAAAACTTTTGGAATGTATTGTTGTACCTCTCCCTCCCATCAAAGAGGTTGATATGACTAGGTCTCTTCCAAATAATTATGATTCTAATTAATCTCATGATTATCAAAGGGGCCTCGACCATACTAAAATAGATGCATCAGTGTACAACATAAGATCCAATATTTGATAGATGTTAATATCATTGATGTGTGCACCCTTAAAGAAACACCCAAATCACAACCAACTGAAGCAAAATCAATCAAAATATTTTCTAATCCATTTCCAAAACATACACCTAATGAGATAGTAGACACTTTAGGTGTTCATTATACTTATCGGGTACATCCACCACCAACATCTTATCATAATCATACAATGGACACGCACCCTCTACATAATATCATTACTATGTGTCATACTATAGTGCTAGTTAGGCTTCTTATCACTTTATAAGAATATAATATCATTGATGATGACTCAAATTTATATGCACTATTTGTAATAGCTTACATTGATCATCATCTTATTTAGAGTGTCATGGTTGATAATGGGTCAAGCATCAATATGTGTATTATTATACTTCTACATCACTTGGGCTATTCAGATCAGGATATTTCTTTGATAGATACAATTATTCATGAATTTAGTGTCCATCTCCATTAGTTAGATCATGCTTCCATTATAGGTTGGGTTTGACCTTGTGGCCACTAGATTCATAGTTATACCTAGTGTCAAAACATTTGATATGTTATTGGGTAGGTCTATGATATAGTAGCTTTGATCCATTCCCTCCACTGTACATAGATGTATTAAGTATATACATGCTAATTAGTTTGTTATAGTTGAGGGCCTTCCATATGAGTATCCTTTACCTAATTAATATCTAGTTACATAATATTCACCATTAACATCTCCAAACACAAATTCCATTAGCACATACAAAATATAAATTGAGCCACTAGTGCAGGTGAGGTCTATTTCTACAACATTACCATGTATACACACTCTCCCATGGAAACCTTTATTAGAGAGACCCCTATAATAGATACATGTTGTGGATTCTAGAGAGACTCTCCCTACCCCATTCCCACCCAGATCAATGTTACTGAGTCCCCAAAGCACTCTACATTGAGCATATATACCAATTATAGCTTCTAACAGATGGGTCCCTAAGAGCCTCTTAGTTCACAGGCTACTTTAGTGAGTTCAACAAATTTATATCCGCACTCCATATTTAGTTTTAGCTACATGTTATTTAGTACATCTGGCTCCCCGATCTTAGATACCTCCTCACACATCACATACAATCACTCTTCCTTTACTTGATACAAGTCACTTTGATAGTGAGTCTCTTACAAGACTCATCCATTAGTATGAACTCATGTTAATTATACATAGTTTCATTTTCATGTTGCTTGTACATAGATTATACCTAGAAAACACAAAAAATATAATATGTTCAAAAAAACAAAAACATTCATCTATTGTTCAAAAAATACAAATTTTATATTATATGCATTTCCATGTTTACATTCCTTCTATTTTCCAAGTAGTACATATGTTATCTATGTTAGTATAGTCAATTTTATTATACATACATGCTTCACTTGTTCCCTTAGAGTGTTCACAGATTACTATAGGACTCTAGTCCTCTACATAGATCCATATTTTCTACTATTCACCCATTGGGGGTACACACATATACACCGATTCAGTATTGATATATTATCCCACTTGGGGAATCACAAACAACTTTTGATTTGCTAAATTATATCTTTCTATACTCCATATCATAGATTTAGCATTGATTACATCTTGATATTGATCATCATATACTACATTGATTTTTTTTCAACTACTACTACTATAGAATCATCTTATGTACATCTTTACTCTTATATAGATTTATACCACATGATTATTGCATACTTTCATTTCTAGCTTACTAGTTTAGATTTGATTATGTCTCTTTGCTTCTACATCTAATTGAGGGCATTTGAATATGCCATTATCCCTTCATTATTTTTATGCTTTGGACATGTGCCCATGTCTTCGTGTATGCTTCTTGATTGTTTATGTGGAAATTTTGAACATGTCCTTCTATGTGGCTCTAAGCCAACCTTACATGCTCGTTTATGTATGCAAACATTTGAACATGCCCTTATATGTGTTATTTTCTTCTATGTGCCCATTTCCATTATATTGTGTCCCCTTGGGATATTTTGCATGCCTCATGTGTTTTTATGTATGCTTTTATGTGTGCATCATGACCATGACACTTATCTCTTGCTTTTTACTTTCACATCCAGTTTGTGATTCCATGAGGGACCTTATGCATCTCCCCTTCCTCCTTGGTTGCCTTGATGGACATCATGCCCCATCACCCTAAGTAGTTTACTCATATTATATTTAGATATTTTGTTCATATACATGCTTACATTTTTATATCTATCTTGACAACCTTGTGAATATTATATTTAACATGCATCATACATTGCCAACTTATGCTTAATATCTTTTACATTCTAATGTCATGTATACACATTATATTGGTTTATCACATAGATATCATATATTTTATATCTAACACACATGATGCATAGCTTTTATTTTGAGGACAATAATTACATAGGTTCAACAACTCGTATCAAAAGAGGGGTCATTTACAGGGGTTTGTCATAGAGATCAAGCCATCCTACTGCACTCAAAAACATAGTTTTTAGCATGTAAACATATATTACAGAGCTCAAACTCAAGAAAATATAGTTAAATATAGTCATACATAGATTACTCACAATTTTTCTTAGAAACAACACTTTTGGACAATAAAATTGTACATTGCTAAAAACACAGTACATTATAGTCCACCAACCATGCGATTGTTTATTAGCCTCAAAAATAGAAAATTTTAGAATTATCAGAAAGGTTCAATAGGTAAAATTCATATTTGCACAATATTAGTCATAGATTATCAGATATATTAAATATATACTCAGTTTTTACACATAATTACATAGGTTTGCTTAGATTGGGGGGATCCCATTTAAATTTCAAATATGCACAAACATAGATTACTATGACTCAATCCAGAATCCATATGCATAGATATCATAATTTGGGGCATGTGTGTGGCACATTATTTGCATATGCTCAATTTTACCCCAGTTCTCTCAGATGGAATGACAAACCCATGTTATTCTCCATGTTGTATACTTTAGACACCATCTGCACTAGTTTTTCACTAAGATTACACCAAATTAATGCCTCATTCTATCTATAAAAATTAGGATTCTTGAGTGGCCTTGAACCATTTTACATTCCTGAGTTCTTGAGTGGCCCCTGAGCTATTTTACATTTAAAAATTCTTGAGTGGCCTAGATCCATATTTTATAGATTCATAACACTACACAATTTTAGTTTCAAGCTCTTCTACTACACATGGATAGGCAATGATGGAGTCATGACCTACTTGATTTCTTGAGCCACCTACATAAGAGGTTTTGACAACTCATCAGTCCAATCAAAGTTATTCACAGATTATGATCCACCGAATAGGGGTGGGCAATGATGGATTCAAGGCCATCTTGAGATCCAGAGACAACCACACATGGGGATTGGGTAAGACATCATCCCAATCCAAGTTATTCACCATTTTATCACCATCTACACATAGTATTTCACTAGGTTTTTGCATTAGTTTATGTACCTAGTTAGGTGTATTTGTTTTTTTCCTCTCTCACACATCACTTTACTCAATTTTATAATTATTTTTTATATTTATTAAGGATTGATTCAGATATGTTTCATTTATAGGACATGCAATGCATTACAGTTCTTAGACTTAGACCCACATTTATAGGCTTCACCTCATAAGTAAGTCTAGGTACATTTCTCTTTCCTTTATCGTATTAATTTGTCTTTATTACATTTTTAAAATTAAAGGGGGGGGGGTAATTGTAGTCATATAAAATGTCATTTAGTCAAAGAGTGTCACTTTAGACCACCCTATCCTTAGCTTAGCCCTAGACCTATCTTAGGGACTCTTTTAATCCTTTTATAACTTCTATGCACATCTATCCCTTGCCCATATATACAAAGAGCTACATTGAACATCACCTAATAATCTGTGATCCTTTTTCACATGTTCTAGCCACTTGGACAATAGTGTGGACCCATTAGTCTATAGAACAATGTGTTATTGGAAAAGGGGTAATTTATATTGATCTTTAGCTTCTTTTTCCCCTAATAGATGTCTTTTCACTCCCTAAAGCATCGTAGGATCAGTCAAGACTCATTTCATGTCTCAATAAGCATAGAAACACTATATAAAGACCACTCTCATTCATTTATCAAATAGATGGAACTTATCATGAACAAGATTAGAAATAGTTATGAAAATTAAGGTTATTGATCCTTATTTACCCCTATTTCTGCATATATCCATCTACACTAGCCCAAAGCTCAGGTTTACTCAGGTTTTCAATCTCAATCCACACTCAAATCATTCAAATTACCATTCATACTCAGGCATATTGACATCACTCTCACTTTCACCAACACTTATATTGCGATAAATACCTCAGGCTTGATCACTTTTTGAGGTATTAGTATGTAAGTAGCACTCAACACATGGGGTGTTGAGGTCTCGCCCAGCCTACCCTACTAATGCCACTTTTTTTCCACTTGTGTTCATCAAAACTCTAGAAAGAATGGAGGCCTAGGGTTTCTTAGCAAAATCAATCAAAGTGTAGAATAGATGCTGATTTAGGTATTGATCATACAAGCACAAACTTCTCAAAATAAAGCAAAGGTCTATCTTTAATTTCACTGCTTCACCTATATAGGGTTATTAGCACAACACAAAAAGTTAATAGTGTAGTACACTATTGGAAAAGAGGGTCATGCTATTATCTGAAGAGGGTTATGACACCTATTATCTATTAACAACTCTCTACCCTACTCTTGCATCACTTCCTTGCCTGACACTTATTCATCTTAGTCATATTTTCCAGCTAAGTACACCTTTTCTAATTCATTACTATTTATAGAATATTTAGATAAATCAATTATTAAAAAAATCAGTGGCTATTGATATTATAATATTTTATTCCCTAATTTATTACTCAATTATTTATCAACCTGGGGTTACATTCCATAATCCTAAAAAATATAAATCACAATGCATACATTAGAACATCCAAAAAGATAACATCTCATGAAACAAAATTAAATAATCTACAGCCAACGTACAAATAATACTCATGTAATCAAACTAATAACATCATGTACATAAAAAACATTGTTTCAATAATAATAACAATAAGTATCTCGCACCTCAAATAATATATAGAGCATGTCACATCAGTGCATGTGTAAAATAATGAAAAAATCCAAAACTGGCATCATGAAAATTATCCCTTGCATCCTCTTCCCCTTATGCTTCCCTTCTCTTTTTATGAAATTTTATATAGATCTAGGTCATGATTGCATAAAACATCAAATTAGATAATATGTTATTATAAAATCATAAAAATGTAGGTACATATAAGTATGACATTCAATTATGATCTGACATCTAAAAATTAGATTTTAAAAGTGAGCAAAGGGATCTATCGATGCTCCAGGTCCCAAACGGTGGCTAGATTAGGCTATCAATGATCATGTTCATAGTATAAATGGTGTAGGTATCGATCTTGTACTTACACAATCAAAGGTTATAAGAATTTACATAGTCTTCTACAAACCCACACAACCCAAATCCACATTTTAATTCCATAAATACTCAAGGTGTGACCATTCCATCATCTTTATCTCTTTTCAAATTCAAATAATCAATTCAACATTTTCCTACATGTTTACTATTTTTAGCCAATATGGTAGATTTTAAACTATTGTTTTACATTTTTAAATGTTATATCTCCCTAGTGCATTAGTTTTTTCTTATTTCATTGATAAACATTTTGGTGAAACCCTCCATTCTGTAAATGCTCGTATATTCCTCCTAGGATTTTAGGGTTGTTTTTTATTTCTAGATCTACATTTTATTCTGAGTTTTGAGCAAACCCTAATTGGATTTCCATCACTTTATACATTTAAATTATATCCACTTTTCAAAATGTGGTAATTACACATTGCACTTTGAAATCATATATTGTTAGTGGTTGCTTAGGGTTTGTATTTTCCATATTTGATTATTGTTGATTTGTGGTTTGACACAAACCCTCTTTATTTCTTGTGCCTTTCTTCAAGGCTCTCACTTGCTCGAAAAATGATTATTGTGTGAAATATTACCTTTTATTTATTTATTTTTGGTGCCTATATTACATCATGGGTAGCTTAGATTCATATTTTATATTTATTTCTTAAAATACATGGGGGATACCTTGTTTTTACATAGTTTTTCCATTAATGGCCTTGCTTGTTCTTCTCCTATTACTAAATGTATGGTGGTTCACTATAAAATCAAATTTTTGACAACCCAAAGGGGTAGGACACATAATGTCTCTATCCATTTTAATTATCAAATGGGAGTAAACAAAAATACCTTAAATTTACCCGTCCTTCAAGGATTTAGATTAACAAGCCATTTAAACCTATGGGATGCTTTATGTGATTCTAATTTTATAACCAATACTGAGCTTGTTTATTATTAATCTCTTGTGAATACATTACAACATAATTATCACCACATTTCTTTTTATTTCCATGATTTACCACCTATTGACATTATTCATAATAATCAACCTTTCTAGATAATGGTTCAAATTTGAACAAATGTAGTGAGGCCTTACTAAATATACTTGGAATTAATTATAAATATTTTTCACCATCTATTATGGTCATCAAAGGATTTAACAATCAATTTCAAATCCTCTTAGGAATAATTGTATTAAACATAGTGGTTGGGCCTAAAACTCTAGCTATGAAATGTCAAGAAATATCTAATGAAGTTAGTTGTAACCTATTCCTTGGTAGACCAAGTATTCATATTATCAATGATGTCCCTTATGTTTTACATATGTGCTTAAAATTATTTATTAAGGAGTACATTTATAAAAAAAAAGATGTCCTTCCTTTCTAATATTTTTAATATGTAGAACCTATAGAAGTAATTATCTCTCATTTGATCACACCTTAACCTAAGATCATAACACCCCAACATTTTATTTCTATAAATTAAATACATACGTATAAATTTTATGAGCCTATTTAACCTACTAGTATACTAACATTCAAAATTATAGTGAAGATGATGACTACAAACCTAATAAAATTTTAAACCTAAAAATTATAATGATGGCATGCATATGTTTTGTATTAAACAATTATATTATATTATTAAATATTATGGGTGACCTTTCCTCAATTTAATGCTTAATGACACTCCACCTCTCATTGATAAGGATAAGAAACCTATGACTGATACTTGTCTTAATTTCAATCACCCTAAGGGACCTAGTGGGCTCTCACGTAGTATTTTAGAGTAATATGGAAATGTTACACTTGTGAAAATAACATGGAATATAAAATTTGTGGTTTTGGGTGAGATGATAAAGTAATCTTCAAGTCAATAATCCCCACTCATCATGACTTAAAATTGGGTCTTGGATATAGTATTGACTCTAAGGAGAAACCTTTCTAACATGACAAGTGGACTATTGATTCTTTCAAACATCACAGTGCTTAAATATACAAACCTTTATGTGTTAACTTTTCCAAGGCAAGTACAACACTCTAAAATGAAGTTTATAATGTTACATATTTAAATCTTGAATATCCTGATTTTATTAATGAAAATGCTTCACTTGAATTACTTAAACATTAAATTTTTTAAATGATGAAGATCTTCAAGAATATGTGTGTTCTTATGCTAAATTTCAATCTTTTCATTATAAATTAATATTCCCTCATAAGATTAGTCATCATGTTTAATTTGGTGAGTGTGAACCTGCTCCTATAGAAGAGGATATCCCATTATATGGAACTATTGTTTTGCCTATTAAACCTTACATTGAGGATTAGCATGCAATAATGAATGAATAAACAAATGACTTTAACTATGTTACTAAAGAAGATCATAAAGTTATATTAATTATTTCATCATTAATACTATAAGAATATAAATACCATAAAGAAATTTTAATAAGTTATCATAAATTTTTTGATTGAAATTATTTTGACATGCTCAGTATTGATCCATCCATATCGATTATTAATCTATTATTTAATCTGGAATGCTAAATAATTAAATCAAAAGATTCAAAATATACATCCTAATGTTTCTTTATTATCCAAATACAAAACCCAACAGTTGTTAAATGTGGAGTTTATTCAACCCATTAACTATTCACCTTGGATGTCTAACATTGTCCCTGTTATTAAACTTGATGGGTGCATACGTATCAAAAATAATTTTAGAGACTTGAACAAATCTTATCCAAAGGATGACTTCCCTCTACCCAATATTTATAGGTTTTTTTATTCTACCATTGGGTATGAGATTCTCTTCTTCATGGATGGATTTTTTGGTTGCTATCAAATAAAAAATAATCCTAATGACTAATATAAGACTAATTTTAACAATCCTTGGAGTACATTTTTGTATGTGTTAATGCCCTTCATACTAAAGAATGCTTGTGCTAACTATTAAATTGATATGACTCACAGCTTTCATGATTACTTTAATGACATTATTAAATAATTTGTTGATGATATTTTTGTAAAATCAAAGAAACTCAAAAACCATATTAAAGACATAAGAAAAATATTTGAATAGTTATGCAAGTACAACATATGATTAAATCCAAATAAGTGTCTTTAGTGTCACATCTAGGATTTTTTTATGTTTTATCATCTCTTACCAAGGAATTTAAGTTGATCCTCAAATAATTAGAATCTATTGTTGATTTCCCCCTCCTACCAAGTTCAAACAACTAATAAGTTTACAAGGAAAACTTTAGGCTATAAGGCACTTTGTGGATTAGTTTTCTAACAAAACCCAACCCTTTTATATATTATTATGCAAATGTCTAAAATTTTAATGAGGTAAAAAAATTTGAAATGTATTTTGATGAAATCAACAAATATATGTATAGTCCACTAATTATAAATTCTATCATTTTGAAGAGACAATTATTATTGTAAATGAATTCCATTGAGCATGCTCTAGGGGATTTTTTATTAGAATATCATGGTGATCATAGAGAAAGATAAATTTATTACATCATCCAGACACTAGTTGATTGTGAAAATAAATACAATTCAATGGAGAATTTTCTACTTTTACCACAAAACCTTAGACATTACATGTATAAGGTTGAAACTCATGTTATTGGAAGGATTTATCCTTTAAGGTACACCATGTCTAAACATTAATCATCTAGGTGCATAGATAAATGGATCATGACTCATATAATTTGATCTTAAGTTTATACCCCAAAAATTGGTGAAAGGGTAAGTTATTATTGATCAGTTTTCCATGACTCCCTTAGTGGACTATACTCCATTAAGTGATGATTTTAGAGAAGAATTTGTTATGTATACTAATGATAGAAAATTTTAGACCATGTGATTTGATGTGTTTAGTGTGCTTCAAGTGTTGGGGTTAGTATTTTATTAGTAAGTCCCAAAATTTAGACTATGACATTAACATACTACTTGAGCTTTCAATTTATCAAAAATATTACAAAATACGAGGTTTTTATTCTAGGATTGAAAGTTTCACGTGCTTAAAGATAAAATCAATAAATTCTAAAATTTTCATCAATAAAATCATGTGTGCTTACCAAACTAAAGAAGAGAAATTATTTCCATATTGAGATTTGGTTCATAGTTTTATTACTTACTTTTATGACTTTGAGATTTGAAACATTCCTAGATAGATTAATCATCACTCTGATGTTATAGCTAGTGTTGCTTCACTTGTTCCTATTGATATTACAAATTATGATGCTTCAATTAATATTAAGAGATTTAAGTAATCATTTTTTCAATACCAACATTAGACATCCTAGAGGTATCTTCCATCGATAGCAAAACCAATTCCCTTAAATGGTTTCATGCATAATCTCAACATCTATAACTTTCTCACTGATGAAACTATTCCTAAAAAAAATTACTAAAAATGACAATAGAAAATTGAGATGAGATGCTAGTATATATGTTATCATTGGTGATACTATATTTAAGAAGTTATTCAAAGTTCAATTACTTATATGTATGGGGGTGTGAAAAAGATAAAATTGCATTATAAGATGTTCGTGATAGATAATTTTAGTTTTATTTTAGTGGAAAGGAAATGTCATACAAATTACTATGAATGGGTTACTATTGGCCTTCTATGGATCAAGACTGTCAAGAATATGTAAAAATTTATGATTAGTTTCAATGACATAGTAATTTAACACATGCATAATCTCAATAATTATAACCTATATTGTCACCTTGGCCATTTTCCCTTTGTGGTTTTGATTTTGTGGGTAAAGCTAATCCTTCACCTTCATAAGGTCATAAGTTCATTATTATCACTAATTATTATTTTAATAAGTGTGTTGAGTCCATTCCTTTGCATTATATCACTAGTGAAAGCATATGCATATTCCTCATGACAAATATTATTTCCTGATTTGGCATCCCATAGGTAACTATAATTGATAATGGTTAATCTTTAAAAATAAATAGTTAAAAAGTTTTGTGTAAAATATAAGATTCATCACGCATTTTCTACACTTTATTACCCATAAGAGAATCACTAATTTGAGGTTGTAAATCATAAAATTTTGAACATCTTGAAGAAAAATGTTGCAAAGCATGGTGAAAATTGGCATAACCAAAAAAATAATGCCTTAAGGGATTATAGAGTGTTAAAAATGTAATGGGGGAAACTTCATATTCTCTAGTTTATCGTGCATAATCAACCCTCCCACTTGAGATTGAGATATCTTATCTATGTGTATCATTTAAAGGCATTATCAATTATGAAAAATATAGAAAAAAGATTATGTCATTCTGAAATGCTTGATGAGACATGCATACATGTTCTTAAGTATCTATGAGTTTATAAAAATGAATTGAATAAATATTATAAAAAATATTACATCAAGAGAGTCTCACATTAGTGATTTAAAGATAAATTTAAATCAAATTGGATAGGTCCCTTTGTGATTACATAGAAACTTTGAATAGGGTTCTACCAAATGTTCACTTTAGAAGGTAAACTATTTATTAATCTAATGAGCATCATGTACTTACTATGTTTTTGTACTTAAAATTGGGCATTGTACTTGTGTAATCTTTAGATTTGTTTATTTGACATATTTTTTTTAGATAGGGACATCCTCACCATCATTGATTTCACCTCACCTATGAGCCTCATTGATTACATCTATACTTATATTTATATATGGGGGCATGCTATCCAAATATACCCTCCATTAGCCTTATATTAACCTATATTTTCCTATCACATCCTCATGTCTAGTGTGTTTAAAATTATTTCTTTAGATATATTTGATAGTATATTACATGTAGATAGACATATACCTGATATTTACACATGATAAATCTAGATAAATTTATCATTTATCTACATAGGGGGACATCACTTCATTTTCATCTACTTGGTTACATTAGGACATATTGTTGTCCTGATCATTATCATATTTAATAGAGGATACATCCATATTTTAATGTTACCACATAATTATCTATATTACATGATTATAACATGCACATTGGTCCATCTCTCATTATATCTATTATTGGGAATGTTTATACCCCTAACATCCCATCATCCTCATTGAGGATGTGTCACATATATTGAGACATACATGAGGATACCTTTCTACAACATTTATACTCATTGGAGTAATATATTTTACATTTAGCCTTGCATGATTGTTACTTTCCTACACCATATAAGTCTTTTATATAGCACTTGTACTCCTAAGATTAATATATCACATACATATTATTAATTATGTTTGTATGACATGCCACTTGTGGCATGAATAGTTGCTAATATCTAACATACTATGGGGTTTTACATGTAATATTTAATTATAGTTATATGTATTTTATGCAAAATTGAAAATGGTATTAGTGATATACAATGTTATTACATATGGTGCTTGTAACTCTATTTATATTTATAAGAGTGATTTTAGGCATAGATTAATCAATCCCTTGCCTCAAAAGGGGGCATATATAAGAGAGCATTTTAAAATTAATTTCATAATAAAATTCAAGCATGAGTAGGTTTTATAGTGCCTTTGGTTGAAGGTCAAGCATGAGAAACTTTTAGAGTACTTTCAGAGTGAAATTGAGTTCTCTCTCCTTGAAGAAAAATGTTATCTAATTAATTTATCAAGAAGTAGGATGTGTGTTTAAAAAAACCCTATAGAAGTGATGGCTATATTTATCACTTGTCAAAAATGTTTCACATAGGAGAATTTAAATAAGAATGATCAAATATAGTTCCTATAGAATTTAATACTAATATTTTTTTACCCTAATTTTAATTATTGGGTGAATTAATAAAATTATGATAGAATTGTTAAACGCAATCCAAATCAATAGATATGGCATAAAAAAAATATCTTAATGTAAAAGAATTATATTATTTATTCTAATTTGATAAGGGCATACATTAAATATACAAAGTAATAAACTTATCATGATATTTAGATTTTCTAGTTGACTACCCAACTATGAATATACTAAAGAAATGAAAATCAAAGATAAGTAGGCTTGTGGTTCATTTAGTTTCATAGCTAATTTAATGTCTATGTTGGGTCTATTTTGTAGGGTCAGGGCAATATCATTAGTTGATATTAACCTATTAGTCCATACTGACGTATTTATAATTAGGGCGCATTGACTGTGTAGTCACCTACAAGTATATTTACTTTTTTTATGTTTGAGGTCCTAAACCCTGATGATATGCATAGATACATAAATTAGTCTTATTTGCCTTGAAACCCTAGGGTTGTTTATGAGGGATGAAACCTAAAATAATGGAGGATTTATAATGGGTTGAGATGACCTCAATCACCTTCATCTAATGATTTATTATTGTGTACTTATCCAATACTCTAAGGAGGGTAATCAAGCCATGTGTAGTTCTCCCACCTAATGTGATTGTATAATTGTGTTATTTTAGTATATGTATAAAATTAAAGATTTGACTTTGGTAATTTTCAATGCTTGATTTGAATTAGCTTGTGACTAATTCAGATTTTTTTTATGGCTACACCTAGTGATAGGTTTGAAAATTGGGAAGAATAGGTCAAATTTTATAAATGTGTAGTAGTGTATAAATGTATATTAGATAAGTGCTAAGTCCATTTTTAATGAGACATCAATTTGTTTTTATATATTAATCTAATTAAATAATTATTCATTCCATTGGCATATTATGTTAATGGGCCAACCCTAAATATGGGTTTAATTTTATAAAGAAACCATTATTGAGAGTGGGTAGGTTTTGACCAGGTAGGTTGTTTTCGATTATCGATAATGACCTTAACTGATGGAACTGACATGTGTACATGTGAACTAGACTAAGAGTATAAATATGTTTTTGAAGGATATTTAGTAGGTTTTAAATATTTAGTGGGTTCCTTTATGTATGTAACAATAGAATGGAAGGGTTGATTCTAAATATAGCATGCAAGTGTGAGAGAATGGTAGATTAGGACCTTATTTAGTTCTAAATTTATGTATGGTAAATGTGTGACAATATTTTCATTATCAATTATCGAAGAATAGATTTAAATATCTACACTTACTTCATATTGGGATATTTTACATATGAACTTATATCAAAGAATCATTTTTTACCAAAAGAAAGACATAAGTAAATATCATGTATAGTGCATTAGATATTAGGAAGAAAAAGTGGAGGCTTCTTCTCTAAGTCCTCCATTCACACTAAAAAATAACTACATGGGGTTTGATACTGGCATGTGGGATAATATTTTACCTATTTTTTTTTATTAATGTGACCCTAGTGGGATAAAACTATGTAACAATTCATATTTCTTAAGATATACAATAACCAAACAAATATAACTTTAACAAGTCAAATATATTCACTTTATGTTTATGGAAAACATTGGAGGTGTTAAAAACTTAGCTTTTTTAGGTCTATCTAGGTTTATGGCTAGATAAAGTTGTTAGAAGTGACCAAAAAGGGAATATGAGAGCTTCATATTTCAAAAGAAAGTATTTGTGTGAGATTAGTGTTGTCACTTGGATATGCATGGAAAACTAAAGGCATTTTGGAGGCCAAGTGTGAAGGATGCATGGAAGGGCAATTTTTTGGACAACAGATGATGATGGCTCATTTTTAGAGGTTTCTAGAGGACTAGGCATGAAACCAATGTATGAAGAGGATTGTTTGATAGATTCCCCTTCAATTCCAATAATTTATAATGCTACTCATTAGTTATAGAATGTTCAAATAGGCCCAATCATGAGGGTAGTTTTATTGTGCAAAGGGAGGAGTTTCTTGCCACTTTTCTTCAAGTTTATGACTTAGATTGACACTTGTTTCTCTTGTCCTTACATGGTTTTACCCATATACTCTTATCATGCATCGATAACTAATTTGATCAAATTTACAAGTGTCTTTGTTACCCTTGGACTTCTCTTCTCTCTCTCTCTCTCTCTCTCAAACTCTATAAGAGTTGGCCATTTTTCCATTGTATAGATGCCCCACCTGAGTATGGTGAATCCCTACTTATTTTTATACCTTTTTATCAATAAAATGACTAAGTTTTACCTATTCATAACTATTTACAAGTGTGTTATACATGGATGATGAATCTTGCTTAGTGAAGACTCTGGATTCCTAGCATGTAGTCTCATTCTTTCACCTTGTTTGTAGCTGGAAAACATCTTTTTGTAGGGTATGTGAAGTATTTTAGGAGATGTCAAATGTTGAGTGAATTAGTATTTTCATTAGTTCCATTAAAGGCCTCTTATTTAGTCCTCCTAGCTTTGCACATCCATCCATGACCTCACAATGTAACATTGATGTGAGAAGATGAAGATTGAAGGAGTGTAAGTTTGGTTTGTCTTTTGGTCTTAAGTGTAGGATGAAATTGGTTGGAAGTCATCAAATTGATTTGGTGTATCACCTCCTTAGTTTATATTTAATTTCAATTATCTCTCACCCTTTTTACACCCAAAAGTTAGTAGTAGTAGTAGTAGTCAAGTGGTACATCAAGGGAGCTAGCCCTATCTAGAGACTCATGTCATTCTTAGGCTACCCACAAGCCTAGAGGTTATTCTATTGTGCCAATTGAAATAAGAGAGCCTTGTAATTTCCTCAAAGGGTGTAAATCTAAGTGACAATAGTTTTTGGCACACTCGATGGGACTCTTATTCCAAGAGTTAGAGGATTTTTGGTGTTGTCCTTTAACACATCAGCCTTTGGAGGCATCTTTTCAAGCATCAATGGTGACTCTGAAGACATATTAGCTGGTTAAGCAACCCAATTTATCCTTTTAAGATTGATGGTAACATATTTCTTTGTGTTCTTAATTTCAATGAAGATTCATGGCTGACCTTGGATTTGAGTTTTGTCCTCTACAAGTTGGTGAAACATATCCATTTTCTCCCATTCCCTATCAATATGAACAAGTTTTTGGTCAAGCTTGTTATGATAATTATCAGTCCCAAGATGATCATATTCATCCATTTCATGAGTTGTATCAGTCCTATAACTAGCCTTCTCAATGTCTTGTTCCTTGTTAACCTAATCCTTTCTCTAATCAACCCATTTCCAACTTTAAACAAGCACTTTTGGGCTATGAAAGGTATATGTTAGAGCTTGATACTCTAAGGGGATATGGTCAAAGGATTCCTAATCATTCCATCCATCAAGTGAGAAATGCATTAGAGTTATTTAAGAAAGAGTGGGCACCTATTGAGATAGCCAATTGGTAACTCTCACAAGTGAGATGCTTGATGTGAGTGGTTTAGTCTCTTCCTTAGAGGATAGGATAGAAGCTCATGAAAGGCAACCTCACCATACCTATCAACCTTCATATCCACTTGCCCAAGTTTCATACCAGCCATACATGACCCCTACTCATGAGCCAAACCAAGCATATCAAGGTCATCTTCTTCCTAATCAGTTAGAGGAGAGTATTGAAACAAAAAGTTTTATGTTTAAGTCCAATCTTGATAGGTAGATTAAGTTAGCTAACATGCATATGTAGCAATCTATGTTGGCAACAAAGGAAATGGAGTTAAAGCCTACTTTTACCTCTTACATACCATCCCTATCACCTAAAAAAGAGACTCATAATCCCAATTTCCTAATTTGGAATGAAATAGTGGAATCATGGGGAAAGGAGTCAAAAAGTCTTGACCAAGAGTGTGAAATCTAGAAGACATCTAATCCCAATGTCCAAAGTTGGAGCACAATAGTAGAGTCATGGGGTAAGAGAGAAGATGAGAGCATTGTCCAAATGTATGAAGTGTAAAATGGAGTTAATCCTTTGCAATTCCCTCCCACCCTTCCTCAGGAAGCTTCCTTTGTTTCATGGTAGCCTTCATGCAATCCTTATCCCCATGATGATTCTTATAAACTTCAAGAGAAGCTTTTCCAGGAGAGCCTAGCCAAGAAAATAGAGGAATTAGAAGCAAAGATGAAATTTATAAGTCAAGGTGAGGTGGAAGGTTTAGACCCAAAAGAAGATCTGATGCCTAAACACACCCCATCTTCCCTTCCTCAAGAGCTTCCAAAAGAGTCTCTTACCTTGTATTGTCCATATGACCTTAAGATCTATATTTCACCTCCACCAACTAGTTCATTTTATCCTCATCCTATTACCCTTTGCCTTAATGGACCTATGGTGTGGGAACTAAAATAGGATCCACTAGTTGATAAATAAAGAGAACACTTGCTTGAGGAAAACCTACCTCCTTGGTAGCTTCATTGGGCTAGATCCCATGATTTCAAGATGCCTAGTCTTGACATCACCATGAAATGGGTTAAAGATATTGAAGCTTTGGAAAATAAAAATTAGATTGTATTAGCTGAGACACAACTTGAGAGCCCTCAAGAGGTCTTAAGTGTTGAAGAAGAGGTGAGTTCTTGTGTTGAATCTCTTCGCTTGGTTGATCATGAAGAATGTTTTCATTGTGTTGAAGAACCTATCTTGAGAGAAGCAAATGAAGAGGAAAATGCTCAATTAATGGCTAATAAATAAGACCTCATGAGTGTTTATGAGGAATAAATCACCATAAGGAATCCTTTTGGTGAACAAAAGGACAATTCACAAGCTTTTGCCTCCATATTGGATGAGGAAGAAATGATCATTAATTCTTTTCTCACTTTGCAAGATACCATGGATGGACTAAGAGAGGTTATTAATCAGCCTTTGGATAACTTGTTTGAATTTATGAGAGTAGTTTATACTTCTCTCCAAGGAGGCTATTAGTTGGTGAAAGATGGAGAAGGTAACATTGGTACACAAGTAAGTATGCAAAGGAAAAGTATCGTCTCAAATTTATATTTTCAAGAAGCATATGGATTTGATGATGACATGTTTTAATTCATAAAGATGGGATATCACCATCTCAATTAGTTGGGAGAAACATATCAACTCTTGAAGGATGAAACAAACTCTTATTGGCCTTAATCTTCTAAAGAACAAGAATTCAATCCTCTTTGAGACATGCCTACTAAAGAGATATAAGTTGATTTTGA